>CAXITT010000051.1:1061236-1115693 GCA_964033795.1 Lymnaea stagnalis | reverse complement strand
TTTCATGATTGAGGCAAACTGTTTCATGATTTTGGAAAACTGTTTCATGATTGAGGCAAACTGTTTCATGATTGAGGCAAACTGTTTCATGATTTTGGCAAACTGTTTCATGATTGAGGCAAACTGTTTCATGATTGGGGCAAACTGTTTCATGATTGAGGCAAACTGTTTCATGATTGAGGCAAACTGTTTCATGATTGAGGCAAACTGTTTCATGATTGGGGAAAACTGTTTCATGATTTTGGCAAACTGTTTCATGATTGAGGCAAACTGTTTCATGATAGGGCAAACTGTTTCATGATTGAGGCAAACTGTTTCATGATTGGGGCAAACTGTTTCATGATTGAGGCAAACTGTTTCATGATTTTGGAAAACTGTTTCATGATTGAGGCAAACTGTTTCATGATAGGGCAAACTGTTTCATGATTGAGGCAAACCGCTTCATGATTGAGGCAAACTGTTTCATGATTGAGGCAAACTGTTTCATGATTTTGGCAAACTGTTTCATGATTTTGGAAAACTGTTTCATGATTGAGGCAAACTGTTTCATGATTGAGGCAAACTGTTTCATGATTGAGGCAAACTGTTTCATGATTGAGGCAAACTGTTTCATGATTTTGGAAAACTGTTTCATGATTGAGGCAAACTGTTTCATGATAGGGCAAACTGTTTCATGATTGAGGCAAAGCGTTTCATGATTTTGGCAAACTGTTTCATGATTGAGGCAAACTGTTACATGATTGAGGCAAACTGTTTCATGATTGAGGCAAACTGTTTCATGATTGAGGCAAACTGTTTCATGATTGGGGCGAACCGCTTCATGATTGAGGCAAACTGTTTCATGATTGAGGCAAACTGTTTCATGATTGGGGCAAACTGTTTCATGATTGAGGCAAACTGTTTCATGATTGAGGCAAACTGTTTCATGATTTTGGCAAACTGTTTCATGATTGAGGCAAACTGTTTAAAAGTCACGGGGCTCCTAAAAGTCACGGGGCTCCTAAAAGTCACTGGGCTCCTAAAAGTTACGGGGCTCCTAAAAGTTACGGGGCTCCTAAAAGTTACGGGGCTCCTAAAAGTCACTGGGCTCCTAAAAGTTACGGGGCTCCTAAAAGTCACTGGGCTCCTAAAAGTTACGAGGCTCCTAAAAGTTACGGGGCTCCTAAAAGTTACGGGGCTCCTAAAAGTTACGGGGCTCCTAAAAGTTACGGGGCTCCTAAAAGTTACGGGGCTCCTAAAAGTCACGGCGCTCCTAAAAGTTACGGGGCTCCTAAAAGTCACGGCGCTCCTAAAAGTTACGGGGCTCCTAAAAGTCACGGCGCTCCTAAAAGTTACGGGGCTCCTAAAAGTCACTGGGCTCCTAAAAGTTACGGGGCTCCTAAAAGTTACGGGGCTCCTAAAAGTCACTGAGCTCCTAAAAGTTACGGGGCTCCTAAAAGTAACGGCGCTCCTAAAAGTTACGGGGCTCCTAAAAGTCACTGGGCTCCTAAAAGTTACGGGGCTCCTAAAAGTTACGGGGCTCCTAAAAGTCACTGAGCTCCTAAAAGTTACGGGGCTCCTAAAAGTTACGGGGCTCCTAAAAGTCACTGGGCTCCTTAAAGTCCCGGGATCCGAAAAGTCACAGGGCTCTAAGACAGTGCCTCATTTAGGTTACACCTGCAAATCCTTGGCTACGAGGATGGTGAGTTACAAAACAAAGAGAGTCAAAACTCGAGAAATTTTTTTCAAAAAATCTGGCATTGCATTCTTGTTGGTGCAGGGACAATTGTACATTGTACATGTCCACAAGTCTCCACCTCTCCTTAAATATATACGCCCTGACCCACCTCTGCGGGCTAAATCCCCCCCCCCCCGCCTCTCGCCGTCTGCAGTTACTCAAAATACAACACACACATACAAAAACACACATACACACACACAACCCCACATGCGGTGGCAAGATGATCAACGCCACCATCGGTGTCCCCCCCCCCTTGTGTCAACATCTCCGTCGGTGTCCTCCTGTGTCAACACCATCAAACATTTCAATATTTGATCATAATTCTCTGCTCGCCCTGATCAATGGGAGACGTCGTCGTGACGTCATGGGCGTGTTTATCACGGGACCAGACTGACAGCCACGCGCGTCAGCTTGACGCGCCAGGGACAATCACGTGACAGTCACGTGACGGTGTTTGACATGCCATCACAACCAAACCGCCCAACAGACCGACATGATCAAAATGACAACATACTAATGAGATCATAAAGAACTTACAAATGAGACCATTAAGAACATGTAAATGTGACTTTTAAGAACAAACTACAAATTAGATCATCAATAACTCACAAATCAGACCATTTAGAACAACATACAAATGAGAGCATTAAGAACAACATACAAATAAGACTATCAATAACTTACAAATGAGACCAACATACAACTGAGGACGACGACTGAATATTTGCATAGCGCTTGTCTCCATGCTATTCTCTCGTATGCTCACTGCGCTCCGATGTCCTCAAAGATTTGATCAGAAAAATGTCTTTCAGTGTTTCCTAAAGGATTTTTTTAAAAAATCATTTTCAATTTCCCTCAAAGATTGGGGCAAAATCGCTTCATGATTGAGGCAAATTGTTTCATGATTTAGGCAAACTGTTTCATGATTGAGGCAAACTGTTTCATGATTGAGGCAAACTGTTTCATGATTGAGGCAAACTGTTTCATGATTGAGGCAAACTGTTTCATGATTGAGGCAAACTGTTTCATGATTGAGGCAAACTGTTTCATGATTGAGGCAAACTGTTTCATGATTGAGGCAAACTGTTTCATGATTGAGGCAAACTGTTTCATGATTGAGGCAAACTGTTTCATGATTGAGGCAAACTGTTTCATGATTGAGGCAAACTGTTTCATGATTGAGGCAAACTGTTTCATGATTGAGGCAAACTGTTTCATGATTGAGGCAAACTGTTTCATGATTGAGGCAAACTGTTTCATGATTGAGGCAAACTGTTTCATGATTGGGGCAAACTGTTTCATGATTGAGGCAAACTGTTTCATGATTGAGGCAAACTGTTTCATGATTTTGGCAAACTGTTTCATGATTGAGGCAAACTGTTTCATGATTTTCGCAAACTGTTTCATGATTGAGGCAAACTGTTTCATGATTTTGGAAAACTGTTTCATGATTGAGGCAAACTGTTTCATGATTGAGGCAAACTGTTTCATGATTGAGGCAAACTGTTTCATGATAGGGCAAACTGTTTCATGAATGAGGCAAACTGTTTCATGATTGAGGCAAACTGTTTCATGATTTTGGCAAACTGTTTCATAATTGAGGCAAACTGTTTCATGATTGGGGCAAACCGCTTCATGATTGAGGCAAACTGTTTCATGATTGAGGCAAACTGTTTCATGATTGAGGCAAACTGTTTCATGATTGAGGCAAACTGTTTCATGATTGAGGCAAACTGTTTCATGATTGAGGCAAACTGTTTCATGATTTTTGGTGCAGGGACAATTGTACATTGTACATGTCCACAAGTCTCCCCCCCTCCTTAAACATATACGCCCTGACCCACCCCTGCGGGCTAAATCCCCCCCCCCCGCCTCTCGCCGTCTGCAGTTACTCAAAATACAACACACACATACAAAAACACACATACACACACACAACCCCACATGCGGTGGCAAGATGATCAACGCCACCATCGGTGTCCCCCCCCCCTTGTGTCAACATCTCCGTCGGTGTCCTCCTGTGTCAACACCATCAAACATTTCAATATTTGATCATAATTCTCTGCTCGCCCTGATCAATGGGAGACGTCGTCGTGACGTCATGGGCGTGTTTATCACGGGACCAGACTGACAGCCACGCGCGTCAGCTTGACGCGCCAGGGACAATCACGTGACAGTCACGTGACGGTGTTTGACATGCCATCACAACCAAACCGCCCAACAGACCGACATGATCAAAATGACAACATACTAATGAGATCATAAAGAACTTACAAATGAGACCATTAAGAACATGTAAATGTGACTTTTAAGAACAAACTACAAATTAGATCATCAATAACTCACAAATCAGACCATTTAGAACAACATACAAATGAGAGCATTAAGAACAACATACAAATAAGACTATCAATAACTTACAAATGAGACCAACATACAACTGAGGACGACGACTGAATATTTGCATAGCGCTTGTCTCCATGCTATTCTCTCGTATGCTCACTGCGCTCCGATGTCCTCAAAGATTTGATCAGAAAAATGTCTTTCAGTGTTTCCTAAAGGATTTTTTTAAAAAATCATTTTCAATTTCCCTCAAAGATTGGGGCAAAATCGCTTCATGATTGAGGCAAATTGTTTCATGATTTAGGCAAACTGTTTCATGATTGAGGCAAACTGTTTCATGATTGAGGCAAACTGTTTCATGATTTTGGCAAACTGTTTCATGATTGAGGCAAACTGTTTCATGATTGAGGCAAACTGTTTCATGATTGAGGCAAACTGTTTCATGATTGAGGCAAACTGTTTCATGATTGAGGCAAACTGTTTCATGATTGAGGCAAACTGTTTCATGATTGAGGCAAACTGTTTCATGATTGAGGCAAACTGTTTCATGATTGAGGCAAACTGTTTCATGATTGAGGCAAACTGTTTCATGATTGAGGCAAACTGTTTCATGATTGAGGCAAACTGTTTCATGATTGAGGCAAACTGTTTCATGATTGAGGCAAACTGTTTCATGATTGAGGCAAACTGTTTCATGATTGAGGCAAACTGTTTCATGATTGAGGCAAACTGTTTCATGATTGAGGCAAACTGTTTCATGATTGAGGCAAACTGTTTCATGATTGAGGCAAACTGTTTCATGATTGAGGCAAACTGTTTCATGATTGAGGCAAACTGTTTCATGATTGAGGCAAACTGTTTCATGATTGAGGCAAACTGTTTCATGATTGAGGCAAACTGTTTCATGATTGAGGCAAACTGTTTCATGATTGAGGCAAACTGTTTCATGATTGAGGCAAACTGTTTCATGATTGAGGCAAACTGTTTCATGATTGAGGCAAACTGTTTCATGATTGAGGCAAACTGTTTCATGATTGAGGCAAACTGTTTCATGATTGAGGCAAACTGTTTCATGATTGAGGCAAACTGTTTCATGATTGAGGCAAACTGTTTCATGATTGAGGCAAACTGTTTCATGATTGAGGCAAACTGTTTCATGATTGAGGCAAACTGTTTCATGATTGAGGCAAACTGTTTCATGATTGAGGCAAACTGTTTCATGATTGAGGCAAACTGTTTCATGATTGAGGCAAACTGTTTCATGATTGAGGCAAACTGTTTCATGATTGAGGCAAACTGTTTCATGATTGAGGCAAACTGTTTCATGATTGAGGCAAACTGTTTCATGATTGAGGCAAACTGTTTCATGATTGAGGCAAACTGTTTCATGATTGAGGCAAACTGTTTCATGATTGAGGCAAACTGTTTCATGATTGAGGCAAACTGTTTCATGATTGAGGCAAACTGTTTCATGATTGAGGCAAACTGTTTCATGATTGAGGCAAACTGTTTCATGATTGAGGCAAACTGTTTCATGATTGAGGCAAACTGTTTCATGATTGAGGCAAACTGTTTCATGATTGAGGCAAACTGTTTCATGATTGAGGCAAACTGTTTCATGATTGAGGCAAACTGTTTCATGATTGAGGCAAACTGTTTCATGATTGAGGCAAACTGTTTCATGATTGAGGCAAACTGTTTCATGATTGAGGCAAACTGTTTCATGATTGAGGCAAACTGTTTCATGATTGAGGCAAACTGTTTCATGATTGAGGCAAACTGTTTCATGATTGAGGCAAACTGTTTCATGATTGAGGCAAACTGTTTCATGATTGAGGCAAACTGTTTCATGATTGAGGCAAACTGTTTCATGATTGAGGCAAACTGTTTCATGATTGAGGCAAACTGTTTCATGATTGAGGCAAACTGTTTCATGATTGAGGCAAACTGTTTCATGATTGAGGCAAACTGTTTCATGATTGAGGCAAACTGTTTCATGATTGAGGCAAACTGTTTCATGATTTTGGCAAACTGTTTCATGATTGAGGCAAACTGTTTCATGATTGAGGTAAACTGTTTCATGATTGAGGCAAACTGTTTCATGATTGAGGCAAACTGTTTCATGATTGAGGCAAACTGTTTCATGATTTAGGCAAACTGTTTCATGATTGGGGCAAACTGTTTCATGATTGAGGGAAACTGTTTCATGATTGAGGCAAACTGTTTCATGATTGAGGCAAACTGTTTCATGATTTTGGAAAACTGTTTCATGATTGAGGCAAACTGTTTCATGATTGAGGCAAACTGTTTCATGATTTGGGCAAACTGTTTCATGATTGAGGCAAACTGTTTCATGATTTTGGAAAACTGTTTCATGATTGAGGCAAACTGTTTCATGATTGAGGCAAACTGTTTCATGATTGAGGCAAACTGTTTCATGATTGAGGCAAACTGTTTCATGATTGGAGCAAACTGTTTCATGATTTAGGCAAACTGTTTCATGATTGAGGCAAACTGTTTCATGATTGAGGAAAACTGTTTCATGATTGAGGCAAACTGTTTCATGATTGAGGCAAACTGTTTCATGATTTTGGCAAACTGTTTCATGATTGAGGCAAACTGTTTCATGATTTTGGCAAACTGTTTCATGATTGAGGCAAACTGTTTCATGATTGAGGCAAACTGTTTCATGATTGAGGCAAACTGTTTCATGATTTTGGCAAACTGTTTCATGATTTAGGCAAACTGTTTCATGATTGAGGCAAACTGTTTCATGATTTTGGAAAACTGTTTCATGATTTTGGCAAACTGTTTCATGATTGAGGCAAACTGTTTCATGATTGAGGCAAACTGTTTCATGATTGAGGCAAACTGTTTCATGATTGGGGCAAACTGTTTTATGATTTTGGCAAACTGTTTCATGATTGAGGCAAACTGTTTCATGATTTCGGCAAACTGTTTCATGATTGAGGCAAACTGTTTCATGATTGAGGCAAACTGTTTCATGATTGAGGCAAACTGTTTCATGATTGAGGCAAACTGTTTCATGATTGAGGCAAACTGTTTCATGATTGAGGCAAACTGTTTCATGATTGAGGCAAACTGTTTCATGATTGAGGCAAACTGTTTCATGATTGAGGCAAACTGTTTCATGATTGAGGCAAACTGTTTCATGATTGAGGCAAACTGTTTCATGATTGAGGCAAACTGTTTCATGATTGAGGCAAACTGTTTCATGATTGAGGCAAACTGTTTCATGATTGAGGCAAACTGTTTCATGATTGAGGCAAACTGTTTCATGATTGAGGCAAACTGTTTCATGATTGAGGCAAACTGTTTCATGATTGAGGCAAACTGTTTCATGATTGAGGCAAACTGTTTCATGATTGAGGCAAACTGTTTCATGATTGAGGCAAACTGTTTCATGATTGAGGCAAACTGTTTCATGATTGAGGCAAACTGTTTCATGATTGAGGCAAACTGTTTCATGATTGAGGCAAACTGTTTCATGATTGAGGCAAACTGTTTCATGATTGAGGCAAACTGTTTCATGATTGAGGCAAACTGTTTCATGATTGAGGCAAACTGTTTCATGATTGAGGCAAACTGTTTCATGATTGAGGCAAACTGTTTCATGATTGAGGCAAACTGTTTCATGATTGAGGCAAACTGTTTCATGATTGAGGCAAACTGTTTCATGATTGAGGCAAACTGTTTCATGATTGAGGCAAACTGTTTCATGATTGAGGCAAACTGTTTCACGATTGAGGCAAACTTTTTCATCATTGAGGCAAACTGTTTCATGATTGGGGCAAACTGTTTCATGATTGAGGCAAACTGTTTCACGATTGAGGCAAACTTTTTCATCATTGAGGCAAACTGTTTCATGATTGAGGCAAACTGTTTCATGATTGAGGCAAACTGTTTCATGATTGAGGCAAACTGTTTCATGATTTTGACAAAATGTTTCATGATAGGGCAAACTGTTTCATGATTTCGGCAAACTGTTTCATGATTAAGGCAAACTGTTTCATGATTTTGGCAAACTGTTTCATGATTGAGGCAAACTGTTTCATGATTGACGCAAACTGTTTCAAGATTTTGGCAAACTGTTTCATGATTGAGGCAAACTGTTTCATGATTGAGGCAAACTGTTTCATGATTGAGGCAAACTGTTTCATGATTGAGGCAAACTGTTTCATGATTGGGGCAAACTATTTCATGATTGAGGCAAACTGTTTCATGATTGGGGCAAACTGTTTCATGATTGAGGCAAACTGTTTCATGATTGAGGCAAACTGTTTCATGATTTTGGCAAACTGTTTCATGATTGAGGCAAACTGTTTCATGATTTCGGCAAACTGTTTCATGATTTAGGCAAACTGTTTCATGATTGAGGCAAACTGTTTCATGATTGAGGCAAACTGTTTCATGATTGGGGCAAACTGTTTCATGATTGAGGCAAACTGTTTCATGATTTGGGCAAACTGTTTCATGATTGAGGCAAACTTTTTCATGATTGAGGCAAACTGTTTCATGATTTGGGCAAACTGTTTCATGATTGAGGCACAATCTTTCATGATTTTGGAAAACTGTTTCATGATTGAGGCAAACTGTTTCATGATTGAGGCAAACTGTTTCATGATTGAGGCAAACTGTTTCATGATTGAGGCAAACTGTTTCATGATTGAGGCAAACTGTTTCATGATTTTGGCAAACTGTTTCATGATTGAGGCAAACTGTTTCATGATTGAGGCAAACTGTTTCATGATTGAGGCAAACTGTTTCATGATTGAGGCAAACTGTTTCATGATAGGGCAAACTGTTTCATGATTGAGGCAAACTGTTTCATGATAGGGCAAACTGTTTCATTATTGAGGCAAACTGTTTCATGATAGGGCAAACTGTTTCATGATTGAGGCAAACTGTTTCATGATTGAGGCAAACTGTTTCATGATTGGGGCAAACTGTTCCAGGATTGAGGCAAACTGTTCCATGATTTAGGCAAATAGCTTCAAATAGTTGCTTGGTTTCTAAACGGCACCAAATGTCATTTATTGCAACCCACTCTGAAAATGTCAATATTAAGCTCCACCCAAATGTCATGTCTTAAGTTTCACCTAAATGTCATGTCGAGAGACTCAACCCCAACGTCATGTCTGAAGTTTCACCCAAATGTCGTGTCTAAATTTCCATCTAAATGTCATGTCTAGACTCAACCCCAACGTCATGTCTGAAGTATCCCCCGAATGTCATGTCTAAAGTTTGTTCCCTCCCCCCCCCAAAATGTCGTGTCTAAGTTACACTCAAATGTCATGTCTAAAGTTCCACCTAAATATCATGTCTAGACTCCACCCCAACGTCATGTCTGAAGTTTCCCCCAATGTCATGTCTAAAGTTTGCCCCCCCCCAAATGTCATGTCTAACTTAACACCCCAATGCCACTTAACGTGTTTCAATCTTCCCCAGCACGTTCACAACGTGGAGGCAAGCTCCAACAGCAGCATCGACTCGACCATCCTCCGCCTGAAGAGATCCCTGGCCGTAGAGCTGCCCTGGCTGATACAAGACATTCACGTGGAGAAGATCAACGTAAGTCTATCCTCAGTGGTGGGGTTGGGGGTGGGGAGAGAGATCCCTGGCCGTAGAGCTGCCCTGGGTGATACAAGATATTCACGTGGAGAAGATCAACGTAAGTCTATCCTCAGTGGTGGGGTGGGGGGGGAGGAAGAAAGGGAGATGTAGAATTTTTAAAAAAGCTTGAGTTCAAATCATGGAAAGACTTTTTGTCTAAATCACCGCCAGGGGGAACCGAAGGGTGGAAGTGCCAGGTATTTCGGTAAGACAGACACACAAAAATATTTTCATGTCTATTTTTGAATTACAATAATTATTGAAAAGGGAAATGGCTGTGAGAAATGCTTTGTAATAGAGAAGTTGTGCTTTTGGGGACCCTGCACAAAGGGTAAGAAAGCCTGGTCTAAGGCAATAAAGCCATCTTGTATTCTATGGTTTTTACATTATTTTTCTTTAAACATATGTCTTCTATTTCAAAAAATTGCTTCGCTTTAACTTATGTTAAATATATTTATGTCAGATATATTTTATTGGTTGATTTTTTTAAAATATTTTCTGTACCATACATAACTCGACTTTATCCCATATTCAACATTTAGACACATTATTTTATTAGAAGTCTGCTCTATTTAAATGTTAAAATATTATTTAGAGGTTGAATGATCTAATAAAAGTTTAAATTGTTCCATGCAAATTGGGGTTCAAGTTTTAAGTTAAAATACGACAGAAATCATTTATGAGAAGTTATTTTGTCAAAATACGGTGTTATTTTTGGATGAACTCTTTTGACATATATTATGTTATCTGAATTATTTTCTTTAAATCAAATGATTTAAATAGAAGCAGTAATTACGCCCCCCATCACCATTCGATATCATTGGCGCCCACAAATGCCGCCACATCACCATTCAATACCATTGGCATGCATCAATGGTGCCCCATCACCATTTAATACCATTGGCACCCATCAATGGCGCCCCATCAACATTCAATACCATTGGCGCCCACAAATGGCGCCCCATCACCATTCCATACCATTGGCGCCCACAAATGGCGCCCCATCACCATTCAATACCATTGGCACCCATCAATGGCGCCCCATCACCATTCAATACCATTGGCACCCATCAGTGGCGCCCCATCACCATTCAATACCATTGGCACCCATCAATGGCGCCCCATCACCATTCAATACCATTGGCACCTATCAATGGCGCCCCATCACCATTCAATACCATTGGCACCCATCAATGGCGCCCCATCACCATTCAATACCATTGGCACCCATCAATGGCGCCCCATCACCATTCAATACCATTGGCGCCCACCAATGGCGCCCCATCACCATTTGATAATATCTCTAACCTCCCACCCCACATTAGCTATTCTTAGGAAGGCAACGCATCAAAACAGCGCATTAATACTTTGATGACGTGTCTTGACCTCGGCGGTGGTTCCTTGTGTTTCAGCGCCACCTGGTGTGTGGAAGTAATCAGGGGAGCGTGAAGGGGAGAGCATCACTAATTCATGCTCAGCCGGGGACCAGAATACCAAATACAAAATAATCCAGTGGATACATCGCAACGTCAATGTTACAGTGACCTATTTCCTAACATCACAATGTTCCAGTAACACCACCACACTCCACCTTCTCCCCCGCCCCCCCCCCACGAGCCCCCGCCCCAAGCCCAATCTCGTTGTTACTCTTGTGTGGTTTTATGGCAACCAATGAAATTGTCTCCCCTTTTATATGACCATAATGCAGGTCTATGACCAAAATAGCTTTACGTTCAGGCATATCACCATGTGATGTTACACTAACATACCTTTACACTCAGGCATATCACCATGTGATGTTACACTAACATAGCTTTGCACTCAGGCATATCACCATGTGATGTTACACTAACATAGCTTTACACTCAGGCATATCACCATGTGATGTTACACTAACATGGCTTTACACTCAGGCATATCACCATGTGATGTTACACTAACATGGCTTTACACTCAGGCATATCACCATGTGATGTTACACTAACATAGCTTTACACTCAAGCATATCACCATGTGATGTTACACTAACATAGCTTTACACTCAAGCATATCACCATGTGATGTTACACTAACATAGCTTTACACTCAAGCATATCACCATGTGATGTTACACTAACATAGCTTTACACTCAAGCATATCACCATGTGATGTTACACTAACATAGCTTTACACTCAGGCATATCACCATGTGATGTTACACTAACATAGCTTTACACTCAGGCATATCACCATGTGATGTTACACTAACATAGCTTTACACTCAGGCATATCACCATGTGATGTTACACTAACATAGCTTTACACTCAAGCATATCACCATGTGATGTTACACTAACATAGCTTTACACTCAAGCATATCACCATGTGATGTTACACTAACATAGCTTTACACTCAAGCATATCACCATGTGATGTTACACTAACATAGCTTTACACTCAGGCATATCACCATGTGATGTTACACTGACATAGCTTTACACTCAAGCATATCACCATGTGATGTTACACTGACATAGCTTTACACTCAAGCATATCACCATGTGATGTTACACTAACATAGCTTTACACTCAAGCATATCACCATGTGATGTTACACTAACATAGCTTTACACTCAAGCATATCACCATGTGATGTTACACTAACATAGCTTTACACTCAAGCATATCACCATGTGATGTTACACTAACATAGCTTTACACTCAAGCATATCACCATGTGATGTTACACTAACATAGCTTTACACTCAAGCATATCACCATGTGATGTTACACTAACATAGCTTTACACTCAGGCATATCACCATGTGATGTTACACTAACATAGCTTTACACTCAAGCATATCACCATGTGATGTTACACTAACATAGCTTTACACTCAGGCATATCACCATGTGATGTTACACTAACATAGCTTTACACTCAGGCATATCACCATGTGATGTTACACTAACATAGCTTTACACTCAAGCATATCACCATGTGATGTTACACTAACATAGCTTTACACTCAGGCATATCACCATGTGATGTTACACTAACATAGCTTTACACTCAAGCATATCACCATGTAATGTTACACTAACATAGCTTTACACTCAAGCATATCACCATGTGATGTTACACTAACATAGCTTTACACTCAAGCATATCACCATGTGATGTTACACTAACATAGCTTTACACTCAAGCATATCACCATGTGATGTTACACTAACATAGCTTTACACTCAGGATTATCACCAAAATACATTTACACTCATGCATATCAAATGCTCTCTACACACCCACTTTAACGGAGGTCGGTGAACTTTATTGACATATTACCCCAAATCTATTTGGTTGTTCCAGTTGACGCTAACACCCCCACCCCCTCCCCCCCCCCAACCCCAAACACACACACACTATTTGAATTGAAGAAAATCATAGATGAATTAAATTCAAAATATAAATTATGCCGACCGAAACGGAGAATAAACTAATAAATTTAATAAAGTCTAAACTGGTAAGAATGATAAAATAAACGAATAAAATCCTTATTCTGGAACCAAATGAATTCTTGGAAACAAATTTCACTTCAAATTTGTGTAGAGATCATGGTTAAGTATTGATACAGAGACCTCAACTTTTAGGAGAGCGATTGGGATACTTGGGATAGTGTCTTTGGGGTTCAATAAAGGATTTTTTCCACTCTTTTTTTTTTTTTTTTGCTTTGAAGTGTGGAAAATACTTGTATCTAAAGATGATTTGTTCATGTGCTTCCTCGTGGGCAATTTTGCCATCCAAATCCATTTGATGCGTAATATTTCCTTTTTTTTTTTCTTTTATTTTTTCCCTTCTTTTTTTTTTTTTTTTGCTCTGAAGTGTGGAAAATACTTGTATCTAAAGATGATTTGTTCATGTGCTTCCTCGTGGGCAATTTTGCCATCCAAATCCATTTGATGCGTAATATTTCCTTTTTTTTTTTCTTTCTGAAATGGTGAAATAAATCTAGGGTGTACAGGCGGATGGGTCATTAGATTATTAATAAATAATCCAATAATTTTGAAGTGCATATAAATGATTTATATGAAAAACTTTGATTTTAGGGGTTATTTAATTAATTGTCTTTCTAACTGAGGTAGCTGTCAAGGTCATGGCATCAGGGGTAGTGTGGGTATTGTGATTTGGAGTTAGGTGAACGAGTGTCAACTCTTGTTTTATCAAGTTCGGGTGTGTGGCTTTTGGGGGATAAAGGGAGACAACGACTTTGAACATCAGAGGGATCTAGAGAGAGAGAGAGACCGACAAAGTTATCTAGAGTCTAGAGATATAGAGAGTGAGAGACAGGGTGGATAGTATTTTGGTTAGATTCGCTGTGGGGCTTTTTGCCTGAGGATAATATTTTTCTGCGAGATGTATTTATATATTAGCTTCATTGTGTACCAGGTGGATGTTTTACTTCTGTGAAAATAAACCCATAATGTACAATGAACCTTTTAGTGTTCTTGAATCACACCAGACCGTGTTGTGACCAAGGAAGATTTGTCATCTGAATATTAGACATCGAAGTGGTTGCCAATTGAATATTTGCCATCATTGTAAGATAGTAGACCAGACGGAATAATCGACACTGGCCTCCTAATTTCTTAATGCCGAGACCTGCGGCTGTACCGTGTCAAGTTATCTAGTTCTTGGGACATAAAATATGGAGGGATCTCATCAGGTGCCCCCGTGGGGTCGGGTCATCCAACCGCCGAGCCAGACAATCAATGATTTATATTCGTTTGTCTGGACTTTAAACACATCCACGGCTTTGGAAGAGCGTTGGTTTGAGATCGAGGGCAGAGGCGTCACAAGGGTAGGTGTCACCCATTGCGGTTAACTCATGGTGTCACCCAGTCCGTAACCCCCCCCCCACGCCCCTGGGACCTACATCATGAATTCGGCCTGATTTTTAAATGCTTCTCCCATCGAATGATTCACTTTTTGACTGTGAATTATTCACTATTTGACTGTCAATGTTTCACTATTTGACTGTAAATGATTCACTATTTGACTGTCAATGATTCACTATTTGACTGTGAATAACTCACTATTTGACTGGGAATTATTCACTGTTCGACTGTCAATGATTCACTATTTGACTGTTAATGACTTACTATTTGACTGTAAATAATTCACTATTTGACTGTGAATGATTCACTATTTGACTGTGAATTATTCACTATTTGACTGAGAATTATTCACTATTTGAATGTGAATGATTCACCATTTGACTGTCAATGATTCACTGTTTGACTGTGAATGATTCACTGTTTGACTGTAAATAATTCACTATTTGACTGTGAATAATTCACTATTTGACTGTGAATAATTCACTATTTTGACTGTGAATTATTCACTATTTATCTGTGAATTATTTACTATTTGAATGTGCTCCTCATGTAGAAAAATTCTTAATTGGTCAAAACTTTGTCACCGCCCGGCCGTAAGTCTTCAGGTGTAGATGAATAGGATTAATTTCCTCAGGTATCTGTTTGTAAGCCCAAAACTATCACAGGTACCAGAGAAACGTGGCATCACAGATAGCAGATAAAGGAATTTTGTCCTGTAGACGGTGTGGCGAAATTTTATCGGGGGTCACGGAGAGTTCAATCGCCTACAGACGTTCATCACACTTGTCTTTGGCTGGTTTTACTTCACGGTGATGAGCACTCTAGTGGGTTGTTGTCTTTGACTGGTTTTACTTCACGGTGATGAGAGCTCCACTGGGTTGTTGTCTTTGGCTGGTTTTACTTCACGGTGATGAGCACTCCAGTGTGTTGTTGTCTTTGGCTGGTTTTACTTCACGGTGATGAGCACTCCAGTGTGTTGTTGTCTTTGGCTGGTTTTACTTCACGGTGATGAGCACTCCAGTGTGTTGTTGTCTTTGGCTGGTTTTACTTCACGGTGATGAGCACTCCAGTGTGTTGTTGTCTTTGGCTGGTTTTACTTCACGGTGATGAGCACTCCACTGTGTTGTTGTCTTTGGCTGGTTTTACTTCACGGTGATGAGCACTCCAGTGTGTTGTTGTCTTTGGCTGGTTTTACTTCACGGTGATGAGCGCTCCAGTGTGTTGTTGTCTTTGGCTGGTTTTACTTCACGGTGATGAGCACTCCACTGGGTTGTTGTCTTTGACTGGTTTTACTTAACGGTGATGAGCACTCCACTGGGTTGTTGTCTTTGACTGGTTTTACTTAACGGTGATGAGCACTCCACTGGGTTGTTGTCTTTGACTGGTTTTACTTAACGGTGATGAGCACTCCACTGGGTTGTTGTCTTTGACTGGTTTTACTTCACGGTGATGAGCACTCCACTGGGTTGTTGTCTTTGACTGGTTTTACTTAACGGTGATGAGCACTCCACTGGGTTGTTGTCTTTGACTGGTTTTACTGTAACGAGCACGCTACCGTGTAGTTGATTGTATTTCGACTGACATTCCCGTGTGCTCAAATAAAAACACCCTTCTACGAGGGGAATCAGAAACGAGGGCAAAACTATCTCAATGGCACCCAACAATCTTACACATGATGCATTTTCAGATTTTGCCACACACGATTAGTGAACGATCCACACACGCATTAAAATATCTTTATTGTTTGTTTGTTTGTTTGTTTGTTTGTTTCAGTAGGGGCTGTAAAACTCCATTGACTCCAGACAGTGTGGCAGCCTTACCGTAACGTTGACCTCTGACCCATCATGATGTCGAGTCCATCATTTTCATTTTTTTTTAAAAAGAATGTCAGACTAGGGTCATAAGTTGTTTCCCCTTGAAAGCGAAATTAGTTTTAGAAACACTTCTCTCACTTCAAAATTCCTAGCGTGTATTTTCACATATCTGATCACTTCAGACATATGTCTGTGTGCCATAGGTCAGGTGTGCTGTCTCACTTCAGACATCTGTCTGTGTGTGATAGTTTTGCCGTGCTTCGGATCATGTTTCCAAAAGACCTCGCAGATTTTTAAATTCATGACAAGTTTCTCCTTCACACAATTCACCAGAGCATGGATGAACTCATTCTCAGCTTTTGATGCTAGATAAGATACAAATGCTTTAAGTCAGCCGTTTGACTCTCATTAGGTGCTCCTTCATCACTGGATCATATCTGGTAAGCATTTCAACCCTATCGACCAGGCCAAGCATATCAACCCTATCTACCAGGCCAAGCATATCAACCCTATCGACCAGGCCAAGCATATCAACCCTATCTACCTGGCCAAGCATATCAACCCTATCTACTTGGCCAAGCATATCAACCCTATCTACCTGGCCAAGCATATCAACCCTATCTACCAGGCCAAGCATATCAACCCTATCTACTTGGCCAAGCATATCAACCCTATCTACCTGGCCAAGCATATCAACCCTATCTACCAGGCCAAGCATATCAACCCTATCGACCAGGCCAAGCATATCAACCCTATCTACCAGGCCAAGCATATCAACCCTATCGACCAGGCCAAGCATATCAACCCTATCTACCTGGCCAAGCATATCAACCCTATCGACCAGGCCAAGCATATCAACACTATCTACTTGGCCAAGCATATCAACCCTATCTACCAGGCCAAGCATATCAACCCTATCGACCAGGATAGGCATATCAACCCTATCTACAAGGCCAAGCATATCAACCCTATCTACCAGGCCAAGCATATCAACCCATCGACCAGGCCAAGCATATCAACACTATCTACTTGGCCAAGCATATCAACCCTATCTACCAGGCCAAGCATATCAACCCTATCGACCAGGCCAAGCATATCAACCCTATCTACTTGGCCAAGCATATCAACCCTATCGACCAGGCCAAGCATATCAACCCTATCGACCAGGCCAAGCATATCAACCCTATCTACCTGGCCAAGCATATCAACCCTATCGACCAGGCCAAGCATATCAACCCTATCTACCTGGCCAAGCATATCAACCCTATCTACCAGGCCAAGCATATCAACCCTATCGACCAGGCCAAGCATATCAACCCTATCGACCAGGCCAAGCATATCAACCCTATCGACCAGGCGAAGCATATCAACCCTATCGACCAGGCGAAGCATATCAACCCTATCTACCTGGCCAAGCATATCAACCCTATCGACCAGGTCAAGCATATCAACCCTATCTACTTGGCCAAGCATATCAACCCTATCGACCAGGCCAAGCATATCAACCCTATCGACCAGGCCAAGCATATCAACTCTATCGACCAGGCCAAGCATATCAACCCTATCGACCAGGCCAAGCATATCAACCCTATCTACCTGGCCAAGCATATCAACCCTATCGACCAGGCCAAGCATATCAACCCTATCTACCTGGCCAAGCATATCAACCCGATCGACCAGGCCAAGCATATCAACCCTATCTACCTGGCCAAGCATATCAACCACTTTTTCTTTGTTCCGTGAAGTTGTGTCTTCATTGTGACTTGGTAATGGCAAGAGGTAATGGCAAGAGGTAATGGCAAGAGGTAATGGCAAGATGTAATGGCAAGAGGTAATGGCAAGAGGTAATGGCAAGATGTAATGGCAAGAGGTAATGTGATAACAAGTTACCTGTCTGAGATCTACTTTCCCATTTTCTTCCCCATATTGTCTGCATTAATGTGTTCATCTTTTCCGTTTCTCAATGCAACACAGGTGTTCTTCAGGGGTCACGTGATTTTTTATTCTTTGCTCCGTCTCTATTTTTTAAACCCAGCCCCAAATATGGAGTGGTATCTAAAGCATTGACATCATTAACAGCATAAACAGCATTAAAAGCATTAACAGGCCAAACAGCATTAACAGCAAAGCGTCAGCTGAGAAATCAGTAAGATCTCTCCTTGAAGAGTGGATAAACCTATGACCGAACTATTTTCTCGCCATATGACATCATCATGTAGAACATCTCCGTTTGACAGATGACGTGCGTCTCCTTTTGACAGATGACGTGCATTTCCTTTTGCATTTCAGCCACGCATTGCAACAACACTGAACACGCCCACCCTTGTTCCGGATGAAAGCACTTACCATTTTGATGACGCTTTCGTACGCCACAAACTTAAGCTACGCCAGTGAACTCACGGTAAAATACGCTCTGAGGGCACTCTGTTCTGGTGGCACTCAGTGTGGTGGCATCCTGTTCTGGTGGCATACTGTTCTGGTGGCATCCTGTTCTGGTGGCACTCTGTCTGGCGGCACACTGTCTGATGGCACCCTATTCTGATGGCACCATGTTCTGATGGCATCGTGTTCTGGTGGCACCCTGTTCTGGTGGTATCATATTCTGGTGGCACTCTGTCTTGTGGCACTCTGGTGGCATCCTGTCTGGTGGCATCCTGTTCTGGTGGCGCTCTGTCTGTTGCACTCTGTCTGGTGGCACTCTGGTGGCATGCTGGTGGCACTCTGGTGGCATGCTGGTGGCACTCTGTCTGGTGGCACTCTGTCTGGTGGCACTTTGTCTGGTGGCACTTTGTCTGGTGGCATCCTGTCCAGTGGCACTCTGTCTGGTGGCACTCTGTCTTGTGGCATCCTGTCTAGTTGCATCCTGTCTGGTGGCATTCTGTTCTTGTATTTAACTTCGATATGTTATGAAACCGACACGAGCGAGCTCTTACAAATTTGCAATGTTCAATTTGGTGTTACCCCCCCCCCCAACCCTGTAAGGGTGTCACCCCCTAATGACGCCACTTGCCAGGGGGCATGTCCAAGACTAGAAAGCAAATTCACCATCAAGCACAGAGCATCGTTAGGGCATGTAGCTGGAGCCTTAACACTGAAGAGATCGGTATCCTTTGAATGCATTCATGTTGAAGAGATTGGTTCTTCTCTTTAAAAGACTTCACCCCCCCCTCCCTTTGCCCCTGATAAAGGACCTTTAAACAGTGACATTCACATTTACAAATAAACAGTGACATTCGCAGCGTGTTATTGTTTTAGCTCACCAAGTGTTATTGTTTCAGATCACATAGTGTTATTGTTTCAGCTTACTAAGTGTTATTGTTTCATCTCACCAAGTGTTATTGTTTTAGCTCACCAAGTGTTCTCGTTTCAGCTCACCAAGTGTTTTTGTTTCAGCTCACAAAGTGTTATTGTTTCATCTCACCAAGTGTTCTCGTTTCAGCTCACCAAGTGTTTTTGTTTCAGCTCACAAAATGTTATTGTTTCGTCTCACAAAGTGTTCTTGTTTCATCTCACAAAGTGTTGTTGTTCCATCTCACAAAGTGTAATTGTTTCATCTCACAAAGTGTTATTGTTTCAGATCACAAAGTGTTATTGTTTCAGCTTACTAATTGTTATTGTTTCATCTCACAAAGTGTAATTGTTTCATCTCACCAAGTGTTCTCGTTTCAGCTCACCGAGTGTTATTGTTTCAGATCACAAAGTGTTATTGTTTCAGCTTACTAATTGTTATTGTTTCATCTCACAAAGTGTTATTGTACCATCTCACTAAGTGTTATTGTTTCATCTCACAAAGTGTTATTGTTTCATCTCACAAAGTGTTATTGTTTCAGCTCACCAAGTGTTTTTGTTTCAGCACACAAAGTGTTTTTGTTTCATCTCACAAAGTGTTATTGTTCAATCTCACAAAGTGTTATTGTTTCATCTCACTAAGTTTTATCCTGTTTATCTAGAGCAAGTGTTACACAGAATATTTTTGAAGCGCTAGACCATAGAATTATCGGCAATCAAGTTATACGGTTGAAAGGATATATTTATAATAATAAATATCAAAGATATTTTCGTTTTAACCCGTCATCTTCCGTCCCTTAGTTTCTATGAAAATAACATTTCCTGACATTTTCGACAACCCAGTTTGAAACCTTTTCAGTGTTTCCTCAATTACATCTTGTTACACTTAATTAATTATCACCCCCTCCTTGTTACACTTAATTAATTATCACCCCCTCCTTGTTACACTTAATTAATTATCACCCCTCCTTGTTACATTTAATTAATTATCACCCCCTCCTTGTTACACTTAATTAATTATCACCCCCTCCTTGTTACACTTAATTAATTATCACCCCCTCCTTGTTACACTTAATTAATTATCACCCCCTCCTTGTTACACTTAATTAATTATCATCTCCTCCTTGTTGCACTTGATTAATTATCACCCCCTCCTTGTTACATTTAATTAATTATCACCCCCTCCTTGTTACATTTAATTAATTATCACCTCTCCTTGTTACATTTAATTAATTAACACCCCCTCCTTGTTACATTTAATTAATTATCACCCCCTCCTTGTTACATTTAATTAATTATCAGCCCCTCCTTGTTACATTTAATTAATTATCACCCCCTCCTTGTTACATTTAATTAATTATCACCCCCTCCTTGTTACACTTAATTAATTATCACCCCCTCCTTGTTACACTTAATTAATTATCACCCCCCTCCTTGTTACATTTAATTATCACCCCCTCCTTGTTACACTTAATTATCAACCCCTCCTCCACCTGGCACACACACACACCTCTGCTAATATGGAATTTTTAGCTGGCATCCATCCATCCAAGCGTGACGATGATGTAGACTTCGCAGGACGAAATCGCAAAGCCTGGGATTTTTCTTTAGGATGATAATCTGGTTCCCTAGACCCCAATCGCCTCTCTCCAGCTTTTGGATAGACTCAGTTTATATCGCTCGGCCAGCCATCACCTCATAAATATGTCTAAGAGCTACGTAATACCCCCACCATCCTCAATAGCTAATCCATGTCTAAGAGCTACGTAATACCCCCACCATCCTCAATAGCGAATCCAAGTCTAAGAGCTACGTAATACCCCCACCATCCTCAATACCTAATCCAAGTCTAAGAGCTACGTAATACCCCCACCATCCCCAATAGCTAATCCAAGTCTAAGAGCTACGTAATACCCCCACCATCCTCAATAGCGAATCCAAGTCTAAGAGCTACGTAATACCCCCACCATCCTCAATAGCTAATCCAAGTCTAAGAGCTACGTAATACCCCCACCATCCTCAATAGCGAATCCAAGTCTAAGAGCTACGTAATACCCCCACCATCCTCAATAGCGAATCCAAGTCTAAGAGCTACGTAATACCCCCACCATCCTCAATAGCTAATCCAAGTCTAAGAGCTACGTAATACCCCCACCATCCTCAATAGCGAATCCAAGTCTAAGAGCTACGTAAAACCCCTACCATCCTCAATAGCGAATCCAAGTCTAAGAGCTACGTAAAACCCCCACCATCCTCAATAGCGAATCCAAGTCTAAGAGCTACGTAATACCCCCACCATCCTCAATAGCGAATCCAAGTCTAAGAGCTACGTAATACCCCCACCATCCTCAATAGCGAATCCAAGTCTAAGAGCTACGTAATACCCCCACCATCCTCAATAGCGAATCCAAGTCTAAGAGCTACGTAATACCCCCACCATCCTCAATAGCGAATCCAAGTCTAAGAGCTACGTAATACCCCCACCATCCTCAATAGCGAATCCAAGTCTAAGAGCTACGTAATACCCCCACCATCCTCAATAGCGAATCCAAGTCTAAGAGCTACGTAATACCCCCACCATCCTCAATAGCGAATCCAAGTCTAAGAGCTACGTAATACCCCCACCATCCTCAATAGCTAATCCAAGTCTAAGAGCTACGTAATACCCCCACCATCCTCAATAGCTAATCCAAGTCTAAGAGCTACGTAATACCCCCACCATCCTCAATAGCGAATCCAAGTCTAAGAGCTACGTAATACCCCCACCATCCTCAATAGCTAATCCATGTCTAAGAGCTACGTAGTACCCCCACCATCCTCAATAGCGAATCCAAGTCTAAGAGCTACGTAATACCCCCACCATCCTCAATAGCGAATTCAAGTCTAAGAGCTACGTAATACCCCCACCATCCTCAATAGCTAATCCAAGTCTAAGAGCTACGTAATACCCCCACCATCCTCAATAGCTAATCCATGTCTAAGAGCTACGCAATACCCCCACCATCCTCAATAGCTAATCCAAGTCTAAGAGCTACGTAATACCCCCACCATCCTCAATAGCGAATCCAAGTCTGAGAGCTACGTAATACCCCCACCATCCTCAATAGCTAATCCAAGTCTAAGAGCTACGCAATACCCCCACCATCCTCAATAGCTAATCCATGTCTAAGAGCTACGTAGTACCCCCACCATCCTCAATAGCTAATCCAAGTCTGAGAGCTACGTAATACCCCCACCATCCTCAATAGCGAATCCAAGTCTAAGAGCTACGTAATACCCCCACCATCCTCAATAGCTAATCCAAGTCTAAGAGCTACGTAATACCCCCACCATCCTCAATAGCTAATCCAAGTCTAAGAGCTACGTAATACCCCCACCATCCTCAATAGCTAATCCAAGTCTAAGAGCTACGTAATACCCCCACCATCCTCAATAGCTAATCCAAGTCTAAGAGCTACGTAATACCCCCACCATCATCAATAGCTAATCCAAGTCTAAGAGCTACGTAATACCCCCACCATCCTCAATAGCTAATCCAAGTACCGGAATGTATCCAATAAATGTACTGGCGTTCAACATTCATATACGAAAACAATTGTCCAAAGTTGCCGGTCCATCTCATACTACGCGTGTCTTTACACTTGAAACATTAATTGTGTATAGGATGGTTTGAGTTTTTAACTCGTGTTAGCATTCAATGCAGCAGACGTGTACGACCAACAAGCGTCTGATTCCCACCAACCAACCTCTTTTTGAGTTAGAGAAGAGAAAAATAAACCATCCTACGTACATATATTGACCCAAGCAAACAGTAGGCCGACTAAGTGAACCATGTGAAATTTATTCCTTGGTTGGCCGGCAATAGATTTTTTTTTTAATCTCCTGATAAATGTATAGGGCACCTAACAAAAGTGTCTGCCTATTAGCCATTAGTTTTTTTTATTTGTGCCTGTCTACTTAACTAATAGTTCTATAGACTATAGGTTACATTTTAAGGAAATATCTAAGTAAATAAAATCCTCAAAAATGTCAAAATGCCATGATATTATGCGGCATCTGAATAATATTACATACTTTTTTTTTCCAATCCTGAAAAATTGACAATTTTTATTGTTCCATTGTTGCAAATTTATGACTTTTTGTTGGAGGTCACCCCAAAGAACATAATCTATCGGGTTTAGTTCCGGGCTATTTAAGGGCCACATTTCTTTTTCGATGAGCGTTACATTATAACGTGTTTCTTGCCATCTGTGAAGAAGCTCCGTCCGATTGCCGTTAAGGAGCTCCGTCTTGTTGCTGTAAAGGAGTTCCGTCTTGTTGATGTAAAGGAGTTCCACCCTGTTGCTGCAAAGGAACTCCACCCTGTTGCTGTAAAGGAGTTCCGCCCTGTTGCTGTAAAGGAGTTCCGCCCTGTTGCTGTAAAGGAGTTCTGACCTGTTGCTGTAAAGGAGTTCTACCCTGTTGCTGTAAAGGAATTATGTCTTGTTGCTGTAAAGGAGTTCCACCCTGTTGCTGTAAAGGAGCTCCATTCTGTTGCAATGTCCAGTTGTGACGATTACATCTCGATCCTTGTCCTATGATGTGCTCACAATAATACTGCAATGGTTGCTCCCATCCGTGACACACTTTCTTGCTTCAGGATAAACACTAACATTTTGAGAATGAACAGGTTGGCAAGATTAATGCCTTTGCGTCTTCAAACCAATTGCCTCATACACTTTTCTCCTTTGGGAAAACTTATCAAGTAAATGTGGACTTTTTTTTTTTTTTTTTACTGGCGTGTTGATTTGCAGTTTTCGCATTTGTGCGTTTTTAATTTAAAGATATTTCGTTAAAATACGTTGCATTGTTCTCCGTGATATGCCGGGTTCACTTCTTGTGCCTGTAAGGATCATCACCCTGCCTGCAAATGAGCTCACTGACACTCTTCACCGATCTAACTTCTAACGGACTTCCGGGTGCCTCTCCCTGAGTTTTGTGCGATCGTAACATCGACAGCAATTTTTTTTTAATCCAAGTCGATAAAGACTTGATTTTAATGCTTTATCGAAAACATAGAAGTCATTTGTCTATCTCCCTAAAGTTTTACGATTCGCAATTTTTTTTAAAAATCAGAATACAATCGTTTGCTATTATTTTTGTCCTTGTATAAAAACAGCAAACGCTGAAATATTAATTAAAATATAAAGATGGCGATCGGAAGTTTAGAAAATGAGGACGCTAAACGTCAGTGGTTCTCAACCTTTCTAATGCTGCGACCCTTTAATACATTTCCTCATGTTGTGGCGACCCCCCAACCATAAAATTATTTTCGTTAATACTTTAAAACTGTGGAGGAAATGTGTTTTCAGATGATCATAGGCGACCCCTGTGAAAGAGAAGTGCGACCTCAAAGGGGTCGCCACCCACAGGTTGAGAACCGGTGCTTTACGTTGAATCAGTAAGTAAGGATTACTAATGATACAGTTTACAAAGCGTGCAAAAAATAAATTTAATAGAAACTGCACACGATTTTAATAGGCGGTCACACTTTTCGTTCGCCACCCTGTACTGTGTGCAAGTATTTTAAAGTGTTATCTAACGGTCTTATACTTGAAGTAGTCACGTGTCCATTTGCTTAATTGTCATTGTTTTCGGTTACGTAATAATCTTGACGATGATGAATATTGTCAGTACAAACGAAAATAATCGAATTGACATGAGCGTCTTTCCTGCCCCAATATATACTGCCCCCAGGAGGTTTCTGGCCTCTCAGTCTTGGTTTAAAACCTAATAAATAAAACTCTTAGCTCCCCTATCCAATTTACGTCCAGTTTTTGTCTTCCCTCGAGGACCTCCGCTGTGAACAAAACGGGGTTGGAAATGAATGGTAGGGAGGGAAGAGCAGTAACTTGGTTAGTGTGTTGTTACTTCCCTTGCCAAGTGGGTAAATAATTGCGATGAATAAGTGTTGTTCTTGAGCAAATTCCCTTACAGAGTAGTTTTATTACCTTGTAGCATTTTCCAATAAATATTGTTTTTAAGATTCTCATTCAACAGATGATTTCAAGACTTTTCAATACTGCAACTTAAATATCTATTCAAACCTACTGCTCTAAATCTAGTAATGAACATAAATGTGTTTTCATTTTCAATTTTTTCAATCTCATCTGTTCATTAAAAATACTAATTAATATAAATATATTTATAGAATATTCTTATATACTAGAAGAAATGACCTGGTGTAATTCGGGTAATAATGAAATGCATATTGCACTAATTCCTTTTGCCAAGACTCAACATAAAAATTTAAAAAAACTAATTTTTAACGTGTCTAACTGAATCAGGTTTTGGTGTGTTTTATTTTCAAAAAATAAATTCAGAATTTAAGAATTTTCCAATACATATTTAGGAAATAATAAATCAAATGTTCCTCTTTTTTTTTTTTTTTAAGAAGTACTTTTGCGTAGATATTTATATTTCTAACGCCATGTAGGTACCGTATGGAGAAAAAAAAGTTCCTTGTATATAAAAGAAAATAAATAGTTGAACAATTCTTTTTTTTTTTTTTTTTAAGAAGTACTTTTGCGTAGATATTTATATTTCTAACGCCATGTAGGTACCGTATGGAGAAAAAAAAGTTCCTTGTATATAAAAGAAAATAAATAGTTGAACAAGATATGTTTAGGTTTAAAAAAAAAAAGACTGGAAAATTAAATGGTCGTTCAGCTAGATGCACATTATTGAACATTTTTAAAACATCTATGTCCATAAATTTAAGTAAAAAACCTATATACCAGTTAAGATGTCTGTAAAATTAACATTTTTGATATAGTAGCATCTTTATTAAAAGTTTCCACAACATTTTGCCTTGCTCTTGCAATATATTTTTGCAAAAATATATTTCTGTAAAATACATAATAATTATATCTAAAAAAGAATTACTTCTGAATTAATGCTAACTTTATTTAAATATGGTTATTTATTTTAAATTTATATATTTATTAAAATACAACCCTGTAACACAATCGGGTATGGAGATATTGATGTTAAGTTGTGCCCCAGGCACCCAATTTTTCTTGCCTTTGAATTGTAAAAACAGAATTAAAATATCCCTCCATAAAACATACACTTGGCAATATGATGGCAGATCATTTTATTTCCTTATGTATCAATTGTTTAAACTATCATGAATTGTTTTACATAATATTATATATATCTATATTTACGTCTTTTTGTGAACAGTTGTATCATTCAGTTATTGTATATGTTCCTTGCAATGTTTTTTATTAACCCATTTTCCTTCTCAACCTCTTTATACTGTAAAAGCTTGGGCTTCCTTTCATGTCTTTTTGCTTCTAAAGAACCCAGCATAATACAGTCGACTTTTTTGGCATGCTCCCAGACATCCCATGATTGCCAAAGTTAGTTTGTTTGCCCCAAGCATATTGCCCTAAACATATCATCTGGCCAGTCTGTGGATACATCCCAGCACTTAATTAGAAATAAAAACATCAAGGGGAACAATTTATGTTTACTTACTCACCCAAGGGAGATAACCACCCTTCTTTGGTCAATACACCCCCCACTCCTCCACGATNAAACCCCCCCCCCCCCCCAAAGAAAGAAGAGTACTCCCACACAACCACTTTTTCACTTTTTACTTCAGACTAGAATCTAGGGGCATTATACTTAAAAGGGACAATCCTGGAATACAGGACCTTGGATATTATCCAAGTGAGTTGGGGTTCTCACAAAGATGTGACTTAACAACCTCCTGTTATTATCATGACTATCTCTCTGCAGATAGTAAGATACTCTCTGCTGGACAATGCAATCTTTGTTTCTCCTCTCTCTGCTGATAGTAATATTCTCTCTTCTGATAGTAATATACTCTCTTCTGATAGTAATATACTCTCTTCTGATAGTAATATACTCTCTTCTGATAGTAATATACTCTCTTCTGATAGTAATATACTCTCTGCTGATAGTAATATACTCTCTGCTGGAGAATGCAATCTTTGTTGCTCATCATAGCAATGATTAAAAGATCACATTTTACACAGTTACAATAATGCTAACAAACACATTTATCAAAAAATACAATATCTTACAATTCTTCAGAGATAGCATAAATATTTACACCATGTCCACAACTGTATCTCCAACCCCATCTACCACTGTATAACAGTTACAGCCTTGCCAAAAGTTTTTTTATGAAAATCTTTCATCTATTGATTTCAGTTTGCTGACAGTAAAATTGAGTTCTACTTTGAGGACAGTTTAGGTCAACTGGTCCCAGTGAAAGACCTTATAACAGATAACCTTCTGTCCAGGCTCAGCAAGCACGTCCCTGATCTAGGTCTAACCAAAATTTTTGGGGAGGTAATTTCAAATGATTTTTTATTTTAAAATTGACATTACGTTTCCTGAGTTTTTACAATTTGATGTTAAGACTGAGAGTTTGCTGTAAAGTTTCTGATACTTGATTGTTTGAAAGAGAGTTGTTAAATCAAGTTTAATAAATGTGCCATTTAATGTTGTTTTTTTCAAAAATATGATGGATGAGATGAAATAATCCACTTCAAGCTGTTTCTATCTCAGCATGAAAGAAGCAGAAATGTGTGGGCCTCAACTAGATAAAATGTGACACGTTTTTGTTGTTATAAACTTTTTAAAATGATACGTTTATGTATTAATTTGTTCATTTCTCTTTTCTCTTGATCAAATTTCTTAAAAAGAAAAATTTAGCTCTGTCCATTCACTTTGAACCATTTTGGACCAAGTCTTACTTCCCTTACATTGTAGCTGGAGCTTCTGTTCTGTTAGTCCTACTCACAGCACTTTTGGTAAGTGAAAGTTAAAATTGTTTCACAAATGAATGATCACGAGAGCTTGAATAACTCAGGAAGACTATTTAAGTTGAAGAACGAAACATCTATTTTGACAATAATTAATATACTTATTTTAAGCGCATCAATGAAAGTAGTATAATTAATTAATGTAAAAATATCATATGTGAAAATAATAACTGACTTCATACTGTTAGCAGGCTGAGAAACTTTTTTGCCATAAAGTGAGTCTTACCCTCAAAAGGTTGTTTTTTAATTTGTCATAAACCCAAATTCTATTTCCTCCTATAGATTTATTGCTGCTGCTGTAGAAATGGAAAAGAAAAAGAAAGCTTGGATGAGGAGATTGTTGTAGGACACGCCATTTACTACCCATCATTAAAACCAGAATTAACTGAACCGACCCCTGTCCAGCCAGATTCCCCCATTCCTATCTACACAGCGTCAGGCATTTCTACCCCAGTTCCTGCGCAGCCAATCAGAATCAAGGCAAAGGGTTTATTGGAAAGGTTGGTCAGGTTTATCATTATTTGGTAATTAGTCTATTGAGAAGATAGTTAACTCAATCACTACTGCACATGAATATCATAATGGATTTGTTTTACATTCTCATACAATGCAAGAAGTAAGCTGTTTGTAAAATCTGGGTCATAAGTCTCCCATTATGCATCAACCACTTGCAAACAATGGGAAAATGTATGAAATATTAAGAATGATTTAGATTATTTGTTTAGAAAATTTCTTTAAATGTATAAAATTTTAATAAATCAACCTTTTTTAAGAAACAGAAACAATACGGAAGCAGCTGTGGAGCAAAGATTTTAATTAAATGTTGATATTTTCATTTTAATTTTTAAAAAGAAGGTAATAAAATAAAGTAGTTATAAAAAATTGTGTTAGTTCAACAAATATTCTAATTATATTTTTTATCTACTTGTTTTAACATCAGACGAGGATCTAATGCTTCTTTGACCTTGGACCTCAATCCATCCAGTGACCTTGGACGATGGGAAGGAACACCACCAAAAGAAAGGTATTTTACTTTGTTTACTAAGTTATATCCCTGTATTATAATAGGCTTAACCCATTTGTGCTCAAAGTGTTTAGGACTGTGTTGTGTGGAAAAATATTTTGGACTACAAGCGGAATAAATAAAAAGAATTTGACTTCTGACCCCAAGCCTAGAAAAAGATATGTATGGTCTAGATGAAATAACGAATCATGAACTGAAGTTATTTTTTTTCCCTTGACAGTACGGCTCTGGAATATCTCATGTCGGCTGGAAACAGGCTGAGCAGACGTGATCTTAGAAATGCTGTTAAACACACCAAAATTTTATATGAAGAATTTTGGGTGAGTTTTTCAGCAATAGTAACATTTAAAAAATTAAAGGAAAATATTATGTGACACAAATTAATTTGATATTTATTGTTGTTTTTTAAATTTATCTTTGAACAAAAACTCAATAGTTCATGTACTACTTTGTGCTTTCATTTAATAGGAAATCCCAATGAACCACACAGAAAAAGTCTCAGTCGCTGGGTCAGGCATGAAAAACAGATATAAAACAATAATTCCAAGTAAGTTGGAGATCCAATAGCTCTAAGAATATCAGTCCCAAATATATGTTTTGTAATTGCTTAAAGTATCAGTTATTATATATATCTATTATTTTGTGGCCATAACATAATTTTATTTTGAGTAAATAAAATCCTATTTAAATAAATGTGATCACAGTAAAATCACAAATTAAGTTTTTATATAAACAGATGAACTGAGTCGTGTTCTACTACCTGACATTGATAATGACCCATTGAATTCTTACATCAATGCAAACTACATAAGGGTAAGACAAATTATATCTGCCTAAATATGGCTTCAATCATTATTGAATGCAAAATGAAAAGAATTTTTTTTTTCCAAGACTTAGTTAACCACATACTTCTTGATAGATCTATTTCTAAAGCAAAATAAGTTTTGTAATTTCATCACCTAAATGTTCCAAACACTTCATGAGAAAATGCAGTTCAATTTCAGTGCTACTCAAATAGGAGCATCGCAGCTGTGTAATTTCGGTAACCTCAACTAAAAAAGTACAATCATTTATGCATTATTTCAGGGCTATGAAGGGGAGAGTAGAGCTTACATAGCCACTCAAGGACCCATGGCTCACACCGTCATGGACTTTTGGAGGATGATCTGGTTTGATAAGTGCCCCATTATTGTCATGATCACAAAATTAAAAGAGAAAAGCAAGGTAGAATATAGAGCAATAAAAAAACTTTTTTATTTTCCACTTTTACGGTGTATTGATACAGAAAGTAACAATATTTTATTTTCTGCATTCTAACGTATAATGTTAAAGAAAGTCACAATCTTTTTCAAGAAAAAATCATTTTGTCTCCGTAAAAATGTAACCCATACATGGATTTCGCTGGGAGCAGGTTTTCAAAACATGATTCACCTTGCTAACCAATGCAGAGCATGAAGTGGACTGTCAAGAAAAAATATCATCAAAGAAGTAAAGAACATTATATAGTTATTAGCACATTGTTCTTTTCTAAAAATAAATATATAGATCGAATTATGATAAGAGAGATAAGATTTTTTATTGATCCAAATAAATGGAAATATTTTTATATTACATTAAACTGTACATATTCATTTTCAGCACATAAATAAATACATATTTTTAACTAAGTCAACATGTTACAATTATAAACATTTTAAACACGAGACATCTAAAGTATTTCTCTAGCTTAGAAATCAGCCATAAAGATAAGAAAAGTTAAGATTCTTTATTGATCAAAATAAATTGAAATGTTTTTTCGTGACAATAATGACTTAATTAGTGCCCATTTAGATTTGGGAATCATGAGGGGAGCATGCAGGTATATTCATACAGACTGAACTGGGGAACAAAAGAATTTTTATATCTTTTGGTCCTTACTTTAAGAGAAAGAATTAACCCTCATTGAGCTGATCTTAGATATCTGTGACGAATTGAGTGGGATAGTGCTATTTCATCTCTTGCCTAAACAAATGTGTCATGTAAGACATTCATGATTGGTATATCCTATAATTTTACCACTTTTACCCTTTTCAAAAACTGCACAATCTCAGAGAGAAACAGTTACATACTTCCACACAGAAGTCATATTAATCATAAAGTATTACATATTTTTTTTATTTATTCATTTACATTTTTTTTTAAATGCCCTGCCATTGAATTTTTATCTTACATAGGCTTACTTTTTGTGATACTTTTTTATCTACGCTATTTACCATGCATTGAAATGGTTTTATAACCCGTCTTATGCATAAATTATTAAAAAGCAGAGTAAAACATCATAATCCATCTTCTAAATGTTTATTACATGCCAAAAGATTTATAGATGTTATGATAATGCTTCACTTTTATAAATCCACTTTTCATACTTTACAGAATGAATATATTCTTTTTTTTAGCCCAAATGTGAAAATTATTTACCTGAGAGATGGGGCTTGTATGGAGATATTGAGGTTGTGATAGACAAAGTAGTTTGCAAGAAAGGATATATTGTACGACATATCACACTTAGGGTAATGAATCTTTTGATAACTGAGGGAGTAATGGTGTGATCATATTGTATGTTATACAAGTTAACTGTCTTGTTAGATCTATTTTGAATCAATGGAGATTTAGCAAAAAAAATAAATTAGCTAAATGTTCCTTAACAACTTTAAAAGAACATTTGGAATCCTAATGATGCATACATTTATTTATTTTTTTGCATTCACCAAACAAATAAATAAAAGCATTATTGCTGAGTAGTTTATCTTTCTCATAAATATATAATAGATAGTAATATATTTAATTGTATCTATACTAAATTTATTATTTTCAAACTTTCTTTGTAACTTACTCAATGTTTTGAATTTTTGTGGAAGGAAGTCTCTTCATTAATGTTACTGAATAAGAAAATTAAGTCTTTAAATAACTTTTTACTTAAAACTTTTCAGCATCATGGTGAAAGTCAATCTGTCTTACACTACTGGTATACAGCATGGCCTGATCACAAACCACCTGACTCACCTCACATGCTGTTAGACCTAATAAAGGAAGTGGAGCTCCGTAGATATCAACCCAATGATTATTCACCCAGAGGACCAGTCTGTGTCCATTGCAGGTTAGATTATATTAAATTCTCTTACAAATTTGGAAAATAAAACATAATGCTAACACACAAAATAAAAAATATATGATGATTGTAAAATGCAAATATGTTATATAATATTTAACTAAACAGAATCTATTAAGGAAATCAAAACTTATCACTTTAAAAAGAAATTTAGTGGAATATTTTTCTATAAAATAAGCCTAATATGTGTACTTTTTTCTTAAAGTTTGATTCCCAGTTATCATTGTTTTCTTCTAGTGCTGGCATTGGACGTACTGGGTGTTTTATTGCTATCAGTATAGGTATACGACAGTTAAGGGAAGAGCATTCGGTCGATGCCCTTGGAATAGTTTGTGCTATGAGGATGGACAGGTATTTGACAATTTTTTTAATTTATTAAGATAGTTATTTTTATTAAGTAGTAAAACATTTCTTATTTTATAAGTTTAACTATAAAATGCCATGGGAATCATTGCTATACTTCTTAGTCCATAAATCTCTTTAAAATTTAAAAACCTCTTTAAAATTTAAAAACACAATAATGGAACAGTTATGAAATTCATAGTCATTAACTAAAAGTCCCTACACAAAGGATTTTTATAAGGAAAGGGGACTTACATGATAGTATGGGGGCATCTAGAATGATTGGTGCAAAGAGCTTAACCTTAAGTGATTACTAATGGAATGAACAACTTTAAATGACCAAAGATTTTGAAATTACATCTGTCGAAAGGACTTCATAATTAATTTTTTTGTGTGTTATGGAGAACAAAAAAAAACATCAAAAAGGGGAATAATGTGTCATTTCAAAAATGCTTTTAGCCTAAAAGCTAACAGCTTGTGTACTGATATTTGTTCTATATGTCTAATGCAGAGGTGGGATGATCCAAACTCATGAACAGTACGACTTTGTTCACCAAGCCCTGGCAGCATATGAGCGTGAGTTGGGCGAGCCATCTGTTCAGTCCATCACAGCCCTAACATCCGAGAGTGTAACCACGCCTTAGGTTCAAGTCACACCAAAAAAACTAATACTAATTAGACTTGATAATTATCTGCCATTTAAACTTGAATTATTTAAGGTTCAATTTTCTAATTGTGGAAATTTTGTTTGAACACTTTTTTTTATTATTTTGAATTATCATTAAACTTAGTGCTGGTTTCACTTCAATACATCGATGATCCTCGTCTCAATAGAGTGCTGGCATCCATTTTTAGCAGTGTTTTTTTCACGAGCTGCTGTGAAGGCAACATAATGGCCTGTCAAAGCTGTGAATAGAGTTGACTAAATGTGGATTGACACTGCCAGCTGTGATGGAGGATTCCTTAACTGGGAAAAAGCCAGGATGACTGAAGCAATATATGATGCATTTCCCGCCAAAATTTCCTGTCCTTGTTAAATGATGTTAATTTTTGTACTACTTAATGGAATATTTCATTTTTTTCTATGATTGATCTATTTAACTGGTGGTTACAATCAAAAAGAGACTGAGACGATCATATTTTTCTGTGGTATTGCCCAAGTACATTGATGATATACTATGTAGCTAGCTGAGTGGTTAAAGTAGTTAGATGACTGTAACTTAGCATTTATTGTATGATTTGAAAATTAATGTTGGAAAATATTTTTAAAAATTTTAATATATTTAAAAACATAAGTAAAGTAATTTTTTTTAAACTAATAAAATGAATAAATAAAACAAAAATTGATAAAATAGAATCTCAGCTTTATTACCTTTTATAAGATCATCTTTTTTTTTTAAATCAGGGTAAGAAAATTTACGAAACTGGCCTTCATTTACACTTTATATTGAATGAATTTTAGATTTTGATACGATACAAAATTATTTGCCAAAAATATGCAAATACCCTAATACTATATAGGTCATTTTTTTGGTGACCAAACAATTTAATTGTTACTTTAAAAATTTGATTTAATGAAATTTATGTTTTAATATTATAACTTGAATTTTATTTAAAAATTAAATAACGTATATAAAAGTATGACAATTAAGTCCTTAATCTACCTTCACCTTTTGAAAAAAAAATGCCAAAAATTAATGAAAATATTGATAATTTTTTGCATCATGGAACCTTGGCGTAGCAAGACGACATTGTGCCACCCGTGGCGGACTTTGAGTTTTACCCCCCCCCCCCTTCCGCCCACTTCCCCCAACATATAGTGCTTTTTTGCAGAGTGATATCTGGAAATAACTAACTTTAAATAGCACTATCCCTGGCATATGTGTAATTAATGAAAATATTGAAAATTTTTTGCATCATGGAACCTTGGCGTAGCACGACGACCTTGTGCCCCCCGCTGCGGACTTTGAGTTTTTCCCCCCCCCCCCTTCCGCCCACTTCCCCCAACATATAGTGCTTTTTTGCAGAGTGATATCTGGAAATAACTAACTTTAAATAGCACTATCCCTGGCATATGTGCTAACTCTCCCAGGAACATAACAATTAACACAAGCTGAACCTGCAAATAACATCGTTTTTGGTTCGGTTCCAAGTGTTTGAGTTATATCCAGTTTTCAGTGCTTATAGAATAGTCTGGTAAGTCACATTGATTGGCAGTAAGAAGGGGAGAGAAAAAAATCATGGGCACCAAAGGCTCCCAATCCAAACCAAAGTGTGTGAAGCAGTCTGAGGAGGGGGCCTTGAGCCCTGTACATTTTTTATAAATTCAAAATACAAGGATTCATTTTGGCATATACCTGAATTTAGTTTTGTATCAATCTAAACTTGCTAGACCAATACAGAAATTCTGTGAAATTTAAGTGTCACATGATCTGGTTGTGTTTATAAAAATCTTTTATTTTTAATTGTTACTACATAGAAATGTTATTTATAATATTTATTATAACTATTATAAAACAATTAAACCATTGAAATTTGTTATAACTTCTTCATTATTACATGAATTTTTTAAACGTTTCCAATGTGATGTACCGCCACTTAACATCACAAAAAAAGTATAATAATATATTATCTGCTGCCCAAGTTCATCAAGTGAGTTGTAGAACTGGGTTATATTAGGATCAGGGCCAAGTGGCTAAAGAAACACTTTGTAAATTCTGGCTTCTTTTTATTGTAGATTTAACACTGAAGAGGTATTTGGTTCCACGTTTTATTTTATCTTCTTTATCATTGCCAGCCATCATACCACATGTTCAATCCTTTAGTCCACGGGATCAAGGGACCTCCAGCCTGGTGTACTTCAATCACTATCTATGAACAATGCATAGACAGCTATGTGTCCCTGTGTTGACTGTACCCAGAGCCTCAATTGGCTAAAAATGATCATGAATCATATTAAAGAAAAATTTGATTGCCAACACATGATAATTTTCAAAGTCATAATTGCAATCGTGGATTTACTATAAGACCAAACTAGGCCATGTTTTTGGGGGCAACAAATCCCAAGGGGTGGCATGAAATAAATTATAAATTAAATTTTTGTCACTTTAATCTAAAAAATAAATTTTTCTTATTTTTTATGCATAATAACTCAAGGGCTGCATTTAAAGATAATATTTTTCTTTATTGAATGGCTGCCTCCCCAGGATCCTAACATCTAGAAGTTGTATTTCTCTCTTTTTTAACCCTCTGAACACATTTTAACTGATTTTTGTGCACACAGGAGTGCTAAAGATACTTTTTTTGTTGTCTTAGTGTAGGCCTATATTATATATTATTACTCCTGTCACATTGAGCTTGTTATTTCATGTTACCCCATGCCACCAAAAGAAAACATTTCTCAGATACCGTCCTTTGATTAACTATCACCCTATTGAACAGCCCTAGTTAACGCTTGCTTTGATTTACTTTGGCTTCTTTTTTTCTCCCAACATTTCACAATTACTATATTTCAGAATATTTAGGCTAAATGCATTGTAGAGAATTGAGCCAATATTTTATAGTTTTAGTAGCTCATATGTATAGTAACTGATGGTAAAATAAAATTACGGCTTGATTCTTTTAATCCCTTTCTTTTTGTTACTTTTGGCTGAAAATGGGCCCAAGCCTGTAAAGAGAAAAAAGTGCAGCGAGGGGTGGAACACCCCCCCCCCACCTTTTCATACACCACTGACATGGAGCACCTTTATCAATATTTTGTGAGGTATGACTTACATACTGATAACATTAATATAAAGGTTTTTTTTTCTTTTAATTATTTATTATAAAAGAAAATAAAAGTTTATAACAGCCGGGTGTATAAATTGTGGCATACATGAACTATTACATTTAGGCTAATGCTGTATGATAATTTTTTATTTAAATCATTTATTATCCATTGAAAGAATTGTACATAGTTGATTTAATGATAAATGTGTTATGTAGAAAAAAAATGTAAAATTTGTAAATTTTATGTATAAATAAGTTAATGTGTATTATCTGAAACAAAAATAATCATGTCATACAAATGTTGAATGACTGATCCATTATGGTCTATGAATAGAAACACATTGAAATTATTAACCTTTGAGCCTAGATTAAACCTCACCGCACCTTAAAATCAGGAAGAAGAATTTCTCTTCTCAATATTTTTACTTTATTTACTGTATTCCTTATAAATGAATTACAATCTACATATTTCCCCTAATAAATAATGTTAATAGTTATTGTTTTAAAGATACAGTCAAGGTCACAAGGTGAAGAAAATATTTTGTATGACATTGGACTGAAAAATGTATTTTTAAAACTATAACTCAAATTTTTGCAAAGTTAGCATTTAATTAATCAAATAATAGAATTAGTTTATTATGGTAGTATTAGTAGAAAATAGGATTTAGAATTACTTTTTTCTCAACATAGGGCTGAGGAACAAGTTATTTTGATAGGATTTCACTATAAATGTCCGATTGTTTGGGCCGTCTTCTTTATTGACACATACTGTGATTGGCATTTCTATGGTTGTGAGCTTTTTTTTCTTCTTTTTTTAATAATTATTTTACAATGTCATGATAATTTTAAAAACATTTTGTGCCACAGTAAAAGTGTCAATTTATGTACAATTCTCATGTTTTATTTTGAAATTGTTTCAGGATAAGTTGGCAGACAAAACTAAAAGATTTCCATTATTGTTGACCAATGATCTTCAATATTAGTCTTTGGTCTTAACTTCAGTGGATCAAATAAGTTGTAAAGATTAAGATTTGGTTGAAAAAAAAAAAAAATGTGTTTAAATATTCTTTGCTCATACAGCACCCAGACCTCTGGAAGTTTCACAGATTCTGTTCACTCATTCTACATGAGAATTAAATGATTACTTAAAAAGGTTCAAAATTATTATTACCTGAGGCAACATGACATGTGATGTGAATTAAAAAATAATAAAGTCACTAAAAACTTGATCATATTAGTTGGTTGTGGTGGTTTCTTTAATATAGTACTAATTAGTTTAAGTGCTATCACTTGGGTCACTGGGTGTGTTATCGTCTTAGAATTTCATTTGGTCTTACATTCTTAAAATCAAATGCATCATTTAAACTAAGTCTCCTTCACAAACTGAATTGAGTAGTAAATTTCTCAGAACTCTCTCATGTAATTGTTTTAATTTTGAAACATTCTTAATTTTTATTTATATTCCTAGGGGAAAAAAATATACTCCATTTGATGCCTCTTAATCAATTATTATTTTGGAAATCTTTCTCATTTAATCTCAAATTATAATCCATAGCTCAAAATAAACAGAGGTTCTGATATTTGCAAAGAAAAAAAATCCTTTTATCTACTCGGTTGTTGTTTCTTCATTTGTTTCTGCAATTTTTCAAATGAAGAAAGAAATCAATTAACTAAATGGTCATCCATAAATGATGTCAAGCGTCTAGGAGGGGATGTGTATAGAGTGTCTAAATTTTGTGACGGTGAATGGAGAGGTAACAAATTTTCACAAAATAAATAATATTATTTTGTAACCTTTTAATGTTCAAGTCAATTTCTTACTTTATGTAAATTCCTAGAAATAATTTTTTTTTTATATTATCAAGCATTGATATGTTCAACAATAAAAAAAAATTTTTGGGATGGCTTATGCAAGATAACCATTGCAAAAAGATTTTCAAAAAATATCGTTTCGGAATCCACCTATTATTGAAAGAAAAATAACAATAATTAAGCTTTATTACAATAACATCAATCATATAATAAATTCATAAAGTTTGAGGCAGATTTTAAATTTATTAAATAATTAATCATAATTTTGCATATCCTTTTCAAAGGCCTTATTCTGGGTATTTCTTTGGTTGTGAGTTTTTATCAGTTACAGCTTGAGTTATCTTATCTCTTTTTTAAATGTAACTTCGAAGACTTCAACTTGAATCAGATAAATTAATTATGCACAGTTCTTTTTTTAATACTTTAAAAATTGTTAAAATGGTTGTTTATTTGTACATGAATGTATTTTTTTATGATGACTAAAGTTTTGCCCCATTAAAACTATATTTTTTTTAAAATCATGAATAGCAAAAATGAATCAAATTTAAATACCTGTAAGGTAATTTTCTTGCTAATGTCAATTAGAAAAAAAATGTTGACAGAAAAGTCCGACTTTTAAAATGTCAAATATTAAAATTGACATTTTATATCAGAACAAATTTAAAAACACTTTATAAAACATAAGAGAAATTCTAGTAAAAATATTCTGATTAAACGTGTTGGTAAATAATTTGTATACATTTAATAACTACCTCAATGGCAGCTCATAGATCTGACCATTGCAGTGCATGAAAATGGCAATTTGGATTTGTTTAAAGTGCAAAATATCTTTTTGTCATTGAAAGCAGACCATTATTTCTGTTTTGGAAAATTTGTTTTTGTTTATTTAGATTTTTAACTCTGTATTCATTTTTACATAACATAATTTTTTTTTTAAATGTTCAGAAAAATGGCTGAATATACTTACCATGGAGATTAGTATTAGCTAATCAAAATATAAATCGTTTTAATTTTTTTTCTACTTGTTGAAAATCCTACTTTTTATTTAATCAATACTTAATTCACTTATTGCATGTACACTTGACATGACATTTGTCTATTTATATTAATGACAAACTGAACAATTGTCAGTTTTATACTTAATGACTAGTTATTAAGTCCAAATCAAACTGACTTTGATATTCATGTCAAGTCGTTTTAAAAATATGATGCATCATTTTGGCTCAAACTTGTTGCAGAGGTCATTGAAAAGTTGTTTTTTTAAATTATTTTTTCAAACCTTAATGTATCTTGTGGCTTAAACACAGTCCACAATATATTATCCTTTGAAAATATGAGCAATCTCATATTTTATTTTTATCGTTTAAAAGCTAACTTACGGCAAACACTTTTTATAACCGAATTCAAATTTTCTGAATTTTTTTATAAGGCAGCTAAATTTAAAAAATAATGGAAATATTTTTGTCATTTCCGATGACCAGCTTCTCAAAAAAAAATATTTAAGTGACAATAAGTACAATATGTACAATTTTTTTAGCATTAGGTTATGGTATCATAATGTAAATAAATAATGTTTATTCATGAAAGTAATCATTATATGTGGAGAGAAAGTGGATTTGTGTCTTCCTGATGACTTAGTATGCCATCTTTAAGATATGGCAAATATGTTAGAATAGTATTTGTTTGTGAGACTGTATTCCATCTATTCATTCAGTTTAATTACAAAAACATTGGCCTATATTTGGTGGTCATTGTAAATAATTTAAGGATTTCCCAACTGTGATGGAGCAGCTGACCTTATAAATCTTTAACATGCACCAGCCCACATCAGGAAATGTAAGGCCTAAAGAGGTGTTTTTATACATGTATAAAGTGGTGAAATCGCTGTATAAAGATTATGCTTAGCTGTATTTTTCAGTCTTGAAAGATCACACATCACTATCCTTGGCCCTTTTTTTTTCCTTCTATGTATATCATATCAACACAAAGGGTTATAATAAAGAAGATGTAGGAATACAATAACAAAATGGAATAAAAAATTTAAAATTAAAGTGTTTTTTTAATTTCTTTTAATTCAAGTTTTTAATATTGACTTGTTTCATTTTTAAAATCTGTTTAAATTTTAATTTCTTAGATATTTTGAATGAGCATGTGCTAGATTGATGATGCAAGTTTAAAAATAGCATGAACAGAAGGAAACAAAAAAAATTGTCAGAATGATAGCTTTGATGACTGTGATGTCCCACATCCTGAATTATTCCCATGGGATGATAACAAGGTATTCCCCTCTTGTGAACCACCTGTTGGGTCTCTCAGCTCTGGTGGAAGATGCAGTTTCTGAAACAAAAGGATGTAAAACTCAAACTATGTTCCAGTGTCACAGACAGCCGTAGAGTTGTTTTTTTATTGAAATTAAAAAAACAGTTGATAAAACCTGATTTCTACCTCTATGGTCAATTTTTTCCGTCTCAGTTTAAATGCCAGATCTGAAGTTTCGTGCTGAGCAGGTATAAGTGAGTTGAGCCGTGGAAGTTGAACAAGGTGAATTAGTCCTGAAGAGAAAATAGTATTGGTACTGAACTTGAGATTTTGAAATAAAATGATCCAGCTTTGGTAAACATAGTAAATACACAAAGATAAAAATGACTTGTGTTTACATAGTTAACACACAGATTTTCACAGTTGAACTAAGCACAAACATGAATTGCAATTTACCATGGTATTCTTTAAAAACAGGATTTTTTTCTTTCTCTGAACCTGCAAAGCTGTCTAATTTGACAACTGTATCACATAATCTTTCCATCTTCTTAACTGTACTCCTGTCCTAGAGAGAAAACTATGAATTATATTTAACTAATAAATAAATCTTAGCTAACTGGAATAGGCCTTACATGAATTATCTTTTTTCACTTGAATTTGTCTTTTCTTTCTCATGAACTTTGCTTTCAAATTGTATTCATGTTTTTGCTTTCTTTTGATATCAATGAATGCAAAAGTGCCAAAGCTACAGTTGCTAACATGGAGAGATATCAGAATCGCCTCTCATGAGGACAGCTTCAATAGTCCATTTTAAAAAAAACAACATTATTTAGAGTAAGTTGGCTACCATTTTATTAAAGAAAAATAGAGTTTTAAAAATTAACACATTGCCATATGCACTCAGATTACATCTAGACTTAACCAAACATTGTATCTAAATAAGCTGACTAAGTTGACCTAAAGACTAATTATATTCAAATAACCTGAATAAATTGACCCTAAGACTATTATATCCAAATAACCTGACTAAATTGACCTAAAGACTAATTATATTCAAATAACCTGACTAAATAAGACCCCAATAAGCTGACAAAGTTGATCTCTAGCAGTGCTGTCCAACCTGCACGCTGCCCGTGAGCTGATGGCCTGTCACAGCTTGAGACATTTTCAGATGCTCACAAAACAATAAAACATTTCAGGGTGAAGAGGTTTTCAAAGCACATTCATTATTTTGTTGTGAAATTGAGTGAGAGCCCAGGAGAAGTGGAAACATGGGAAAAGGGGGAGGTCGCCAAAGCTAAGGAGTGTGATTGCTTGACAGGTAGCGGTAATTTATGTTAAGCAAATCAGCAGAGCAACCGTTTGGGAACATGTGTGACATAAAATCAGTTACTATCATCTACTTTCTGTTGACTGTAGGAGGCGTTGCGGGGCATCGGGTATAATTACTAATGGCGGGGCATCGGGTATAATTACTAATGGCGGGGCATCGGGTATAATTACTAATGGCGGGGCATCGGGTATAATTACTAATGGCGGGGCATCGGGTATAATTACTAATGGCCTTGAGTACAACGAAGAGGAAAACAAAAAGTAGCTTGATGTGTTGCTATTTGGTCATTGTAAAAATATCCAAGCACCCACCAACGGGACATGCACCCACCAACGGGACATGCACCCACCAACGGGACATGCACCCACCAACGGGACATGCACCCACCAACGGGACATGCACCCACCAACGGGACATGCACCCACCAACGGGACATGCAACCACCAACGGGACCAATTTGGATGAAATAGAGCACCGTGTGTTAACTACTGCAACTACTGCAACTACTGCCCTTTGTGGGATGATAATAATTTGACAGGAAAGCCTTCGGTCAGAGTAATGGAGATGGGAGCTGGAGTACTAAAGGTGTCACAATGGAATGGGTGGCAGTGTGAACCATTTACGGTACCATGAGTAATGGAGATGGGAGCTGGAGTACTAAAGGTGTCACAATGGAATGGGTGGCAGTGTGAACCATTTATGGTACCATGAGTAATGGAGATGGGAGCTGGAGTACTAAAGGTGTCACAATGGAATGGGTGGCAGTGTGAACCATTTATGGTACCATGAGTCATGGAGATGGGAGCTGGAGTACTAAAGGTGTCACAATGGAGTGGATGGCAGTGTGAACCATTTATGGTACCATGAGTAATGGAGATGGGAGCTGGGGTACTAAAGGTGTCACAATGGAATGGATGGCAGTGTGAACCATTTATGGTACCATGTCATTTAAACAGGTGGTATAGCCGGGAATCAGAGAGTGTGTGTGTCCATCCTGTAGTGTTGTAACATTGGGCGCCACAAGTACCTGGTATTCAGAGATCGGATTATGAAATTGTAGTCGATACAATTCAGTGAGGGAGGAATTGTGAGAGACAGTAGGAATGATTCCTGAAAGTATTTTTTTTAATAAACAAACATAAGAATGTGTGGCCAAATAAATTATGGATGATGTCATGTTTCCTCAGATGAAATTCCACAACTCTGGAAATGTTGAAACAAAATTGTGACCCTGTTTTTGGAAGCACCCTACACCAGTGAAGCTTGATTCTCTGTAATGACTAACATCAAGTCCAAAAAATGTAATGTTTTGACTGGTGAACAATTAGAAAATCTATTAGGGCATGTGCTACTGATAACAACCACAAATTAAGAAAATTTGCAAGTAAGAAAAATATTAACAGCCGATCTTGAAAGGAAAATAAAGGCGATGGAGATGAGATGCTTCAGAAGCATTTTTGGCATCTGCTATAGGGACCATATCTCCAATGATACAGTGAAAGAAAGGGTTCGTCAGGCAATTGGGGAGTACGATGACCTCCTGGTGACTGTGAAAAAACGCAAATTACAATAGTAGGCCACGTAACAAGGCAACAAGGGCTTGCCAAAAGAAATATTGCAGGGCACCACAAGAGGAGGGAGAAGAAGAGGAAGACAAAGAAAAAGGTGGGAGGATAACATCAAAGAGTGGACAGGACTAACACTGGGCGATGCAGTGAGTAGTGCTGAAGACAGAGAGGAATGGAGGAGGATAGTTCACATGTCATCTGTGGCGCCCCAACGGTCCAAGGACTAAGGGACATGAGGATGAGGATGAAGAAAAATATATCATTAAAAATGGCTACAGTTTTTATTTGCTTTATTTTTATATTCTTGAAGAGCCACTTTATGCAATTGGGGGTATGTTTCTTTAAGCATTAGGTAAGAACTATTCATAATGGGAATATTTTATTTGTTTTGAGATATCATGTGCAACCCTCAGCTTCATGGAAAAACACATTTTTGGATAGCACTATCTATGGCCCACGGTCGAAAGGTTTGGACAGCACTATCTATGGCCCACAGTCGAAAGGTTTGGACAGCACTATCTATGGCCCATTGTCGAAATGTTTGGACAGCACTATCTATAGACTAGACATTATATCCAAACAAGCTGATGAAAATGAGTTAGGTAAAAAACATTTTAAAAGACTTACGTGGAAAAGGTGTGCAGGGACAGTGATCATGGCCACAGCAAATGCTGACCTCAAGATGCCTCGGAGCCCAATAAAGAATAAGGGGAGTGAAGGATCTGATCCCTCCCCATTGGCTCTCACACCTCCCATCTCTCCCCACAGCGGAGAGCCAATAGAACTGATACCTGCAGTAAACATTAATTTCTCCGTTACACTCTTCGGCTTATGTATCTAAAACAGTGAACAAGTTGTGATGCTTTATTTGGAAATGTTATATGTGTATATGGCTGATTCATGTTCCACTTGTCTTTCTGTGTCTCTGTCAGGGTGTCTTCATTAGCCACTCCTTCCAACTATGATAGATAAGATTTTTTAAATGAGGATTTTTCCTCTGCCAAGAATACCTGCCTTAACTCTTCACATTCCTGGAATTTTTCATGTTTTTCTAGTGACCTTAAAAAAGAGTCAATAACTTATAGAATCCATGAATAAAGTTCATTATATTATATATACATTTCTGGGGGAATTCATGAGGTTTCTTAAAATGTTTGTTTCAAAACATAAAATGTCAACACTTAGAAGTTGACCAAAAAATAATGCATAATTATTTTATGAAAATGTGTAATAAAACGATTCTGTGATCAATGCAAAGAAGGAGGGAAAAAAAACGACCAGAAATGATTGAATAAAATCTGTTTATTCAGAAAGAAAACACGAGCATTTGACCAAAATATAAAATGTGTCAAAAAAGGAAATAATTTTTCTTTAAATTAAAATTCCCCACGCCTTCACAAAGTATTCAAAGAATTATAGGTTATTATTATTTTACCTTTTTAAAATTAGTTCCTTTACACTGTTACACATTACAAAACATATTATTAGACGATATTAACTTCATGATACTCAGATAGTTTCATGTTTTCTTCTAATACAAACCTAAGTGGCACATGTGCTACTTTAGATAGTGGATTTTCTTTTTGCATTCCTAATTTATAGCACACTATACAATTTCTTTTTAAATCTGTGCATTCAGGAGCTATTGGATGCATCTGTTGTATTTGTGTTTTTTACATTTGAGGCACTTGGAACATTATCAGCTTTAGTAAATCACCTAATGTTCAAATAATTTCCTCGGTGAAGTCCATTGATAGTCAAATGTCAGGTAGCTTTAGTTCATCTATATCATCATTTTATTTTAAACAATCCTGAAGAGATTACAGCTGGCAAAATAAAAGAAATGAAAAAATAAAAGGTTTGTCCAGTGCTGTTCTCTTTACTTTGGGTGATATATCCATTTATCAACAGGTCAACACCACACATAAATGAATTGTATGATTTCAAAATCTGATTTGACAGTAGTTGATTTTCTCACAAATAAAAGCCTAGATAGACACCATCTGTTTTGGTTCTGCTCACAAAAGAAAATCCATTTGCTGTCATATTATTTGAAATAAGTGAGACTGTTTTATTTTCTCTTCACCGAACATTATCAGTTATCCACCGCATATTTCATTGCCGTGCTGTTTTTTTTCATTTTCTTCTGCTAAAGACAACAAATTCAATTTGCACAGTTTGTCCTTATGGTCTGTTTCACTATTAGAAATGTTGAAGACTGACATTATTTGAAAAAATCTGTTTTTGGGAATACTGCCAAAATTAGCCCAAAATCTATGGTAGATTGTTGAAGTTGACCAGTATTTTTGTACACTGGGGACCTGTACAGTTGCCATACACATCTGTGGTCCTAGAAATGTGTAAAATTCATCTGTTAAAATATCAAACAACCTCAGTTGATAAAAGGCTTAGAAGGTCCCATGGTAGTTGAACAGCTGGTGTGTTTTACAAATGTTTCAACAAAATCCAGTGTGAAAAATGTCTTGAAAAACCTTTAGTCTTTAGGATGAAGAAACTTGCTCATTCTGTTCATGTTGACATTTCTTCCCTCAGTTGTAAGTAAGCCTGGTTTTTTGCTGGGAGAAACTTTGTACTGGGAACTTGTACATCAAATGACTTTAACCTGTGAATGTAAAAGAACAACTAATATAATAGACCTATTTACTACTTTTGGGGATGAAATGAATAAAAAATATATACTGCACTTAAATTCCAAGTCTTTAGTACTTCCAATACTGGGTGAAAACCAATATGACTATAAAATTTAGTGTCAGTGAATTAAATTTTACCACACACACAGATGTCAAATTTTGTCTTCTTTAGGATGAAATATATCATAATAAGCAGTGCCAACTGCATTGTTTACATTCCTTAGCAACAGTTGCTAAGTATAAGGACTTCACAAATTATCTTTGTAATAAAATATTTACATAATACCAGATGGAGCCCGCCAAACATTGGCGACAGCAATGTGTGAACTTCTCATCTACTAAAGTTACTTGACAAAAACGTGAATTCAAGTTACACACATTTAAGAATGCCAATTTTTCTACAACACCCCCCCCCCCTACTTTTCATGATACGTCACTGCACACTTTTTATTTCACGCCTATGAACTATATTAATATTCTTATGTACCAACCACTTTTAAACCGAATATTTTTTACATAATACTTAAATTGAGAAGATTTCATTTCCGAGGAGAAAATATTACGCACCAAACGCAATTACGTTATTAAAAATATATATTAATCATTTAGTGTAGTTATCGGGAATTATATTTTGCGGGCTAGTTAACTCATTATTTAACCACACTCTAGCATATCTATATATAGCCTCCATGGTGGTGTTTGACCATTGCTGGCGAATTATATATATAGATACAAGAATTTTATTTCATTTAAACATGGCAGCTAGTAAACATTTAAACATGCTTAAAAACACAAATTAAACCTACAAAAAAAATATTTTAATAATAAATAGTTTAAAAAAATAGAATGATGAAACATTTGATTACTAACCTTCCATTGTAAACAACTTTAGTGGGTTGCAAAGGAAGATTCTCATCAAAATCTAAATCAGAATCACTTGATTCAGATTCCCATCGGATAAAAGTTGATCGATATTTTCATCAGTAATATTCATTATTCAAGATTCTGTGCTGTGATGTCAACAAGCGTCTAACACAAATGTGCCTGAGATGATGACTCTTGCTTTGGCATGTAACATGAATCTTAACCATGCAAAAAATATCAAAATCATTTACAATCCTTTAGTTTGTTTCTTTTAAAATTATTTTGTTCCAATTGTATGATGAAATAAAAATTTTATGAACAAAAATAGCCTGTGTGTATAAATTTATGCTCCCTATATAAAGGAATAAAAAAGCGTAAATGGGCTAATTAATAAGTCTAATCTTATCATTCGATGACAGCCAAGGATTATTTCAAACCAGGTCACTACTTAGGAGGCGGACATATTAGCGTTTCAACACAGGGCCAAGGGACCCTTTACTTTGATGTTAAATGTTTGCAATGCAAGTGAGAAGTGACAGGTGAAACATAAATTGTCAACACCATTGATGTACAATGATGAGAGAAAACTTACATATTCTAAGAATTTTTCTTTTGTCTGTGTTTTGTGCTGTACCAAAGCAACCGGTATCAATGTGCTTTCTGATCTGGTCCAATAGATGGCAGTAGTGTGCATTCATGTAGGGTATGACTGGGCTGTGAGCAAGCAGAGTCTAGTTTTATATGTACAACTTATACTAACTGCATATATGCAAAGGAAAAAAAATATATCTGCACGTCATACCATGACATTTCACTTTACACAGCATTTTACAACAGTGCAGCCATGTGCATAAAATAATTCTCAACTTTTCATCATAATTGATAAAAAAGTTAGTACTTACAATATGTTTGTTTCTTTTCTAATTTCTTGCATATTAATTTCATTAACTTCTCCTACCAAACAATGTTTAATGGATTGAATTTCATAATTTAGCTTTTGAGTGAAAGTCACCATCATTTATATCTGACCATTTAAATACTGAAATATTAGTGGGAGGATGAAAAGAAATTATGATTTTTCAGCCAAGCCATGATCATGAATTATATGATAATAACCGTACCTGACATTCAGGGGTCCTGTGTCAAGTGGACTTGGAGCCGTGACTATTTCCACCTGATCTATTAGCTCCACGGGCATGGTTTGCGTCAGATCATAATAGTGACCAAATCTAATGTTAGACACAGGGCTGCTCTGCCGAAGAAGATCAATGACATTTATATAGTCAATATAGAAGTTAGGCATGTTTGGTCAAACAAATTGATACATTTGGTAACATTGAAATGGGCTGAGTGATACAGATTTATCACCCACTGCAGGGTTAGAGAGCAATAGAATAAATCAGTTAACATGAATTCAGGTGATTAGAATCATAAACACACTAAAAATAAATTACCTTAACTTTTGGTTGGCTTTGATATCTCCAAGCAATCTTCATCTTGTCATTGTCATTAGTCTGCACAAGAATTGAAAAATAAATATTTCACAGTTTTAAGAAATGTTTGTCTCATTTTTTATTTTACTTAGTTTATATGTTTTTAATAATTGTAAAGCGCTTAGAGCTTTAAGGTAAGCGCTATATAAAAAAATGCCTAAATAAATAAATAAATAAATAGTTTTTGTTTTAAAAAGTTTCCTATGTTTATAATAACTGAACAAAATTGCATGAAGCAATGTAACAGGTGGCATGAAGAAATGATACAGGTGACATGAAGCAATGTAACAGGTGGTGTGAAGCAATAAAACAGGTGGTGTCAAGCAATGTAACAGGTGGTGTGAAGCAATGAAACTGGACATTTTTTTATAACTGTAAAATGAGTTACCTACTGCATTGTCTGTGATAGATTTCTGAGATTCTGGGTGACCGGTTGAAGGAGGAGGCACTGATTTTGATGGGTATACTTTTGAATGAACACGAGTGTCATCAATTGGAGCTGGCAATTCCTTGAAAAAATAATAACAATTGAAAACTTATGGTTACTGCTGTAACAAAATTATACAACTATAAAAAGTATAATAGAAAGGATAACCAGCAAAGCTTGTCAAGTCACTCCCTTCACTCAAGTTTATTTTCTAAAGGACTCTTTGTAACTTAGCTTAAACGTTATGTAGAAACAATGATGATACTTGTATACATCTATATCATGTCTTAACAGGTCAGGTGATGTATTTTAATTTATCCAACGTTAGATATCAGACTCATACAGACAATCCTGCCAATTTATTTTCACAGCCAATGGTAAGCCCTTTGAAAAACACTCTTAAGTAACCTGAATCATTTCTGCATGTATTGAATCCTTACTTTAATTAACTGTTGCGGAGGTTCCTTTGCACTGGACAAAAATATTGATTGTCCTGTCATGACACCTTCTGCTATGAAGTATTTCAGCATTATCTTTGCGTAGCTGGAGTAGGTATCCTCTTCTGTTGAGTTACAAACATGAATCAGTCATCAAAATATATTAAGGACTGTTTCTGGATGTGCAGAAAATTAAAACTTTCATCTTATAGATAACTTTATAACTTTTCTAAAAGTCATGTTGCCAATTTCCTAGTTGAAAGTAATGGGTTCTAGAACCGGCAATGTACGTTATTTAATTTGTTATTTTTCAATATTTTTTTTTTGCCTCAGGTCAAAAATTAATTACCTTAACACTACTTACCAACAAGTAAAACTGTACCCACTGCCAGTCCACCACCTAGGTGTAATAAACAAAATATCACACTCTAAACATAAACATTTCTTTAGGAAATTTAACAAATGTATTTCATATTAAAAAGGTACCTATTTATAACAATTTAACATACTATTTTTGTTGCAAATAAATCAAATAATGAAACAAAATAATATATGGACCAGGAGAAGCATCAGCAACCAACCCAAAATAAAAGCTTAAAAGACAGAATAGTAGCCAGAATGATCAATACATTGATCATGGGTCCTCAAGATATAGAAGAAGAAGACAGCTGTGCTCCCAACGCTACTATATGCATGTAAAACATGGACAGTCTATCAACACCATGCAAGGAAACAAAACCAATTTCACAAGATGAGCCTCCAAAAAATCCTCAACATCAAATGGCAGGACAAGATTCCAGACACTGTGGTACTCGCACAAGCAGGACTCCCCAGCATGCACACCTCATTAATGCAGTCTCAGCTTTGCTGGGCAGACCCATGTTGCGAGCATGTCAGAGAACCGCTTGCCCAAAAGAATATTTAAAGGTGAAATCAAGCAAGGCAGGTAGCTTGCTGGGGGACAGAAGAAACACGTTAACTGGTTAACTACCATGAGCCGGTGGGAGCGGCTCAGCGTTTCTTTCGTTATGGCCACAAACCGCTGGTAGCGCCCATGTTTGTATCGTAGTAAATGTGACCTAGATTTAATTCGGCCAAAGCATATTTTTAATCTGGTAGCTAATCAGTTAAAGACAAACTGAAAGCATCTTTGAAAGCATTTCACACTGACCCGGACATAAGGCAACAGTCCTCAAAAAATCTAGACTCTTGGCGTTCTTCCATACACAAGGACTCAATGCAACAAGAGGCTAACAGAACAGCTGCTGCTGAACACTAAAGTCAAGCCAGAAAAGCCCAAGTTAACTCTGTACATGTAGTTGTCCCATCCATCCCCTGCACCTTCTGCACCAGAACATTTCATGCCAGAACTGGCCTGATAAGCCATCTGCGAATTCACAGACAGAGCTGATGTTTAAAATGGTCATGATTAACTTTTGAACCATCACAGACATGTAGTTAACAGACACAATATGGTAGAAATATTCAATTCAAAAGATAGAAAGTTGATATTTATTTTTTAAATTAAACTTTTCTCTATAATACTGTACTACTTTAAGAATTTGGTAAAAGTGTAGTTAGCAGCATGAGTTTTGCCATGAGTCGTCTCAAAACTGAATTTGGGGTGCATAGACCAATAGTTGGTCCTGAACAAAGTGAATAATAACTTTCCCATTTTTTCCTGAGCATTATTTATTCCCATCATAAACTAAACTATCTAAATCTAATGATCGATACAGTTAATATGAGATGGTATTTCAGAAAAGTTCTTTAACTTTTTGTTATGACGACAATGTGACGTCCTTGGTAAATGAAAGTGGGTGACCGTGACGTCGCATCGGCATCGGTAGCGAAGGGTACCATCACTCATCTTTGCCCATAATTAATAGCTTATATATAATTATATATGACACAATGGCATATGGATATGATGGAAGACATGGCCAGCGCTGTCCCTAACCCAACTGCATCTTTTATTAATTTTTTTACTAAAGCGCTACTCTCAGTCCTATATACTTGGTTAACTTATCACCTGTCTTAATAATTGATCTTAGTAGTCTTATTCTTACACTTAAGCCTACCCTTTTTTTATTTATCCCTATTATTTACAATAGAAATTGAATTGGCTGTCTACTGTCTTAAGCCTAAGCTTACTCTTACCAATGACGTTGTCAAAAGAGGGGATTCCTGTGGAAATCAGTAACTGATTGTTATACAATGAAGGCCTTGTTCCACTAATTTGTCCAATTTTTATCTTTGCTCTTTTTTGGAAACTAGATGGTGCACCTAAATTTGATGCCATTTTGTTAATAAGACAGTGTACTTTTGGAAGAAAATGTGTGGACCTTCTAAAAAATATTATGGAGATTTCTTTACATACTTTATCGTTTATTATTTCTTTAATCCTTTAATGAGACTAAAAAACGAGAGAGTGGAAATTTACAGAATAAAAGAAGTATAATATTGCTTGCAAGGCTGTTAATTTACAATTACTTTTTAAAAACACAGGGGACTCACATGCGTAAGATTGATTTTATGGTTAAATTGTTTCAAATGCGAAAACCAATCAAATTAAGCAAAATTTTATAACAAAAGCTGGGAAAATGCTCCCATTCACCAATTAGTATGCTTTTTTCAGGTGTTGTTGGGCAAATAAATTATTAGCTTAAACTTAGTGACACATTTTAGTTTTAGGAATTATGCACATTATGTGAAATAAACAAAATCTGAGGATTACCTATCGGAATCCTAAATATATTCAAAATAACCAGAAGCTGCCATCAGTAGCGTAGCTAGGGTTGGTGTCACCCGGTGCGGTAAACTCATGCCCCCCCCCCAAAAAAAAAACCTTCTATGATCGATTTTTTCTTGTTAAAATGAGTCCACAGTATAGCATCAACCTTGAACTTTTAATAAAGCACGCATTTGGATTGGTTAAATTTGTGAAAAATATATGTGTGATCGGTTATTCTTTTATGAATCTCGATTTTTGCGAGCAATGTGTGCCCTGTAAATATGCAATTTTTCAATCGGGTGTCACCCCTAAAATGGTGTCACCCGGTGCGGTCCGCACCCCCCGCACCTGCCTCGCTACGCCACTGGTGTGAAGGGGTGGTCCGCCCCAGAAGGTATTTTGCTCTTTATATGGGGGGGGGGTTGCATTGTCGGCAAACTACAAACTGTGACATACATTTTTCGTGGAAGGAGGCGTCTAGGTTAATAGATTCAAGCTCCGGGTCGCACCAACCCTAGCTACACCTCTGTGTGCCATCCACTGCAGTGCTAATATGGCCTTAATGATACTTCTCCCACATTGGGATACTATAATAATGCTTTCATTGGGGGTAAATCTAAATCCTGAGACAATTATTAGGTTGACATTTGCAGATGACTAATGCAATTTTGAAAGAAAACATAACAAGGAACAACAGTTGCAGAGCCATGTTGATATTCTGAACGGTACATGCGATCTTTATGGAATGAAAATAAGCAAAGCTAAGATTGAGGTCACATCAGTTTGCCGTCAAAACCAGGATTTTAAATATAAAGGAGGCATTATCAAAGAGGATGGAAAATGGATAGTGAGTTGGACGGGAAATTGATAGAGTTGGAGACAATAATGAAGCTAGCAAATGCACTCAGCTCCCAAATCGCCCCACTACTGCGTCACTCAAGAATAAAGATGGAGACCAAAGCCAGAACTATTAAGGCCTCACACCTTGCGTCAATCCATCCACTATACCTCCTGCAGGCCTCACATGCACCTTGCGTCAATCCATCCACTATACCTCCAGCAGGCCTCACAGCTTGCGTCAATCCATCCACTATACATCCAGCAGGCCTCACAGCTTGCGTCAATCCATCCACTATACCTCCAGCAGGCCTCACACCTTGCGTCAATCCATCCACTATACCTCCAGCAGGCCTCACACCTTGCGTCAATCCATCCACTATACCTCCAGCAGGCCTCACACCTTGCGTCAATCCATCCACTATAACTCCTGCAGGCCTCACACCTTGCGTCAATCCATCCACTATACCTCCAGCAGGCCTCACACCTTGCGTCAATCCATCCACTATACCGTATACCTCCAGTAGGCCTCACACCTTGCGTCAATCCATCCACTATACCTCCTGCAGGCCTCACATGCACCTTGCGTCAATCCANCGTCACTCCATCCACTCTCCCTCCTGCAGGCCTCACCTGCCCCTTGCGTCAATCCATCCACCATACCTCCTGCAGGCCTCACAGCTTGCGTCAATCCATCCACTATACCTCCTGCAGGCCTCACAGCTTGCGTCAATCCATCCACTATACCTCCAGCAGGCCTCACACCTTGCGTCAATCCATCCACTATACCTCCTGCTGGCCTCACATCCACCTTGCGTCAATCCATCCACTATACCTCCAGCAGGCCTCACAGCTTGCGTCAATCCATCCACTATACCTCCTGCAGGCCTCACATGCACCTTGCGTCAATCCATACACTATACCTCCAGCAGGCCTCACAGCTTGCGTCAATCCATCCACTATACCTCCAGCAGGCCTCATACTTTGCGTCAATCCATCCACTATACCTCCAGCAGGCCTCACACCTTGCATCAATCCATCCACTATACCTCTTGCAGGCCTCACATGCACCTTGCGTCAATCCATCCACTATACCTCCAGCAGTCCTCATACCTTGCGTCAATCCATCCACTATACCTCACACATTAGGTCCATCCATCCACTATACCTCCAGCAGGCCTGACACCTTGCGTCCATCCATCCACTATACCTCCAGCAGGCCTCACACCTTGCGTCAATCCATCC
>CAXITT010000051.1:1026225-1050768 GCA_964033795.1 Lymnaea stagnalis | reverse complement strand
AAAAAAAAAAAAAAGGGGAAAAAAAATTTTTAGGTTTGGGGGGGGGGGGGCTAAAACAATTAAAAGGATGTTTCGGTCTTCAGCAGACAAGACAAAACAAGACAAAACAAGACGAAACAAGACAAAACAAGACAAAACAAGACAAAACAAGACAAAACAAGACAAAACAAGACAAGACAAGACAAAACAAACATGACAAAACAAATAAATAAAAATTTAAAAAACTTATGCGTTCTAAGATTCTGGTCGCAATTCTGTCTCTGTTTAGAAAGGAAAACCAACATTTTAGTGTGCCTAATAATGTATTATATTTAAAAAAAAAAAAAAAAAGAATTGGCTAATATCTCAATGGCATTTGTAGAGTGCCATCTTCTTAGTGTGTGCTCTCTGGCAACACGATTTTATTTTCGGGTTTGAATATGATAACCACAACATTATGCGTTGACGTTTTATAATAATTCCTCTTTAGATATGACACCGCTCTTAGAAAGTGCTTTCAACTCCTGAGTGCCGTTTCACTGAGAGACAATGCGCTCACAATGGAGCTGCTGAGCAAAGAAGAGACGAGCACTATGGCGCAAGGGGACAATCAAACCACCAAAGGGGCTCGCATGTCGGACCCTGGCACGAATGTACTGGCTCAAACGGACCACTCGGTGATTGGTGACCCGGCGGCACATCTGAAACCAGCTGACTCCGCGCACAACCCAGGTCTCCCTTCATCGGGGCCTCGAAATAAAGTTCTAAGCTTGCTCCGCGCGCAAGAAGCGGGCATGAGTTCAGATAGTTTTTCTAATGATGGCTCATCTAATGATTCGCAAAATGTGAAAGATATTAAGCCACGCCAAACGGGTCAGAAGAGCGTGACCAAAACGGGTCAGCAGAGCGTGACCCAAACTCCAACAGGGCAAGTGAGTTCAAGGCATCAGATGTCAGGTGCTTGGAGAGCTAACCAGGAGACAACAGCTGCGCAGAGTAAAAGTTGTGTGGCGCAAAAGACGACCAGCCAAGAGCAGAACCAGGGTCAAAGGTCAGGAGAATCAAGAAGAGGGGGGGGGCATGACGTAAATTTCAGTCGTTCGCATGCAACCGGGTCCGACACCAAAATCACGGATCCAGGAGGAAATAATGGACAACCGGTGTTGAAGGGTTCAGTGGATGAGAAGCTGACGATGGCCGAGGAGAGGTCAGAAAGGGCTTCTCGTGGGAGAGACACTGGCAACAAACCTGACCCCGACAGCGTAACAACGACCCACAATTCAAATTCGGGTAGTAATCAGGTTGAGTCGAACAACTTAAAAGACGGCAGCATCGCTCCGCCCAACAGCAGATGCTACACCGCAAACAATTCACCGAGCAACCCATCGCTGCACGAGAAAAAGGCGAGCTTCTACAGCTTGGACGTCCCGAGCCAAGAGGCGCGCAACATCACGGAGATACGCGTGGAGAGAGGATTGATAGCGAAGTACGCCCGGGAGACGGTTCAAAGCTCGCTCAGGTCGGCCCACAATTGGGAGAACTCGGTGCGTGATGAATCTAGGCCACATTCCAATGAATTTAAACCTTCGTACCAATCACCAGCTCCGTTCAAACCAGATCAAAATGGAGGCGTCACTGACGCCAGGAAAGGACTCAACTATGTTAATGAAACTCAATTCTGCTTTGGGGCAGATGAACTTGGGGAGAGCAGCGGGATTTCCAGAGACCGGTCTTTCTCCGCCTCCAGAATGACCAAAATCGCTGACAGTTTCATCCCTAGCAACGGGAGAGAATCTGAGCTGATTGGCAAGTACGCCACCCCGAGGGGACAGAAACGGTCGCTTCTGGGGACAAACTACAACAACTGTGAGACGCCCGCACAGCGCGTGGAGACGGTCGGTGACGGGGAGAGTGAGGACAGGCTGGAGTTCGATCCCAGTCAAGAGGTCACTATGGAGGCGCTCGGTGTTCATTCAGACCACCACAGTCGGAGAGTGTGCACCGTTAGGCCCATCTCGTCGGACCCCGAAGCGTCCACCGAAGACGATGAAACAAAGGACGGTGCCGTACCCAAGAACTGCATGCATCGTCCACGCAATGGTCAGAGGAGAGTCGTCAACCTCAGCGAGTACGAGGTGACGGCCGGGTTGTTCATGGCACCGAAGGACATAGATTTTAAAGAAGCTGCAGAGGCTGTCGGGGAGGTCTCCAACAAGTATAACAAGGAGGATCGAGACATTCAGGCCTCAACTCCAAACGTTGCACCACAGAGTTTGGCCAGTAAAGAAATTGAAGAAACGAAAGAATGCGGTCACTCTGACCAGCAAATGATCGTACAGCAAAATGGGTTGGAAGACAACAGCATTGAAGTGACCACTGTATCCGTTCACGTGGATGATAATCGATTCAACCCAATGCCTGGACATCAGACACCAGCACCCGCTGATACTTTTTCTGGGGAAAGAAATCGGGATAGTCATTTAAGTTGTGATCTGGACTTTCCAAGAAATGCTTACATGGCTTCTTACGGGCAGAGTGACTTGCATTTTAGAAATCAATATCCGATAGCATCTGAGACCAGGTCGTGTGCGAATAACGACGATCTGCAGGTGTTATTGAAAGGCCAGGAGCAAAACAACAGAATAACAATGTCCGAGAATCCGTGTGAAAGAAGAGGGTACTATGAACTGTACGAGGCTATATCCACAAGCCAGGATGTGTCCACATCCCAGAGTGTATCCATGTCACACGCGCACGAGGACACGAGTCAATCGGGTGGAAATGTCTTGACGCTATACGAAGTCTGCAACGAACCTGGGATACGGTCTGATTTAACCCCAATAGCCAATCGTCCATTAAAGAGCAACTTAAAGAAGGAGACCCGTTATTTGTATTACGCAGCTGAGGCTCAGGGAGAGCTGCCTCCGCCGAGTGAAGTTGAAAGTTGTTCTGAAATAGGGTCTGCTCAGACCTTTGACGCCCAGCGGTGTAACGCGGCGCTACTGACACACCGTCCGCTGAAATGCACGAAGAGAGTTCGGTTCGACTACATCGTCAAGTTTAATGACAACACGGAAAAAATCGACAGTCAGCCCACGAGGTCGAATTTAGATCAGGATTTCAACGACTCCCAGCTTATGTTATCACATGCGTTTTCCACCACTCATAATAACAATAACAACAACTTTGTTTCGTGTGCGAAGGTAAGAAACTGTAGCGAAAAGAACTGTACGGCTCGTTCTGAGAGTCGAGTAAGCTACAGTTTGAATGGTGGAGTCGAGAGGGAGACGCTGAAACAAGGCGATACGGTAATCGGCTGTTACGAGGATAAGGTATCAGAAAACTGCAACAATTCCTCCAACAAGGAACGGGTTTGCGTTGTTTTCTCCGGTAAATATCAATCGGGAAGGAAGCCCATGAGTGACGTCCCTGTACGGGGACCTGGTGAGCGTAATCAGGCGCAGTCCGCGCGTACAGAAAGCTTGGAATGGAGACTCTCCAACGGCAGGTCAAACAGAGAACGGCTTATTTTTCATATTCCCCGTCGGCCATACAAGTTTCGTCGTCCAAAAAGGCCGAGGCGGTGCATGGATGCGGAAGGGACGAATAGCATGTCCGAGCAGCGTGGGGTCGAGGGTGAACCCGCCCCCTTTTTGATTCCGCGTAGCTTGGAAAGTCAGCTTGCATCTTCCAGGTCTAATATCACTGATCCGCCGACCTCACTTAGGTTAACTGCAAAGACGCCGAAGTTTGGGTTCGTCAAGGAAGCTGTGCATGACAAAATACTGTCGCATAAGGGAGAAATTAAACCGGAAGCGAATCGCTTGATCAATTACAAGAATTCCCGAGACAGTTTAGTGAAGACAAAGTCTAGGAAACGTTTAAGACTTGGAATTCGTTTCCGTGGTCGTTATATCTGTCATCGATCCAAGCCACACAGACGATGCGTAAATCAATGTCCAGCGATGAACCATGTCTACTGCAATCCTGGGTTCACGTGGTCTCACGAATGCTTGCATTCTGGGGGAGATCTCATACAGTCAGAAATCGGAGCACCACCTGAGTTTTCTGCGGACGGAGAATACCCATCAGTTTTCTGTCGTACCGAAAACTACTCGCCATGTGACTTAATGGAGCCCCTGGATTCACCACCTGACTCGTTCCCAACGGAAGAGAGCTTCCTGTCTGATCGCTGTCATTTATTATCGAAAGATCTAGAAGATTGTCCTCTTAAGAGAATGCGCGAAACAAATCAACGAGGATTTAGATGTCAACAAAATGAGTCCTATTTTTACTTGCATCCGCAAGAGGAACTGTATTGTCACAAGTATAACAAATATCAGCCATGTTGTCTCACTTGTCAAAAAGATCAGCCATGTTGTCACACGTGTCAACAATATCAGCCATGTTGTGACTCTTGTCAACAAGATCAGTCATGTTGTCTCACTTGTCAAAAAGATCAGCCATGTTGTCACACGTGTCAACAATATCAGCCATGTTGTGACACTTGTCAACAAGACCAGCCATGTTGTCACACTTGTCAACGAGATCAGCCATGTTGTCACACTAATTGTCAACAAGATCAGCCATGTTGTCACACTTGTCAACAAGATCAGCCATGTTGTCTCACGTGTCAACAAGATGAGGCATACGGTAAAAACTGTCGACATAATCTGCAAACTTTTGTCAAGTTTCATCATAAAGAAAACATTCATTACAATGATCCAGTACTGGAAGTCAGCAACTTTTCTTTATTTAACGTGAGCGATCACACTGAAAGGTCCCCTGCCTCCACTCCGGGTCTAGAAGACCCCAAGAGCTACCACACTGACCACGAGCTTCAAGTAGGTCTAGAAGACCCCAAGAGCTACCACACTGACCACGAGCTTCAAGTTCCCGAGATATCAAATCCGCTCAAAGAGACAAGTGTGAGAAAGAACAGTGGCTATTTTAAAAACATTGGGAAAAGCCTAAAGCTAATCATGTCTTGGTGTGCAAAACGAGCCAAGCAAAGGACGTCATCTGACTCGGAGGCTACTTGTCCTATCATGAATTCCATCAAACAAAGAGAAATTGTGTCTCCAAATAGCCGTATTTTAGAGGATGACATCAGAGTTTCCGGTAAATCTCCCAAACATGTTTCAGAGTTGATTCACGGTGTAATCAACCTTGGATATGACAAGCCAACATTCATTTTTCCCAGTTTAAAAGCTGAGCAGGTTTGCGACCCCTGTGATCCAATGGGGAGTGCCTTTAGGGATACGGTCACGGTGGACAGTCTTGTCCTGAGCCGTCAGTTGGTGCATGAATCGTCTGATGAAGAGAGTGGTGGACTGCCAAACAGTAAACAATGCGCCATGTCTAGAACGTGTTCATTGAGGGAACTCCTGCTCAGGGCTTCTCAAAATCAAATGACCATCCACAATAGCAATAACAATGCTGAAATAAATGGTGATGAAGAGAGCGACCGTGGTGAAAGCGGGGGTGTCGATACTATCGTAAACGGTTCAAACATCAAAAGGGACATTGTCACAGAGGGTGTCCAAAGAGACAACAGTCAAGCCACAGAGGGTGTCCAAAGAGACAACAGTCAAGTCACAGAACGTGTCCAAAGAGACAACAGTCAAGTCACAGAAGGTGTCCAAAGAGAAAACAGTCAAGTCACAGAGGGTGTCCAAAGAGAAAACAGTCAAGTCACAGAGGGTGTCCAAAGAGACAACAGTCAAGTCACAGAAGGTGTCCAAAGAGACAACAGTCAGGTGACAGAGGGTGTCCAAAGAGACAACAGTCAAGCCACAGAGGGTGTCCAAAGAGACAACAGTCAAGTCACAAAGGGTCTTCAAACTCACTGTAGCGGTGGTTTTCTTGCGAGTCGTCCCAGAGACAAGAACAACAACTCTGTGAAGGGAATCAAGGCTTGCCCACAACCACCATTGAGGAAACGTTATTCCATAAGGCGCAGCGAGGCCAGTGGGAAGCCAGGCGGTCTAAAGAAGGAAAGACGCGACACCAAGCCAGTCCCGGCTGGTAAGTGTGCCTTTCTTGAACCAGCTTCGCGACTCGGCACCTGCAGGGCTCGGCACGTGGCTAAGATCGCTAACAAACAACGCGTCCTAGCCGATAGTGAAAGTTTGTGGGACAGGTGCATCTTTGGCGTGTCTAGTGCTACGGCTGCGGAAAATAAATATATGCTCGAGGCTCCCTGTAACAAATTGGTCAACAGTGGAAATGGTCAACGTCAGAGCACCGAAAAACCTGATGGTGACGATAAGGCAAACAACGCTGAGGAAAACGGGCAGTTGATTCAACAATACACGCTACCGACCTTTATGAGACGTATGACCAGACCCAGTTACAGTGATACTCACGTGGCTGAGTTGGCCGCGCTGCTAAGGGCTGGCAATTTGGAAGGAAATCAACCTCAAGGCCAACAGGTGTCTGGTTATGAAAATAAAGATGTTAAGGAAGACGAAGGCAAAAGGGATCAATATCTCGCATTCAATGTTAAAACCAGTGAAGCTAAGATGGCGCCACTCAGTGATAAATGTAAAGATGTCGGGAACGAAGTCTTTACGTTTGATACAGTATTATCGCAAAGTTCCAAAATGCCATATTCTGATGACCAATTAACTTCATTACCAGAACAGGCAGATATCGCTAGTGTTGCCCTGCCCAAAAATTCCCCACTGAATCGCTTAAAGACGAAGATCCTCAAAACGAAGTTGAAGCTGAGACCTCTGTTTTCAAAGTATGCCACATTCGTTCCGTCGATGCCAACCAAGGCGTTAGTCCAAACCAAAGAACTTTCCAGCAACATGGCGAATGACGCCGCGTCTTATGGCGTTATGGGGCGAAACGCCGAGGTAAACAGTGACACCGGAAGTGGTGCGGCTATTAATGGTATCTTGGAGGAAGTGCAGAAAGAAACAGCCGAACTGGCAGAGCTGTTGGTTTCATCGGAGAAGCAGCTCGAGACCATCAAAAGTATCCACTCAAGATACGTCAATTTCGACGAAAACACTCGAAAGAAGCAACTCCTTAAAGACATTCAAAATAAGCCAGCAGAAAAATGTAAATTGAAATCGTTGTCTGGCTCAGAAGCGCGACAGGAACATTTCATAACAAGAAACTTGGGAAAAAATGAACAAGGGAGCCAAAGTGAAGAAAGAAGTAACGTCCACGTGGATCAGTTGTCAGAGCAGGCAGTCACTTCCCGACACAACAGTGAAAGAGCGAAAGAGCTCGTTATTAATTCGAGTGGCTTCAAAACAAGGCATGCACCACTGCTTCAACATAAGCGTCCAACAGTCTGCTCATCCGTCAATGGGACAGAAACGGAACAGAGGGGAGCGGCCGAGCTCTGTCCAACAAAGCATGGGGCATGGGAGCAAAGGTGGTGCTATGGTCGAACAGCGAACCAGCTCCCACAGGAACATGTGATCCATAATCCTTCCCAATTGTTTGTACCCAGACGATGTGTAAGTCAATGCCGACCATACTCTGCCTGTCTTATAAGGGCAATGCACAAGTATCAATCAGATCCCATGAGTCTATACAAACGGCGGGAATTGCTGGCACAGTCACTTCGAGGTCTGTCGGCCGAAGACGCGGACATCCCTTTGATGAGAAAGTCTTCTCCGGAGATCATGACACATCCTGCGAGGACTCAAGTCCCCCCAGACCACACGCGACTCAAAGTCGATTCATCCGTAGGCAAGGTCCGATCAACAAGCACAGAGAACAGCACGTGCTCGAGCAGGTCAGATTCACGGACCACGAGTGGTGGGCAGGACAGCAATTCTAGACTCGAGGGGGGAAACCTCAGTTCTTGTTTATCGCAAGAAAAATCTTTTCCCAAACAGCAAAAAAGTCCAATTGTTAAAAAATCTGTGACGTTCTCTCCCAACACCAAAACCCTTTACCGTAATCCAACCTGGCGCGGCGACCAGGCCGACAACTTCAATGTGAACATGGTCATCGGCAAAAAATGTTTCATATCGCGTGACACACGACTTAAAACGCTCCAAGCCCCCATGAACCCGGAGGTACTCAACAAAAACGTGTCCGTCAAGCCATCTGCGTCGTCAGTTAAGTCCAAAGTTGAAACTTCGCCAGGTCACTTAAAGCAGCAATCTCAGTTCTATCTTAGCAATCCCGTTGCGAATGACTATGGCCTCAAAATTAAAGACGCATTAAGAAAATATATAGTCAGATGCAACAGTAGTAAGATGTCTCTCGTTCATCGCGAGACTCTGGCCCAACTCCATCAGAGTGGCCAGCAGCTAGAGTCGATCGATGCAACTAGTAACAAAGATTCGGCGAAAACAAGGCCGGCTTCAGGTGGCGAGACTTCACCTCGCAACAAGTCACATCAATATGAGCTGTTTTTTAAGAATGGCACAACCCGTCTGACAGTCCCCGGCGATGAAGTCAACGTCTCCTCCGATGAAAGCTTCAGCAAGGGAGATAGCCGCAGCCTCGCGTTGGGTGAGAGTTGTCCCGGAGGAATGAAGAGTCCAAGTCAGCAACATCTGTTGGTGGAGAGGAAATCCCCGGCATCACGTGAGGGTGTCCAGGATGTACAGCTGCACGATGAATCGGGAACAAATCGACCAAACGAACTTTTAGATTCTCATTTACAGAGCGCGTCTCGCCACGAGCCACCAAAGCCGGTGCCCAAATCCACCAGAGAGCTATCAAACAGAAAAACAAGTTCAAAAATGTCTTTACAGATTTCTCCACAGGTCAAGCAAATTCAAAAAAAAACTCAACAAATCAGCAAAACGGTTCAGATTCATGCAAAATTCGGTTTTGCATTTTCTGATAGCACTTCGGATAATCTTGAATCGACTCTCCCATCGATTAAGCACTATCCCAATATAGGACCCAAAGCAAAGGCCGATGGCTCGCTCGAGCTACCACATTCACCAGATAACCCACAGATCCAGTCACACAAAAATATCTCCACTGAACTGTCCCCACAAAATAGGGCAAATAAACTGTTGATGTCAAGCAAGAGGACAGCTGATATATATTTAACACAGTCACCTCAGAATAAAATGGTAAAACCATTGACACCGTCACCGCAGAGAAAAGTTGATAAACCAGTGACATCATCACCTCAGAGAAAAGCTGATAGACCGTCGACACAGTCACTTCAGATGAAATTTGATAAACCATCAACGCCACCCCCTCAGAGAAAAGTTGATAGACCGTTGACACCATCGCCCCAGAGTAAAATTGATAAACCGGTGACAACGCCTCAGAGTAAAGTTGATAAACCGGTGACATCGCCTCGGAGTAAAGTTGATAGACCGTTGACGCCATCGCCTCAGAAAAAAGTTGATAAAACTTTGATACATTCACTCCAACAAAGATTTGAGCACTCATTAAATGAGTCAACGAAGTGCACGGCTGAGGACATTGTCAAATATTCACCCGGTAGAAATGTTGTCAAGTTGACTTCGCTGTCAGCCGGGAGTCAATCTGATCATCTGCTGACATTGTCACGATCTAGTAAAGTTGAACAAATGCTAACAGCTTCTCTCGTAAGTAAAGCTAAACAAATGCTGGCAGCTTCTCTCTTTAGTACAGCTGAACAAACGCTGACAGATTCTTTTGTTGATAAAGCTGAGCAAATGCCGAAAACGTCTGCCGTAAACAAACCTGAACAAATACAAACAGGGCCAAAAAATGTTAAAATTGATAAAGGACCTTCCAAACTGAAAAGTAACAAAAGGCCGAAGAAAGTGCCACCAAAATCTAAGCCTAAAAAACTGCCTTCTGTCACCGCGAGGGGGCTATCAGTTACCGCTCCGACGGCTTCACGGCTGGACAAAACTGAGCTCCCCGTGCCTAGTCGTGGCAAATTTGATGAATGGCTGGCCATATCAAACAAAGTTCAAGCATGGAACTTGATGAACGTTTCACCCGAGGGTGAATCTGATCAAGTGCTTCCTGCGGTTGTGAATGGTAAAGCTGACAATCAACCAAAAGTCTCACCCCTGACTGAGAGTGATCAATCGAAGAAAGTCACAGCGTGGAGAGGCAACGAGCACTTACTGACAGGGTTGTCCAAAACTGCCGCGTCCCTCAAGGTGTCGCCAAAATGTAACGCTAAAAAAAAGGCTCAAGGCTCGCCAACTGCTAACCTGACTCTATTATCAGATAATAGTGAAGCTGACGACATAAGAATAAATTCGTCTAAGCGCAAGCCGGATAAAGCGCGGAGGCTGGCCAAGGTGACCAAACGGAGTCATTCTGAGAAGCAGCTCATAAAATCAGCCTCGACAAGCAGATCGACGACTGAAGAGACATCATACTCGACCACTCAGATCCCAGCCGACGGTAAGATTCGTCAATCAAGTTTGAAAGTCGAGCCCCACCGCGTTAATTTTGCCACAGGGGGAGCTAGAAGCTTTAATCATCCGCCTCAGTCCGCTGCAAGTGAGAAACCGTTGGTGGCTCTATCTCGCAAACACCAAACAGTCAAAACAACTTTCCCCCAAAATCGTAGAGAAATTTTTATAAAGAACGCGACGCACTACCACCATGACAACCAAGGAAAGCGTGGTGATGCGGCAACCTACCAGCGGGAGACAAGTCCTGCGCTTGACCAACACGTTCAAGGAAGTGACTGTCTCAAATTGCCGCAGAGTTGTTCTCCCGAACACTGTACACATTCCTCGCCCAGCCCGATGAATATAACCGACACGAGCAATCAGGTGAGCATTTCCAATGTCTTCCCAGAGGATAGTGAACTTAGTGACGTGACTGATACTAACGTGATCCCCACCATAGTGCCGGACTTAATCCACGTCTCACGCGAGGACAAGAGATCAGGTGCTATCGAAGGAATGCAAAATTCGTTTCGACCAATCAAACCTGCTAAAGAGTTCAAAACTGATGCAGCCTTTGTGACCAAATCAGACCCAGAAAATGAAATGTACGTGGCATTAGACTTGAAAAATGAAGATAGAACGAACAAGGCAACCGGGACACGGCAAGTGCAGCCTCAGATCGCAGCAGACGATGGGAATAAAGGAAATAAACATCCAAGCAAACAAGAGTCCAGGCGGAATTTATTGAAAGCCGGTCGCCGTAAAAGGAAGAAATTGTCAGCTCGCAAAACTGACAGGATGAAAATATTTCCCCTGAATAAAGTCAGTTCCAAGGTGACTGGAGATGAAATAGCGCCCAAAAGTGAGGCGCGTGTGACTGGGGATGAAATAGCGCCCAAAAGTGAGGCGCGTGTGACTGGGGATGAAATAGCGCCCAAAAGTGAGGCGCGTGTGACTGGGGATGAAATAGCGCCCAAAAGTGAGGCGCGTGTGACTGGGGATGAGGCGGCGCCCAAGAGTCCGGCGTGTGATCTCGGCGGATGCCTTTCAAAACATGGGGGAAAGATAACAAAGGTGTTGAAAACAAGGAATCCGGGTTGTGAAAAGGCGAGCGGATCAGTGAGAACGGGAAATACACCAGGGATCAGCAACGCTTCAACTCCCTCGCACAGCTTTAAGGGTGGGGCTAAACGCGATGTGTCCAGAACAAGCACCGCCCCCAGCGTCACGAACATTGACACGCCAATCAAAGACATGAGACGAAATAAGAGTCATGTCAAAGTACGCGAAAGTAAAAACTTGCCCCCTGACACGGTTAGACATTTTGACCAAACCGAAAACTCGACCTCCAAAATGGTTGGATCAGTTGACAAAACGGAAATTTCGACCACCAAAACGGTTGGATCAGTTGTCAAATTTGAAAATTCGACCACTAAAACAGTTGGTCGATTTAAAAAAACTGCACCAGCTACGGAAATATCCGACCCGAAATTACGAGACAAGAAATTGATACAAAGTCGAAATCCACCAGCAGCGAGTGCGACAGGGCCATCAGTTGGAAAAAAAGAAGCTAGTTGTACCGCAAAGAACACTTCGACCGCTGTTGTCGTGGCCAAAACGCTCCATAGATTCACAGCTGCAGCCGAAACAAAGATGACCCGCAATACAGTAATGGACAGAGTCGACACGTTGAACAGCAGACAGAACGACGTGAGTTCGACCAAAATAAAACCAAACGTCACTAACGTCTCTCAAAAATCAATGTCCTTCGAAGGTGGAACGTCCAGCGGTGCTCCAGCGCAAAGTCTTACACCGTGCCATGTGTATGACATTGACAAGTACAACTTATCGAGGACGCCCAGGGTCAAGAGGATTTCTCACATACCCACGATTCCAGTATATAACGGCACCGGCATGCCCATGGGTGGCCAGGGAGCTGTGGCAGCGAGCACCGGCATGCCCATGGGTGGCCAGGGAGCTGTGGCAGCGAGACGAACTGACCTTGACAGAAAACTCCGACCATCAGAGAAACGAAACCACCCTATTTTTTCTCTGACGAGCTCTGGGATTCAAAATAGCTTGACAACGAAGTTCCCGATGGAGGGAATAGGAAGGCCGTTAAACACCGTGTCGTTCTGTGGGTCAAACCGGAGAATGCCAATGGTGGTAACGAACAGTCATCCCCTGATTGTAACAAACAGCGCTCCACTGGTTGAAACAAGTAGTGGTCCGCTAGCTAAAACAAGCATTGATCCACTGGTTGTAACAAGTAATGTTCCACTGGCTGTAACAAGCGGTCGTCCCCTTGTAACAAACAATGCTCCTCTGATTAAAACAAGCAGTGCTCCCCTGTCTGTAGCTAATAGTGCTCCTCTGATTGTAACAACTAAGACACCATCGGTTGTCGCCCACAAACCGCCATTAGCAGATAGAAAAAGAGCGCTGTTGGTTGAGAAGGCAAAGGACAGGCTAGAACTAGCGCTCACATTGCCTGTCAGTAGGGTACCACCAGAAGATATAAAAGAGATTACATATAAAGAAAATATACCAACCAATCAGAAGAGTGCGGCAGTTGCTTCACACTCAAGTGTCACCGAAAATCTGACCACCGGAAAAATAACCGACCACTGTGAGCAGTCAAATCCTGCCCTTGACATAAACCACAATACCGTGAGTCAAAACAGCAACAATCTTTCCAGAGACACCGAGCTGTACGACCCGAGTCTAACGTATTGTTACTCCAAACAATTCTTCAAAACACACCCGAAGCGCCGCAAGGCACAGCGAAGCTCTCAAACCTTTCGTCACACTGTCCCCGCTGAGAACGTCTACTCGACAATGTACTACTCCTACAGCAACGGCGTGATGGCGTCCAAGTACTCTATCATTCACGAGGGCGCGAGAGAAGGTCAAGGTTTCAACTCATCCTACGTCTGGAATAGAAAAGTTGGTCCCGATTTAATCCGGTGGGTTGAGCAGTCGAAAATTCAAACGGGCGTTATAAAATCTATACGTCGGTTCCGGAAAGCCCGAAAATTATTTTCCGGACCCAGAAAAGGCCAAACGGTTAGAAAAAATTCATCGAACTTCAAAAAAGTATGCTCAGGCATGGATACGTCACAAAAGCCTTTGGGGGCATCCGGCGTAAACAGCGTGTCACCTCATAGGAAAACAAACACAAGAGCTTTCCATGACTTCACTTCCCCATCATCCCCAAGCTCTCCGAGTAGACATGACTTGACAAACAGCAACCAACCTGACTTAGAAATTCAATACCCCAGAGAAATTAAAAGTCGAGCTGAGACGCGTGAAAAAACTCCGTCCAGTAAAATGATCGGCATTGACCCTCCCCCTGGTTGTGAAACGAATATGTCAGCGCTTAAAATCGGGGTTTCAAAGTGCTCTGGTGTCTCCCCTAAAGATCCAGACGTTGGGAAATTATCAGATTGTCAAAACAACAAATATTATGATCTACCAACAAAGACATCCAGGGCTAATGTGGAATATGAGCGTGGGGACGTGCCGTCCACTGTAGTGGAAGAGTCCACGAAAATCTACAGGGAAGTAGCATCTCATGGAATTGCAAAGCCAGTGAACAGTTCAACGAAGGAGAATCGCTACTTGGGTATTGATTCTCAGGTGCTAAATAATGTTCTTAAATCAAATGAACCATTTATCGAACCACGGCCATATTCTTTCCTTGCTCAACGATGGGAACGTAATGTGGTAGACATATATAATAATTTTTTGAATAAAAAATCCAGGACTTATGAAGGTAATCGGGATAAAGATAAGTCTAAGGAAGAGGCGAACACTTCGGGAAGATCGATACCATCGTATTTGCGAGGATACAGCAATTCTCAGTCCTATAAGAGATTGGATTTACCACAGTTCGGTAACTCAGTTTATCGCGTAAACAACGCGGGCCAACGGGAAGTAAATCAGGAGACAACAACGTTCTCTCCAAAGAAAAATTAAAAATTCGCTCCCTTCGTCAACTGACGTTACTTTGGAGATGGTGTCGGTGGGTCGTCGAGTTCGCACTCATGATATCGTCAACTGACAAACCATTCAACCGCCTTACGTCACCATACTTTGATGACAACTTATCTGATCTGTGGAGAGATTGTGACCAGAGTAAAATGCTAAGAGGCCACTCCCCGTACTTATCTTGACAGTGTAGTTAAACAATCGGCTTCATCACTATTACATGCAGAGGTGTTTGTTGAAAAGATGTTCTATTTCCATTCAAAGGACTGGATTTAATTCAGTCTCATTTTTTTTGTGTATAAAGATTATATATATTGTCCTGTTTATTTCATATTTTACACGAATAAAAATTATATCCAATGATCCTCATGAACGTCAATATTTGCCTTTTCTTTCGAAACAATATCCATTGTTAGGGAAAATTTCAATCTTTGTTTTTAAAGTAATTGACAAACTGAAACGATAATGGTGAAGGCATGTTTATAATAGATTTTTGTTTGGTTACATTCAGACAGTGATAATGGGGGTGTCCGTTAATTACGTCAACAATTTTTACGCAATTTTTGACCCCCCACACCCCCGTCAACAACTGTCAAGCTTTCAATGATCCTCCCCTTAAGTAATTATGTCAATATTTTATCACCCCCCCCCAAAAAAAATGATTATTGTAAGTATAGCTGCTATTTTAATATAGTTCCAAGCTGCTGTCATCTTACCATGTAGTAGCCAGATGTTACTCTTTTGTAATAATGGGCATAGTAGCTGATTTATCATTTTCATCTTGCGAAACTGATATCATATACCAGACAAGTCAACATTATCCTCATCTAACCATTTAGTACTTAAAATAGAAGCATTGTCAGTGAGCGCAATAATTGCCATACGCCCTCTCTGTCTCCTGGCAGCTACTCGCATTGGTCGAATCCTTTTTTGTTGAGGAGCAGGTGTTAATTAATTATGCTCAAGAGTGCATTGTCAGTGCTGTTGAACATGCTTTTTCAACATGACTTGTGATGCAAAACAGATGTTACATATTTTGCAAATCCGTTCGAGCAGCGATGTTATTATTGTTACTCACTTTACTTTCCCCTAATTCTCAAAATATCGTATTCATTCCTACTATACAAAATATTGTATTTATTCCTACTATACTAATATTATTAGCGACAAACAGAATCTACAGGTGACGAGAGGCAATTTTTTACCTATCTTGCACTAACAAAGTGTGCTAACATTCTGAACAGCCGTTTGCAGCGCACAGACAGAAACACATTTAATAAATTTATATTGTTAAAAGCCTAAAAAATTATATGACTATTTACACTAATTAATTTTTTTTAATGTAATAACCAGTCAATATTTAAGATTAAAATTTTAATATAGAAAACATGATTGTCGACGTCACCTACTATAGCCCCCACCACTTTTCCCCCTGTTCAACAATTGTCAAACATTTCCAAATCCACCCCCCCCCCTTATTTGTATTGTTTTCTACATTTTACTTTCTGGTTGAATTTCTTTGATCAATTTAATGGAAGAGATATAGTTAAGAAGTAAGAGTATTACTATGAAATGGTTGAGGGAGAATGTCTCAAAGGGGAGTAATTCATTTCAGTATTTTGTTTCCAAAGTTACATTATTTGTCCAGGGAAGTAACTAAACTTCACCTAATACGAACCAATCAGATTAAATCTGACGTGACCTATTTTAAAAGTTTGTGAGGCTTGGAATTTACGAAAGTAAGACTTACTCAGTTAATAGTTAGCTGAACAGTTATTAATTGAGAAGATTTTTACAATCATACAGCCATACAGTCTTTTTTTCATATATTTATGTTATAACTTTCGCTGGAATTAACCACCTCAGGTATGTTAACTTTTGCCAATAATCTGAGTACCGGTATTTTTTTTTAATTTTACACTATACTATGACTATACTTATACTGTCTATACTTCAGTTCACTAATCTACCTGAGACTACCCACTGCACTTTCACACTTCACTAACTAAACTAACTTACACTCTACTAAACTATAATAGTCTTACAGTGTCTACTGATTAACACCGTGTATGTTACAATTAATTCTAATTCTAGCACTAACTACAAGTCAAATACAAATACAATGCATTTGACATCGTTGTCCTATTCAACGAGTGGTTTAACTATAGTAACTAAATGCAGGTGCAGCAATTATAATAGTTTATTTATATTTCATGTGTGACTGTGTGTATTAATATTTAATAAAGATACACTGAGAGCTTACAATACACTACGGTATGTATTGTAATTTTTATTAATTTAATGAGGGACGAACAAACAAACAAAAAGAAAAAAAAAAAAAAAAAAAAAAAAGAGGGGGGGGGGGGGGGGGAAGTCCGCGTTGGACAGCATTTTTTCTTATAAAATATGTGTATATTCAGTTTTGTGAAGATGGCTGCAAAAATCTTGGGTTTTTGTTGTTTTTTTTTGGGGGGGGCACTAACTCTAGTTACGCCACTGCCAAGAAATTTCACTGTTAAAACTATTTTGACTTTATCAATCATTTTACTACAATTATATTATTTTTATTTCAAATAGAATCTTTTCAGAGACATGAATTACTCCCACTATGAAGTTTTCTGCCCAATGAGAGCTAAAAGAAGACAGAGTGATGCTAAATGGCGAGCAAGTGTTGCCACTTGCTATGATGCTCTTAAGTATGTGGTGCCAAATGTTAAACAACTGTCAAAGAGGAAAATTTCAAAGGTTTGGTTCAGTGTGTTATAGAAATTGATATTCATTTATCTGGTCAGAATAAGAAGGCTTTTACTAAGTGTTACTTAGATCAAATACAAAAAGGATATTTTGTACCTTGATAGTTAGTGCTTGGGCCAACTCTGGTCTAAAGTTAATTATCTCATTAGTTATGATATTTTAATCTATATTATTCATACTTAGTTCTTTTTTTTCAGGCTCTGATATTACAAGAATCTGAAAAGCACATCAAGGATCTAGAAGAGGCTATTGGATATATATTGAATGTTGAGTGTAAGTAGCATCAATTTATTGATCAGGTATCCTACTGCAGATGTGTGATGAGAGGGTTATTTGGTGGTGGCACAATTTTACCCTGCTCACTGCACCAAATACTGTACCCATGTGGTGAGTGATAGCTGACAGTTTTAAATATATTTAGTTTATAGACTCAAGAAATACAGGTCCTGGGAATTTTAATTTTTTATTTGACTGTTGCATAAAAAGGAGTTGTTGAAGAAAAACCAGAAGAAAAATTACCAAGAAAAAGGATATGAAGAAAAACTTTGAAGAAAAAAGATCCGAAGAAAAACTACGAAGAAGAAAACTTGAAGAATTTTGACAATATTTGAAAATATACAAATAGTACAGGTTAACAATGTCCTGAATAACATTGAATTACACAGCTAACAATAAACAGGTTAAGTAACTCTGCAATTAAAGATTATGACAAATATATTTAACTAACAAGACAGATGCATGATGACCATATGATACTTGTTATACAAATGGTAATTGAAATTATTCTCTAAATAATGAGTAATTATTGTGGCAGAAATCATGTGGCAGGGTTTAACTTGTAGCACATTTACTATCTTATATTCAGTGTGAGATGTGAGGGCTAACATACAGATCTAAAAATTACTATTGTGTATTACTATTACTGTCATCCATAGTATGATGTCTATGTAAGATGCACATTTAGCCCGACAGTTACTACAATGTTATTAATTATAACAACAGCACATTGCAGTTGGTCTAACAATATTAATACAGCTGTTAATATTATCTTAGCATATGTACCATTTCCTATGTGAGAATTTAGCATGTAGCAGGACAGTTACTACAAATATTTAAAGTAAATATCGCTGGTTAGATCTTCTATATTTTGAGGGCCCACGATCAATGAATTGATCATTTTAGATACTTTTGCATCATTGCTTATGTGTAACCAGAACAACATAATGGTTAGTATTATGGTCATGCATATACTGATCTCTAATTCATTGTAAGAATTCAGCTATGGTTGTATATTCAATCATCACAATAACATGGTTTCGAGTCAAACTGACAGAGCTAACACGTGAGTAAAACACTGCCCAATATAATTAATGAACAGAAATCTTCCATTACTAACACCTAACAATTGCATTCTTTGAAGATAAAAATATAACGGGATATTTGCTTATACTTAAAAAGCGTCCAAATGGTGACCCCAAACAATGTTGAAATTGGGAATGCGATTCAAACATTGAGTGATCAACCATTTGCACAATCCATTGAGTGATCAACCATTTGCACAATCCCTGTAAAAAGAGCCACCTGAACATAGGAGAAAGCAAATACATCAATGGCAGATCTAACCATATGTTCTGGCAGACTCACTGGGGGAAGTTTTAGGAAAATTGAAAATATTTAGAGACTCCAACCTGAATAAAAGTAAATAACCCAGACCAAAACAATGAATATTTATATGGGTCCTTTTATGTTTAGTCTCGACTATCTAAGATACACTTGTATATTTATTAAAAATAAATGGTCTTTAAGATGTAGTAAATAGAAGGTGTTGGACCCCTGTGGATAAATGTGAAAACTCTCTAAATTCCCCTTAATATTACAATATCCTCTAAAGATGTAGAGTTTCAAATATAATAAGATATAGAGAATAAAATCCCCTTTTCGGAAAGATATTATTTATAGCATGATACCCTAAGGTTCCCAATAAATAAATTATTGAGCTTAAACAAAAATCTCAAATTGTGATTCCCCATCTAAGTCTGGTCTAATGGTGAATAGATGCAGTTCGAGAAATATTATGGTAGCCCAACCCTAGGTTGAATTCCATGACGGTGTAACTTGGTTTGTGGCACAGACCCACACATGGCCACATCACTCTTATTTTTCTTGTATAATTATTGTTAAGTGTGAAAAAAAGTGAAGTTAGCTTACTTCCCCTTTACAGAAATAGGGAAGGTATTCTTTGAAATGAACATTTTCAAAAGGGACCACAGAACATACCTCATTAGATTACTCATTTTCAATAACATTTATATTATTCTCATGACTTATCCAAAAAATTATCTCTAATAATTTTAAATGACAAAATGATGTGTATCATGAATTGTAATGATGCATGCATGCATCATGTTTTTAAATTGATAAAAAGTCAAAATTTTAGTTCCATTTCCCACAAGTTTTTTTTTTGAAAATGACTTTTGAAAAATAATTAATTTTATTTAAATACTATAAGCATTCCTCCTTTAAGCCAGATTGAAAGTAAAAGTTGCCCAGACCTCTGATATGGCACAGAGAAAGCTAAACAAGCATATCTGCCTTATTCAGCAAACAATTTTAAAAATTGAATTTTTAAATAAATTGTTATATCAATATGAAAAGGGTGTATAAATGAAGACCAGTCATGAGCCAGTAGCTAATATATATTAGAGAAATTATATTCAGATTATTCCAGAGTTTTAAGGTCACCTGAACTAGAAACTAAATATAAGTTGTGATGATTTTTTTCTGTCTAGCGATGGCTCTTCAGCATAGAGTTGTGATGTGGGAGAAACCAAACATGCCCCTATAACTCCCACCCTAATCCCATCCTTTGGGTCCTCATCTCACGCTTTACAAATAAGCCGGAATGAATAAGGAGGCTTGTGATACCATGCTTGCTGCTTGCCTCTGCCAGAAAGAATGTGATACAAGTTATGGGCCTTAAGAAGCTTAAGATCAGTACCACTAAATCATACTAGCCAAGTTATTGCTATCTGCTGTATAACCTTCAAAAGAGAGGATGAACCTTTTAGTAACCAAGAGCTAATGTGTACCTTGTTATGCCTGTAGTTATACAAATCTGAAAATGTTACATAAATTGTTTGAATATTTTACACATTTGAAAGAATTCCATGTGGCAACTATTTTTACTAAAAATTAAGTGCATGCTCCATTTTTTATTTTACTTTATGTTTCACAGGCCCAAATAAAGGTAAAGAAGTATTGTGGAAGAATGAAGCTCATTGGTCACCCTGCTCATTGGACACATTGCGTGCTGATTTTTCAGAACAACAGCGCAGAGTATTTCACACGTAATTTTTGCTATAAATATCATCATCAATGACGGTACACACCGTGATTGAAGGCTCTGGTCTGCTTCACAACATCCTTCCCCTTTTCCCCTTGCATACTTTATATATGTATATATTTCTAAATTCTGTATATTAATTAACATGAGATTTAAGATGATTCAAATTGTTTAGCAAGTAATTTTTATACATTTTACAACTGCATGAAATAAAATAAAACTTTATCAGAAATCACTTCAAGAGAAACACATGTAGTCTTATTCAAAAATATATATTTATTTCACAGATCAGCGCATGGACGAAGGTGCTACAACCTTCTTCATGACATAAAAGAAGAAGTATTTAATATGAAAGCAGACCCTAAACAAATGGTGTTTGTCAAAGAAAGGTTTGAAAAAAATTGTACTGGTAATGCTACAGTCAATTTTTCACAGATAGGAATGATGGATGCTGCATGCAGTACTGAAGGAGCTGGCAAAGGAGAAGGTCAGGATATACAGTTGACAGTTCTTGATCAGAGAAAAAAAGGACAGTCGAAAGATGTAACACATGTTTCTCAAATAAACTTTGCTGGAAGAAACTTTGGTCAGGTGATTAAAGTTATAATGCATCAATATTAACTAACCAGTCCTTGAAGGAAAACTTGAATCAACTCTTTCTTGATTTATTACTTTTCACCATTTATTTCATTCAGTTAATTTTACAACTTTTAGTTAGTCATAACCTTTTGGAAGGCAATTTGTCAAAATTTAATTTACTTACTTTATTTAAAACTACTTCAGAAATAAAGCGTCAAATTATTGTAAATAAAAGAATACTTTGTTGTTGGTTTTTTTTTAATTCTTGACTAGTAAAATATAATCTTTTTTTTAATCCAATAGCTGGTTAGGCAGCAGCCTAGACCGAGACAGAGACTTTGCAGAACTGAAGATGACTCATCACTTTTGAAGGGTTATACAGAAAACAAAGGCATTCCTTTTTCTACTGTTTATCGTGAAATATCCACCACGCAACAAGCAACTACAAAAGGCTCAAAGGATGATGATGAACAGCCTCAGTTGGTCCCAAATATGGCTTCTACCTTAAACAGTGCCTTTGTGACAACCAAACAATCTTTAGAAAATGACCTAATTACTGGAACCGGTTGTACTTCTATCAAATCCAGCTATGAAAACAGTACAGCTCTAAACTCAAGTATTGGGATTATTCAAGATAAACATGAGGGGCAAAGAAGCATAAAAGTTGAAAGTGTTGGTCGGGAATTTTATATTCTCTCTCAAGGAGAAGACTACACGTGTTTGTTGAAGGCACTCAAATGTGAAAAAGAACAAGTACTGCTTTTTTTTATTAGAGTGATAGATTTATTATTTTTGCTCTAGCTGTACCTATACTCATTTGAATTTTAGAAAATTATTCAGTATGAAATGTAGAACTTATAACAGCTTACCTCAATATTTTATTTAAGAAATAGCTTCATTGCTTTGCAGTGGGAAGTTTTATTCTGATGTAATGAAAACATCTCAGTGAAAGTATATGTTCCAAAAGAAGCATAAGATTTTAAAAACATTAAAATTTAACTAGCATATAAATTTCTATATTGATTCTACTTAATTTCAGGAAGTACCTTCACTTGCAGCACCCACCACAGCTATCAAGGTTCAGCAATCAAGATTACAGAGTTCATATGAAGCAGCTGAAATTTTTAAAAGAAAGATGGATTTTGGAAATACATTAAAACTGTTTCCAAGCCAGAAAGATGGACTCAGAAACAGCAGTGATAGAACACCTGCTAAAAAGAAAGTTATCAGCCCATCTTGTGGCGATTTTAACAAAATAGAAAGTAAACATTCAGCAGAACCAATGTTTACAGTTTTTAGCAGTCCAGTGAATTTATTGTGTTTAGATGCAAAGAAGGAAGTTGATGTATCACAAGTTTCAAGTAAGAGAAATAGGCTTCAAATTTGTTAAAACTGTCACCTCAAAACTGATCACTTAGCTAACTTGCAAATACCACTGAAATATCGAGGGTTCATATAATTTAAATAATAGATGTTTGTAAAAAGTATTTTAAGGTGCTGCAGTGAAGGGGATACTCTTTAAAAATATATGTCATATTACTCATGCATGCCAAAGTCACACAATAAAAACCCTGTATAAAGTATAAAGACTCGTAAAATGCCTATAACCCCCCCCCCTCCCCCAAATATCATTGTCTATCAGTTTTTTTCTTGTCTGGGCAGCAATCTTTGCCCTTGCATATGGGATAATTTTATAACTTGGCATGTTGATTTAATTGAAATTTTTTTAAAACTTTTATTTACTTAAATTCATTATATTTGAAATTTAAACCAATTCTGGCATAGCTTTACTGCCAGACCAATTTCTTATGTAGAAATTTTGTATGTTTTCTAATCTAGGCAAAGGAGATCCTTTTTTAAGCTCATTGTGCACTCCTAAGTCCAATGCCTCTACTCTTTATGGTCAGTCTGATAGTGATTTACACATCAAGCGACCAACAAAACCTATGTCTGCAAGAAAAAAGGTTTGTCAATATTATGTCAACTCCATATGTTACCCTTAATGACATTATCTTTAAAATTAAAATTACATAAGTAACTTGAAGGAGTTGTGTAGCAGATATGTAAAGGTTTGTTTGCACAAGTACCTAAAAATAAAATGGTTTGAAAAGATCCCAAATGAGATCCTATGAAAAAAGATCAGGAAATTTTTTTGTGGAGCACAAATTACAGAGAAAGGAAATGAAGATGAATAGGCCATAAACTGAGTAAACCAAAATCAAATGTTATTTGACAGTTACCAGAAACTTGTTTCAAAGAAATTTCGACAGAAAATTTATTGAAGGAAATTTGGTAGAATCTTTTTTTTCAGTTCACGCTTTAAAATTTTTGTCAAATTTCTTTTTGAAGGTACTATACTATATAGTAAAACAAAATAATGCGTTCAAAAAGAAATTTGACACAAAATTTTAACGTATGAGCTGAAAAAAAGATTCAACCAAATTTCCATTCTATCAAATTTCAGTCAACAAAATTTCTTTCAAACAAATTTCCGGATACATTATTTGACAGCTCCTGTCATGGAATCCAGTGGCCAATGTAAATAAAGAAACTCGGAACACATGGAGGAGGGACCTCATCAGAGACAATGAGAGAAACAACAAGAAGTGGAAAGAATAGCTAAAAACAATTTTTTTTTTAAAGAATTAGTGAATTGCTCATGCACCAATAGGAGCAAAGAAGAGGATAAAAAAATATATTTTTAAAAGACTTTTTAAGATGAATTTAAGTGCACTAAAAAGTAGAAAATAATTTTCTGGACATAAATTGCGCAAAGAAAATATGTGCAGGAGGGTAATAAGGCACGCTATGAAACCAAAGGATTCCAATTAAATGTAGAAGACGCTTAAATATGTTGGGTTTTTTTTTCTAATTTTTTACAATATTTTTTACACACACAGACTTTTTTTACTTGATTTTAGAGAAAATTATTTTCCACTTTTTAGTGCAATTAAACTTTTACAGAATTTTTTAAAACTATTTTATACTTTTTAGCATGAAAATTTTAATCTGTAAATTATCAACAAAATGTAGTAGTGTGGTGGTTTAGGGTTGACTTAGGCGACCACGCCAAAACACTGTAGTAGTGTAAATTGACCCTGCTCGCAGCGCCAACAACTGTAGTCGAGTGGTGACGTAGTTTACAGTTTTTTTAAATAAAATCAAAATGAAACAATCAGGTCTCGAGGACTATAGCTTTATTAATGTTCTACTATGAGGAAAACAAGAAAAAGGGAAAGAAGAAGAGAAAGAAAAAGAGAAAGAAAAAGGACAATATCTGAAAATAAACAAATAGTACAGGTTAACAATGTCCTGACTAACATAGCTAATAATAAACATGTTACATAACCACGTAATTACACGTGGCGACAACATATACTTAACTAGAAAGCATGATAAGTGATACGTAAGTAGTATTGGTTCATACACAGGGCAAAGATAATTATCTTGTACTACGAATGTTTTAACTATAAAAGAAACCACGTGCAGTGTTTAATTTGAAACACGTGCACAGTGTTAATGCTACACACAGAACCAGAGTGCGATGTGAGGGCTAAC
>CAXITT010000051.1:965031-1025392 GCA_964033795.1 Lymnaea stagnalis | reverse complement strand
AAAACTCCTTTAATGACTAAATATTAAAATATCCTCCAACGATGGAAACTTGTAAATATGCTAAGGTATAGTGAATAAAATCCCCGTCTTAACTAGATGTAATGTATAACTTAATACGCTAGGGTTCCTGATAAATAAATTATTGAATTTCTAACCAATGCGCACATCGTGGTATTTTATTATTTCCTCCCTATGCGCCGGTCGTATAGTGACCGTCCGGGGGGAGGGGGGGGGGAAGGTGAAAAGGGATACCTGTTACGCACCGCGCCAGTGCTACTACACACCGCGCAGCCTTGAGTTGGGCGCCAGACATGGTTTACGTAACGGGTCAAATAGTGGGTTGGGGCATACACTGCCACAAAAAGAATAAAAAAAATTTGATTAAATCTTACAAAATTCCAGCAAAGTGACTTAGCTCTTTACCCAGGCATAAAACTAAAAAGTAAAATTTTATTGAAAGGTTACCGTCTGTTGACCAGAGTAAAATTGCCGAAGTGGCCTGCCCGAACACCTTCCCCCATCCTGAAATCCAAGAGTTACGACCAACAGTAATTGTAAGCGAATGGGAAGGGTTATTGTTTTTTAAATCACTTTCTCTTATCTCCCCACTGGTCACACCCCAAACCCCTCCCTCAACCCAGCATACTGGAGCTGTAAAACTGTCATCAACTCAGATGCATGAGGAACACTGAATCGACCAAAATAAGAGGTCACATGCGTCAACATAAAAATTAACCTCCACAAGATAGAAATTGGAGTAGAAAGAAAGTCTTTAATAAAGCTTCATTTGCACTTAATAATTTATTTTTATTTTGAAAACCTGAATAAGAGTTTGGATTTATGTGAGTTTTTTTCTTTTTTTGAATTATTGCACTGTATTCATGAGTAACAATAATATTCTTCTATTCACAGCTGAATTTCAACTGTCCTCCTTATTCAGCCACAAACATTTTTGTCCCTCGCTTATTGAGTCCTGAACGATCTGTTCGTTCTTCACCTTCAAAATCAGGCTTCACACCTATTAAATTACCAGATGACGTGGGTCAGAACTCAGAAGAAATTAGTGCATTGGATTCCCTTGTCTCTCCTTGGAAAGTTCTCAGCTCTCCATTTGATTCAAAAACAGGTTCACGGGTAATTTCAAACAATATCATTTCCAGTCCTATTTCTCCCCCAGTTCTCACAGCCTTTGGTTTATATTTTCAAATACACATAATAAACGACAAAGAAAATAATTGTTACCTAGAATTATTATTTTTTACTAGTATACATGTAATGAAATGGGTTTTTTTTATTGAATTGAACATTTTTATGCCTTACATTTTTTACAAAATATTCTTTATACCTAGGGCTTCCATTCATCTGATTATCTGGAGGACAATCTTTTGTGCTGGGAAACTATTGATGCAATGGAGCTTGATGATGGTCTGAGCAATGAAACGTAAGCCACCTATACAAGTTTTGCTCCAAGCAAGTTTCCCTTCTGAAATCAACATATTTATCCAATAAAATTTGATGTACATTATTGGACCATATTTCTGTATTTACCATTTTTATTGCAGAACTCCATCCCATCACGGCGGAAAGGACATTTCTGAGCCTGGAGGTTCTTGCAAAAGGAAATCGTAAGGAGTCAAAATTTTATGCCACTGTAGAGTTTACTTTAGCTTATTAGATGTCACAAAAAGTTTCAATTTCTGGGTTTAGGGAATTTGGTTTAAGTGTTTAATACTGAAATTTCAAACTTCATTTTTCTCAGTCTCCATAATTGATAACATCAGCATTGTATCTCATGACAGATCATTTGTCTCACCCACCTGTGGCAATAAAGGACAACCCAAGTGTCGTAGGAGGCTGGAAAGGTAGCCAATTTAAATTCACCTGTTAAAGCTTTCAATTGCTTCTATTTAAATAAAATTTCCTGGTCCTAAAAATCTTTAGAATAATAATCATTACCTTTGTATGTTCATTAAAAACCTACTTGATGCCACAGCAAACATTTACATTATTCTTCCCATCCTAAATCCTGCTTTTGCTCATCAAATTTTATTTTGGTTGCTGAGACTTTGTACGAGAGATGACTACTTTTGGGGAAAGGAACTCAAAAAAGATATTTTTTTAGGCAAAGACTTAAGGCTAAGAAATCTAAAAAATCAGCATTCAGGGAAAAAAATATTCCTGACACTAATTATAGGAACAAACTAATTATTGACCATTATTTCCTTTTGGCAGACCTATAACCAGTAAAACACCTACTCTGATTGCATTCCGAAGGGTTAAAAACTTAAGAGACCATTTGACAGCTTTTAAGTTTTTTTTTTAATGTCTTCTCAGATTTTATGATCAACCATCTTCCTCAAAGAACAACAGCGCTGAGTCTGATGATGGTCATGTTGTTCCTGAATTAGATGCTAGACATTTGAGCGATTTAACTGATATGAATAATGAATTGTACTCAAACACTTCTACCCCACTCAAAGAGAACTATTTAGAGGTGGCTGAATGCTCTGATTTTGATGGGTATGTAGGTAATTCATCTTCATTATGATGTAACAATGTCCTCTATGAGTCATGGCATTGTTTCATTAATACTTGATCTCATGATGCTGGTGTCTATCATGCTTACAAGCATCCACCCCATCCACTAATCTGTCAATGATTAAATGGAAAAATAATTTCACTAATTTGTCCACTCTGTTATTTATGTCACTCCATTAACTGTTATCATTTGACCAGGTTTTTCTTCTATTATCGCCAAGTAAGCCAGAAACTGAAAGACAAAATTGGTGTTCAAGAGATGCAGTCCTCAACAATGGCAGCCAAAGTGGCTCAAATGTGGGTTAGACTACCCCAGCAGGACAGAATGACAATGTCTACTTTGGCTAACTTAGAGGCACACAGCCATAAAGAGAGTGACAGTTTTGGTAGTCTCAGCCAAGACTTGGAAGATATCAAAGTGGAACCCTTAGATACTAGTTTTATTTAGTGTCAAGAAACCTACCTCACATTGCAATTTTACTACAATATCACTGCATAACAATATTGCCGGTTGTACATATTTGATTATAATGTACATTGAAATCTTTAGATAATCAGTAGTGCAACTAATGAAATTCACTAATTCAATCTTAGACTTTTCTGATCTTCCTATTAAGAATTTTTTTATTATCCATGACATTTTAATAAATGATAGCAAGACAAAATATTTTCAATGACACGAATGAAAGATAAAATGTATCTGAGTATAGGAGTCATGCCTTAAGGCAAATTAAATTGTGGCTGCTTAAACATTATACAGTTAATAAAATATATTTATAAATACCATGTTCACTTTAACATACAATATATTCAGAAGAGGGAAAAAAAATGATCTGAAGCATGGAACAAGGTTTCTGCCTTATTGCAGTCCAACCCTCTTAACAATTATGTTTTAATTTATAATAATTTTTTTTCTTAAAGTTAACATTATGTTAGACTATGTAATTTTACATTATGTAGCTCAGTTTTTTTAACACTATTTTCTAACCTTTGTTGAATTCATGATGATTCATGTTATTAAATAATAAATGAAAAATGTGAATTATTGCGTTTTATAACTTAATTAAATTTGTCTTTATTTGTGGGTGTACCTCCTGTTTGTTTCTAAGAACATGCAATCAGATGTATGCTACATGCTCTGATTTAATCATTTAGATTAAGAGTAAAGAGGTTTAATACTGGGCAATGCTGTGTAAATTATGCATGATGAAAACTCAATTACGATTTTATTTTAAACGATTTACCATGACCATGGACAGAGGGATATACTTCTTCCATGATGGCTAGAACCAAGGATCTGGGGAAAAATAAACATTATAAATCAACAAAATTCCACCATTGTCTACTTCTTAGGGCCTTTATTTTTAAACATGGCACTTGTATCATAGGTTCTTTGCAAAGAATTTAATTTTGTCGGGGAAATAGTTTTAATTCAAATCTGCAATATTGTTCCATTTTTTTTTTTTTGTACCAGAGGTGTCATTAGAGTTAGTGCCACTCCCTCCCCCTAACCCAGACATTCACCAAGTAAAATCATACAGAACCGATTATCCAAGTGCTTTTTAATTAGGTCCTCAAGCAACAAAAGACATAGTTTTATTCAACAGCATTTAAAAATGAAAAATTGACAAAGCTCTAGACCAGAAATCCTGGAAAGTTCCATGGTAGATCGCAAACAATTCTTAATGCGTTTCAATTTTGAAAAGCTCCTCTCACATGAATTAAGAGACACAAATCATGATAAATAATTGTAGGCTAAATGAGAGGATTGGCAGAGATTCAAGAAAGGCCCAATCAGCCAATCAACGATACATTTCACAACTTCGAGTATTAATCTTCTATCTTCTTCTATATCTTAAGGGCCCACGATCAATTTATTGATCATTTTGGCTCCTATGCATGTAGATGGGATTTGCAATGTTTCTGCTACTGGTGTTGATGAGGAAATCATGCAATAGGTACTACTACTACCACTGTGACAAGCTATGATTCTGATAGACTACGTTGCTGCAACCAAGTCCTGGCACATGTGCAACGGTTTGGGAAACGATGAGGCTATCCTAACGGCTCCCAGCGGGTGCCAGGGCAGCCTTGAAACTCTCGATTGATGTCGAGTCCACAGCGGCATTGTCCAGTTGGTTCCAAGCAATTATTGTTCGTGGGAAGAACGATTGTTTATAGTGAACTGTGTTACACCGAGGCACAGTGAAGCATTTATCATTGTTCCGGAGGTAACTCCCCATGGAGTTGTCAGAGGTGAAGTCAGTGTTTATTGAGCGTTTGGCTCTGATTAAGCGACCTGGCTTCTGCGGGGTTAGATACGTGTTAGCTAAAATGGCCGGCACTAGCCCCGGGACCACTTTATAGAGAAATGTTAGACGGAGCTTTTCTTGTCTGTCTTTGAGGGAGGGGATGTCAAATCTTGTAAAGAGGTCAGTGACGAAGCCAGGAGTGGTGGTTTTGTAGTCACTTGCGATGAAGCGCAAATAGTGTTGTAATGTTTATTGCTAGTTCTAATGGTAAAAATGTAGCAATGAGTATATTTCCTTTAATTGGTCTCTTCCCATAATGTCATAATTTATTATATGATGATAGGTCTGCAAACTAAATAATTTTGTAGTACAATGGATTTTTACCCCCTTCATAATGCAGCATCTGTTTGAAAATTTATTGAAGTAAAAAAAAAAAATTAATGGAAAACAAATGTGACATCCATAATAATAATAATCTTCTTCTTCTTCTATATCTTAAGGGCCCACGATCAATTTATTGATCATTTTGGCTCCTATGCATGTAGATGGGATTTGCAATGTTTCTGTTCCTGGTGTTGATGAGGAAATTTCACAGATTTCCAGTGCCACTTTGTGAGGGAATCATGCACTGGGGGTTTGAAGGCTTGAGGCAATAGACACAAATGTGTCTAGTGTTGTCGCCTCAACCGTTCCTTTTGAAAGATAATAAGTGTCAAACGTTCACATTGTGACAATAGGAAATTAGTTGCTATTATCTTTTATAAAGATACTTTCTATTAATTTTATTATTGCTTTTGTTACAGTTTTTCAAGGGGAAGATTATTGAAATCGGATTTGTTCAATTGGAGCGTGTTTTGGTGTGGAGATTATTTGTGTAGCTGTTTGCAATATGTACTATGTCGCTTTGTATTTGTGACGTATTAGAGTTTAAGTATATCTTTAGTCTATTAGGTTTTACATGCACTAAGTTTGATTAAAAAACAACAAAACATTCCTATACCAAAATGCAGTTGCTACGATCACATAAATAATAAATCGCGTACACTTACATAAATGCAAACAAAAATGCATATAAAAGATTTATATGAAAAACTTTGTTTTAAGGGTTGTTTAAATTTAAATGCAGATACACCAAAGCTGCGAAACTATAAAACTACTAACAGGCAAACTGCAACAAAAACGAAAGTAGCGAATGGGTTACTCAACAAATAGAGTGTAGTAGCCGGCCCTTCTACTTCTTCGTTTAAGTTAAAGTCAAGTGTGCCTCTATTTCTGAGAATATGTTTCAAATGTATAGGCCTGATTATTCTAGCTAATTTAATTTTAAATAATCAAGACCAATCAGTACAATCACAATGCCAATATTAAATGTGCGGAGTATTATTATAAGAAATTATGGTCAAAAGTTGATTGGGCAAATAAAACACCATGACCATAATTTTTATAAAAATAAAGTAGACCTTCATTGTTTTGTTGTGTGTAGGCCAAATAAACAAATTACACATTCATTGCAATTCAAGAGACTTATCTGTACTTTGAAAAAGCGTGTTGACCATATGAAATTGCTGTTGCAGAATTCAGCAAAATTATTAAATAAACCCAGCAAACTTTCAGAAACTCTGTTATTTTCTTTTAAGGCAACTGAAACCAGCACAGGTAGCTTACTTACTTACCCTTGAATTTTTGTGTTAATAAAATTATTTATTAAATATAAATTTTATTTTATCATTTGCAAGTTTTATATGAAAAGCATAACTTTAAAAAATGGTAGACAAATAAAAGAGATAATTGCTATACTCTGACTATACTGTACTGTACAAGGAAAAGAAATTGTAAAAAAGAATTTCTTGGTCATGGTAGCTGATGACAATGTCATTGTAACTTTAAGAAAATAATTTCAATTTGCATCCAGTAGAAACGAAAATTGCCATTAAGTGTGCTTAATTTAACTATACGGTTGGTAGAATGTAAAACAATGCTGACAACAGCATTTATAAATATATAAATCGAAGTGGCGCCGGACGTGTAGTGCGCAAGATATACGTCCGGCGGCTTGTGACGTGACCGCCGGACATGGCCGGACGGCTAGTAGTTTTTATAATTCCAAACGAAGTACGGTTTATTACATCTTGTCTGGTCTTGTGGTAGAGTGGTTGCTTGACTATAGGAAGGTTTGAGGATCTATACTGGGGATAGGGTCATTTTTTTTCTTCCCATTTTAATTAAAATATTTTGTATATATTTATATTATCATGTTCCTCAGCAACAGTAGTTTCATGAGAAGTTTTTAAATATTTTGTAGCAATTGAAATAATTTAAAATGAAATCTTTTTCTTCCCATTTTAATTAAAATATTTTGTATATATTTATATTATCATGTTCCTCAGCAACAGTAGTTTCATGAGAAGTTTTTAAATATTTTGTAGCAATTGAAATAATTTAAAATGAAATCTTTTAACTTTAACTTTTATTGGTTGCCAACGCCTACTCCACACTGGCCCCTAATTTATTTTATGGATTACTGGTACACAAACTCAAATAACAAACTAAACAAAAATGTTTTCTATTATTTGCATTCAAGATACTCAGTACATTACTTGGTAGAGAAATAGATTTTAAAATTAACAATAGTTTTGAATTATTCGCAGTCATGTGACAAGGCTGACCGACAAGATATCTCTCGCCACTTTGTTACGGCGGTCATGTGACTTGGTCGCCGGACACATAGTGCGGGAGATAGACGTCCGGCGCGCCGGACGTGTAGACACTGCCTATATATTTAGCATAATAATAGAAAAACATACATTTTGGAATTGTAAATGTCATAATATGAAAAGGAGGTTATCTTCCAAACACCAGTCGCAAATGTCAAATAGTATAATTTTCTTTAATAAGTGCCTGGCTAGTAGCCAAATAGCCATCCATAATTGGTGTTATAATTATTTACATCTATGAATCTGAATAAATGGAATGGAGTTGTCTTGCAGACTAATTGCTAGTAATAATATACAACAAGCCATACGAAGAATGCAAGGTCTGGCACATTGCAAGGGCATATATTGACATCATTTATGATCGCATGTATGCCAGAATGTATGACATAATAATTTATGACAACTAGTATGACAGTATTCTTTGTTCAGTGTGTTTGCTAATGGCACTGTATTAAAGCGCACTGATTAGTGTGGCTTGCTGAAGCCTCTGTGGGACAGCATGCTTTGGTTAGTGTGGCTAATATCAAACAGCAATGACTGCAACAACTGTCAATGCCCCATGTCTTTAATACGACATATTAAGTCACATGATGGCTACTTAGGGAAATGCCATCCGTGCAATATGAGATGCAGTATATGCATCAAGTCATTTTTTGCAAACTGTGGGCTTAGCACACAGACAATCATCTTGATGATATTATATTGGGTTTATGAATTGATATGCAAGTATGTTATTCTTTTCAGCAGCATTGATAATTCAGACATCATTGTAAAATACAACAAACTTTTGCGAATTGAGTTTTGCAATTGGTTTCAAGTTCAACACATTAAGATTTGAGGCTTCATTGCCACGAGGCTAACAATTTACGTTGAAGTTGACAAAGCATATTACTTGTTATTGGAAATTTCATTGTAATCATGGCCGATACAGCTCTTTGGTTGTAGGAAATGTTGGTTGGAAATCTTGGTGCTGAGAAATGCGGTGCTTTTCGCGTTTATGGACAGTACTTGAAGTTGTTGACTGACAATTAGCACATTTTACCATATATTTGATAAAAAATGATTAAACTGCCAAATTAACTTCTCATTTGATGCGTTTTACTAGTGTTTTGAATTCAGGACTGGTGTTTTGAGAATTAACTGAAAAGGACATAATATTTGAGTTAGCATCCCTTTTTCTTTATTTCTTCTTAAATCTGCTGTAATTTAATTATATGTTTTCAAACTAATCATCTACAGTGTTTACTTTGCAATGGGAAAACCTTTTAAAACTACTTAAAAATTTAAATTGTAAAGAAAAATACAGAAAATAATATAACTGACATAACATGAATTTTTAACTGACGTAGTGTGTCTGAATGCAAGAAATAAATAAAAAACATGAATAGAACATTCTTTGACAGAATTATAAATACTTCACTGTAGCAGTTTAAATAAACATAAATAAAAGGGTTTCAATGCCTGTCCATCATATGAAATTGACCATGAAAATTGTCTGTCTATATTTTTTATTAGGTTTAAAAAACAACAAAAATTTCTATTTTAAAAAAATGTGCAGACTACATGTTCTTAATGGAAAATGGCCATCAGGTCATGTGTAACACAAAACAATTATACCAAAAATGAATCCATACCAAGATGCATGAATTAAATTTGGTTACCGGAAATTTGTTTGAAAGAAATTTCGTATAGAAAATTTGATCGAACTGAAGTTTGTTTGGTCAAATCTTTTTTTCGGGTCCACGCGGTAAAATTTTGCTTCAAATTTCTTTTTGAACGCATTCTCTTGTTTTACTTTATAGTATAGTGCATTCTAAAAGAAATTAGACGCAAAATTTTAAAGTGTGAACTGAAAAAAAAGATTTGACCAAACTTCCGTTCAATCAAATTTTCGTTGATCGATTTTCTGTTGACAAAATTTCTTTCAAACAAATTTCCGCATGAAATTTATGCATAAATTTAAATAGTAACAAATTTTATGCAATGTAATTTTTGTATGTTGAATCCACTTCAGTTTTTTAGTGTGGCATTGTTTGATATTATTAGATATCCTCTAATGTCCATGTGTTACTGGCACAAAGACTAACTTTTGAATCATTTTCTTTCTAGCAACATTTTGCTCTGATGCATCATCAGGAAATAATTCAAATCATGAAGTGGATGATGAAGAAGAGTATGGGCAATACTTAAGAGAGATCTGTGCTATTCCCGGAATGGGCCACAGAGTTTTAGTTATTCAACCAGGTGAGGCATAGTAAGAGAAATTTAAGTATTTAGCTTATGACTTAGTTTTTATATTGTGAATACTAAAGATTTAACTATCAAATTAGTACTGCTGCAGTTTTTCAGACTGCATAAAAAGTTAGCCTACATTTTATTTGTTTCTTTTAGTTACCTTCGGTATGTCTTATACATTTCCTCATGTCCTAATTGTTTTTAAGGAAATATTTAAAACAGGATGGGGAAAAAAACTGAAAAAAAAAGGATGTAACAAAACAACGGTGTTGGCAAGAAGCCTTCTTTGGCTAACGTTATAAACTAAGGGTAACAAAAAAATAAGTCCGAGAATTAAGATAGGCAATGCGGGATGGAAGAGAGAAAAAGAAAGCACATTGCGGTTGCTCATAAGTAATTGTTCTAAGAAGTTTTTGATAGATCAAAACCATTCTTGCCATTTTTTGCCTTGTCATACGATTGACTTTCAAAATTGAACTTGAAATATTATTTTAATTATTTTTCTACAAAGACATCAAATCTGGATCAAGGCGATATTTAATGACAACAAAAGAACTCAAACTGGCAGAAACATGTGCTCTTGTCCAGACGTTACCAAAGTGGAAAGTTGTTGATATGGTAAACATCTCACTGTATTTTATTAATGTTGTAAACATCTGGCTATATTTTATTTGATCTTCTGACTGACATGTAAATCAGGACAAACATTTTCCTCTGATGTAAAGGTCACAATGTTAACATACAACTAAAAGATATGCCCCTATTAAAAAGGAAACTGTTCAATGCAAATTTTATATATAGCCTTGCCCTGCTTTGCATATAATTTTCTTTGCTAATACACCATTTTTAATGACTTGTCTTTGAGCAAATTTTTTTTTTCTTTTTACTTTTTTAGAAAATTGTTAGGACTGACTCTGAGAACACACAGAGGGTATTTGGCTCAGGGAATTTTGAAACTCTTCTACACGATATAAAATCCAATAATCATATCTCTGCTGTTGTCATCGGGATAGATCGTCTGACAGGCTTGCAGATAAATACCTTGCAGACTGCTTGGGGCCTGCCTGTGTACGACCGTTATACTATTGTTCTGCAGATCTTTAAAGATCATGCACAATCTCCAGAGGCAAAGCTGCAGGTGGCTCTTGCGGAGATCCCATATGTTAGGTACGTATTTGAGATGTTGTTAAAAATGATAGGTTAAAAAAAATATTAAGAAGTTATTTATTTTTAACTTTAGGTTATTTTTATTCAGAATATATAACCTTTATATGAATATACCAGTGTAAATAAACTCATCATCATCATGAATGATGCTACAGCACCACCACATCCTTCCATTCAGTACGATCTGCATTTTTCTTGAGGGTCCTTGTCTCACTTGCATACATCAATCCTGATCTTAAAATAGTGAGGTATATGGTATTCTTAGTTTTCCTTGAGAGGTTTCTGCTACCTAGTAGCTTTTGTAGACTGCAATACGAACCATGCCTGCTGTTATCCTTTCTTTAACGTCATCATTATTACATGGTGCTCCTAGGTCAGGGGTGGGCAAATTTTTTGTGCGGTGGGCCACATTGACAAATGTAAAGCTATTGGGGGGCTGCATGTATATTATGTCCAATTTTTACATGTCGATAAACATTTCTCTATATTAAAATCGACATGACAAAAGTCAAGCACTGTTTAAAAAATTAGAAAATTAGAAAGTTGATAAAAAATATTCAAACAATCATAACGGTACATGAAATTCTGTAAAATTCAACAACATAACTTAAAAACAAAGTGATTTTTTTCTTTCTAAATGCCTTCGAGGGCCGCATAATATGAATTGCTGCGCCACTGTAGTTTTCCCACCCCTGTCCTAGGTATTTGAATATATCCATTCTCCCAAAGGCGTATTTTAAAAATTTGTTGTCAAATGTATGTCTGTTACCAGAGGTTGCCATGCATAAATAAACTTTGGTCATTGTATAAATAATTCTTATATGTTTAATCTGTCATTTGACACCCAAAAGCTAAAATTTCGAATGATTAAGTTGGTCCATTTTTTTAAGAGTGTTCTCCACGATGTTTACATTGAAAAACAATAACAGACATCCTTCCATAACATGTTAGTCCCAAAGATAGTATGTTCTTAACCAAGTTCCAAAGATAGTATGTTCTTAACCAAGTCCCAAAGATAGTATGTTCTTGACCAAGTCCCAAAGACAGTGTGTTCTTAACCAAATGATATTTTGAATCTGCCTCTTAATGACCTGATACAATTCATGAACAAAGCTTTTCTACATTTTGTCATTTATTTTTCTATCTCATGTTTCTATGTTGTTTTTTTAAAAATTAATATAAAATAAATAAAATTGTCTTTTTGTTTGTTAAGATCCAGATTAGTGTTAATACATGGTGGTTTTGATGCTGGGGTTTCTCACTTAGTTGGAGGGGCCACACAGATGGATCTAGACCGCAGAAGGTTACTACTGCAGGTAAAGCATCAACAGTGTGGAGTGATGATACCGTAAACATTTACACCTTTATTTACACTCTACTAGTCGAATAGAATGCAGTTAGAAATTATACCCTAACATGTAGAAGGAAGGTTCAAATTTATTATTTACCTTTTCTGAACATGGTTTTAACATTGCTTATTTAACTTTGGACGTAGATATCTGATATACATTTATATGATATACTAACTATAGCCTGCCAAACAATGGCAGCCGCAATGCTTGAACTTCCCATATACTAAAGTTGCTTGACAAAATATGCACTTTATAAGAATCCAATAGTGTGTTGTTGCCCCGCACACTTTTTTTATGCTCCTGAAATATATCACTATTCTAATGTCACACCCCCTTTTAGAACACCATGTTTAAATCGAGACTATTTCCATAAAACAAAAGAAAATATTATGCACCAAATGGACTTAACATTATTTTAAGAATCTCATTTAGCCCAGTTATTGGTATTTTATTTGTTGAAGTCAGTGCCATGTGGTAGCGTTGGTGACATTGTTACATAGAGAATTAAATATTTTGATACATGCACAGTCTATTATACTTTAAGAATTTAAATAGACATCCCCAATGTATAAACATATTTACTTTTTGTATTCTTATATTTCTTATATTATGATGCTAAGTAGACATTTATGATAATATTTTACTTAATGTAGTTTCTGTTTACTTTAGCGACGTGAGTCTAAATTAAAGAAACAATTAGAAACTTTACATGGCAAAAGACAAGAAATTCGAAGCTTGAGAATTCGTAACAGTGTCCCTACTGTAGCAGTTGTCGGCTATACAAATTCAGGTTAGAAAGTGAAGTTCAAATTGAGCTTTGATATTTTTTATACGGTACTTTTATATCTATACTAGCTTTCTAAAAAGCCTGTCTTTGCTTGGATTTGGATGAGATATGATGTAGTAATTATTGGACATAGCAGCATTAATTTTATTTTTTTTAATTCAGTATCGGTGATCAAGAGGTGGTCAGAGAGCTCCAGAATCTATGTTCACTAACTACAAATATGACTTGGGTTATACCATTTAGATATTGGTCTTTGACATGGGACAATTATTATTTTTGGTAGTCCTATGGATCAAAAATAAGTTCTTCATAATAAAATGTTAACAATTTTTAAAATTTCTTTTAATTTTAATTTACGTTTAGGCAAAACGACCCTTATCAAAGCATTGACAGAAGATGAAAACTTAATCCCCCAAAATCAACTTTTTGCCACTCTCGATGTCTCAGCACATGATGGTCTTTTGGCATCATTGATGAAAGTCACATATATTGATACTGTCGGCTTTATTTCTGACATGCCCATTACTCTACTGGATGCTTTTAAAGCTACCTTACAAGATGCAATACATGCAGTAAGATTTTAACCAACTACTTCAGAAAATTATAATGAAAAACAGTTACTATTGTCATAGAAAAGATCAAAGGTGTATTGTGCTTGGTATCTTGTGAGACATTTTAAATATTTTTGCAGAAATTTATTAAATTAGATCAATTTGGTAACTGACTATTAGTACCGGTATGTCCACTGATGCTGACACTTGGCCAAAAATAGATTTGAAAATTGAAATAAAGGCTCTAGGTTACAGTTACACATTCCCATCCTATTCAGCTTAGGTCTGTGGCTCTTCAAAAGTTTCACCGGCTTTGGTTATTTAATAGTGTGTATATTGTGTTTTATTATTAAATATATTTTGTATGGGTTCAGCTATCTAAATAAATATTTTTATGTAGTGGAAATATGAAATCAAAATATATAAAAATTCATGACATGTGAGTACCAGTACCATAAATAGATTTATGCACTAAATTTAACAATCATGTAGTAAAAATTAAAAACAATAATTGTTAAAGTATCAAGTAAAAGGAGTAGTTTATTATATCACTTTCCTTTTTCAATTTCAAGACCATATGCCCCTGTGGGGGCACAGCTCCCTAAAAATACTTTTATTTTAACAATATATAATTTTTCAATTACAATTTCCTTGAAATGCAATATTAAAAAATTGTTTGTGCCTCCTCTCTAGGATGTCATCATTCACATTCGTGATGCCAGTCATCCGGATAGAAAACTTCAAGTGGTTTCTGTACATAAAACATTAGGGAGGATGCTTCCTGAAGAGAAAATGATGTCCATGATAGAAGTTTACAACAAGATGGATATAATATCTCCACAGTAAGTCATTTAACTAATGTACTTTTTTTGTTTGTGATGTGTGATCAATTTTTTATGGGCAGAAACAAATGAATTGAAATAATCCTAAAACTTTGTGGAGTCTAGCTGTGACTAAATTTAAATAATTCTAAAAGTGTCTGGAGTCTAGTTGTGCCACCAGAAATAAAACTGAACAATTTTTAGCAAAATGATGTGTATGTTTATTTATTCCAGGGATGCTGCGAGTTTAGACCAGGAAATCCTTCAAATTTCAGCAGTCACAGGTCAAGGGCTGGCAGAATTGGGACTTAAATTAGAAGAAGCTTTGCTGTCCACTACCAGCCACATGAAGAAAACTTTTCGTATTCCTAACAGTGAACAAATTTTAAGGTATGCTACACTTGTGTTACTTCCCCACATTAGAATTATTTCCTTAATTTTTTTGTTGCTATCATCATTTTCAGTCTAGTTAAGTTTGTTCCTACCTTGGAAGGATATCAATTAATGTAATACTCTAGGTATGAAAGTATTGTATAGTGGTAACTTGATAAATCAATATAATACTCTAGGAATGGTGTTATGGTGAGTTCATCAATCTCTGGATAATAAGTCTAGGTCAGCTTGTCTTCCAAATTCACCCAGTTTGGTGTGTTAGTGCAGGTCATGACAGCACTAATAGTAAAATCCTCAGATCCCTTGTGGTTGCTTCTATTGAAGTGTTTAGAGATGGCACAATGCTTATCTTGCGAAATATTACAGAGGTGTTCAGTGCATCTGTCAGAGAATCGGCGTCCTGTCTCACCTATATATGACATCTGGCAGCGGGTTCAAACTGCACTAACACATCAAACTGGGTGAATTAGGAAAACGATCCAGACTTTTGGAACCTTGACACCACATGGCCGGAATGTCATGTTCTCATTCACCTGTTAAACCTTAACCCCCCCCCCCCCTCCTCATTACGACCAACGCTGTGGACTTATTTTTCCTCTCTAACACATCAAACTGGGTGAATTAGGAAAACGATCCAGACTTTTGGAACCTTGACACCACATGGCCGGAATGTCATGTTCTCATTCACCTGTTAAACCTTACCCCCCCCCCCCCCTCCTCATTACGACCAACGCTGTGGACTTATTTTTCCTCTCTACTTTCCCTTTTTGCATGTATTTAATCTCTCACCTATTTATTATCTGTCACATTCCTCTTGCTGCCCTATCGTATACTACATTTCAGCTAAGTGTTATTTGTATATAATTCTGTTTTTAGTGTTGTTTGTTTGCTGATGATGAAGGCTTCTTGTCGACACCATTGTTGCGTTTTTTTTCAGGGTTTTCACATGCTTTGTTTCACTCATTTCCATTTTAGTCAAGTAAATTTAGTAGGTGGGAAGTTCATGCATTGCCGCCGCCATTGTTTTGCGGACTGCAACCAGTAATCAAAAGTATTTATATCTTTCCTAGATTTTTGAGAAAATATCTAAATATGTCAGAACTAAGAATAAAGGAAAAGCTGAATCACTTCTCCTGTATGTGAGATCACATACAAATAAGGGATACCTGTAATTTTATATAAGTACAGTACTTTTTAAACAAAATAATTTACTAAGATTTTTTTTGTACCGGTAATAAATATTAATATGCTGTAATCAGTTATTCCATCTCTAGGTACCTGCATCTTAATGTACCGGCACATCAGTATTACTGTTACATGTGTTGTTCCATTCATATAGCGCTCTGTACATTTTTTGTTGTTGTTGTATCTCTAACATTTTTTCCTGCCTCCTTTTTTTTTAAAATTGCCATTACTTCATTTTATTGCACTGATTCGTAATAAATGAATAAATGAATAATAATAATAATGGAATGAAAATCACTAAATATTATCTTGACGTCTCAGATTGATTCTCAATTCTCCTTTTTGCAGCTGGTTGTATCAGGAAGCAGCAGTTAGCTCTGCCCATCCAGACCCAAAAGATGGACAGTATTTAATTGTTGATGTCATTATATCCCAGCCTGCTTACGGAAAGTTTTGTGCCAGATTTTCTAGAAAGAACGTACCAAAGACAACAGTATGAAAAGTAAAGAAAGTTTTTGTTAAGTCTTACATTTTAATAATAACTACCATATTTTATCACATATAATGCGAGAAATTTAGTGTAAAAATGTCACTTAAAACAAAGGCTTCGCATTATATGCATGTATAGAAAGTTTTTCATTACTTGTAATCACTATACATTCTTTGGTGCCATATTCTTTATCTATAAATGCCTATGCAACCAAATCTTCTTAGCCCAATTGTATATGGTAACCGAGCGCCTATCGTATCTGTGCATAACACTAGTAATGAAAGCAGCATCCCTTTGATGGGATATTGGATCACATTATACGTGGTAATATACAATATTTCAAGCTTATGTTTTTGAAAGTAAACTGAATTGTTTTTGTTGAATTCTTTTAATTCTTTCAATGATCAAAAATATTATTGGTAATTGAATGTGTTACTGTGCCTCATGGCATTATTTATAGTAGTACATAAGTTGAACATTCAAATTCGTATGATATGTGTTTAAATACATTAATTTTTTCTATAATCTACATCTTTTCATCTTACATTAAATCATTTACTGTGGTATTATCTTGTTTCTAAATGATACCACACCAATCTTTAAAAGAAGATAAATATTAAACATTCAAATTTTAGTTCAGTTATTTTTTTGACGGTATTTTTAAACATTGAAATGAAATTAATAATACGTAGAGTTGTAAATTTTTCTATTGTGTTATGCAGTTAAGATTACACAGATAAAATGAATAGCATAAAACACAATGTTTTTTTTAAGGTAAAAAGCTTTAATTATTCATACCCACAAGATAATTATGTTAGTTGTTATAATCTTTATGCTATTCAAAGGAAGTAACTAAAATTAAAATTCTAGAAATGTATTCCAGATGTGGTACATAATGTAATTTTGTCCAGTTCTGCATTTTATGGTACTGAGTTTTTGTAGCGAATTTTGTATTTGACAATTTTTAAAAAATTCTGAAGTGCTGACTCTTTCTTTAAAATACAGTAAATATGTGGAGATTAACTAGGTCCTTCTGGTGTAAAGAAGCGAGACAAGTCTAGAGCAGTGTTCTGCAACCTTTGCAGTGCTCTGCAACCTTTTCCAGTCCATACGGCACATCTAGACTCTTCAACAATTTCCGCAGCACCACAATAAAAACATGAACAAAACTCTAAACTGTTTTTCTGATTTAACTTGGGCAAGTATTTCTTATACAAAGTGACGAAAAAAGTGTGTATATCAGTACCAGTAGAACAGAAATAGAACAATAAAATATGTATATAAATAGAACATAAATAGAACAATAAAGTGTATATATCAATAGAACAGAAATAGAACAATTAAGTGTATATATCAATAATAGAAAAGAAATAGAACAATAAAGTGTGCATATCAATAGAACAAAATAGAACAATAAAGTGTGCATATCAATAGAACAAAATAGAGCAATAAAATGTGCATATCAATAGAACAAATAGAACAATAAAGTGTGCATATCAATAGAACAAAATAGAACAATAAAGTGTGCATATCAATAGAACAGAAATAGAGCACAATCAATGACTGGTTACAACTGATGAACACATCAATGACTGGTTACAACTGATGGACACAGCAATGACTGGTTACAACTGATGGACACAGCATTGACTGGTTACAACTGATGGGCACATCAATGACTGGTTACAACTGATGGACACATCAATGACTGGTTAAAACTGATGGACACATCAATGACTGATTAAAACTGGTGGACACATCAATGACTGGTTACAACTGATGGAACATCAATGACTGGTTACAACTGATGGACACATCAGTGACTGGTTACAACTGATTGACACAGCAATGACTGGTTACAACTTATGGACACAGCATTGACTGGTTACAACTGATGGACACATCAATGACTGGTTACAACTGATGGACACAGCAATGACTGGTTACAGCTGATGGACACAGCAATGACTGGTTACAACTGATGGAGCACCATGACTGTGTACTACACTGTGTTTGTTGCCTTTTAGTGTTAACTATTATACTATCGTAATCCTTGTGCCACTGTCATTTTGTCATTCATCGCCAACATTTGGTTGCTAAAAATCTCAGTGATCGCATGCATCAGTTGTTTAACACCGTTCTTAGTGCTGTGAATAAATAAAAGCCCTAGCTCTCAATGATCAAATAATGAGGAAAAACTGTGCTGAGAGCGATGGCGAGTTGGACTTTCTGCTGCTGTTTACTGAAGTTCATTGGCAAGTGTTTGAATTGATTATACAATTTATTTAACACTGTACCGGTAGGAGAATTGTTTGAAGTCAATGAAACAAATTTACAGTTGCAAACAGAAAAAACACATTTTGTCAAACTCAAATCAATTATCTGTTACTGTTAGCTCTACATTAATAGCTTAATTAATTATGTTCATTAAACGCAACATTCCCAGTAGTGTTATTCTAATTTCCCATCAGCCTGAACTAGAAGTGAATGGGGGATACCAGATAATGATCTTGAAGAGAAAGGTGGGATACCATATATTGATCTTGAAGAGAAAGGTGGGATACCATATATTGATCTTGAAGAGAAAGGTGGGATACCATGTAGTGATCTTGAAGTGAAAGTTGGGATACTGGTACCATATATTGATCTTGAAGATAAAGGTGGGATTCCAGATAATGATCTTGAAGAGAAAGGTGGGATACCATATATTGATCTTGAAGAGAAATATGGGATACCATATAGTGATCTTGAAGTGAAAGATGGGATACCGGTACCAGATAATGATCTTGAAGAGAAAGGTGGGATACCATATATTGATCTTAAAGAGAAAGGTGGGATGCCAGATAATGATCTTGAAGATAAAGGTGGGATACCATATATTGATCTTGAAGAGAAATATGGGATACCATATAGTGATCTTGAAGTGAAAGAGGGGATACCGGTACCAGATATTGATCTTGAAGAGAAAGGTGCAGATAATGATCTTGAAGAGAAAGGTGGGATACCATATAATTATCTCAAAGAGAAAGGTGGGATACCACCAGATATTGATCTTGCAGTATTTTATGAGCATTTGGATAAACTACATAAAGATATAGCTGAGAGATTTAAGATCTACTTTTGATTGACATTCCAGACTGGTTGAAGAAACCATTTACTAAGACGACAGAAGAGATTTAATTCAGCTTTTAGATGCTAGAGAGCTCAAGCCAAAGTTCAGTAACTCATACCTAGACTTGTGGCTACAAATTATAACAAAAAGACATTTCGTGCCGCTCTTCTACACTGTGGAAAGTTGTTAAGAAACTCTATTGTTGCCATGGCAACGTCCTATGTGGCGGAACGTCGTTTTACTGTTTATTGTTGTAGTTCAACTTTCCTCCAAGTCAAGAAATAAGCTCCAGATGACTGAACCAAGCTAAGAAATAAGCTCCAGATGACTGAACTAAGCTAAGAAATAAACTCCAGATGACTGAACCAAGCAAAGAAATAAACTCTAGATGACTGAACCAAGTTAATAAATAAGCTCCAGATGACTGAACCAAGCTAAGAAATAAGCTCCAGATGACTGAACCATGAAGATTTAAGATTCTTTTAAATGACATTCAACCATACATTGAACAACTGACATCACTTCACAAAGCTCCCCCAAAACTTTAAGAGCGTTTGAACAGCGAAGAAAGTTTTTTTTTTACTGATATTAAAAATGGTATCTAAAATTCTTTTTTTTTTATTACACCATTGGTTCAAGATAATCAACTTTTATTTGTAAGATGTTAAACTATATGTAACATGTTTGATTTTAGGACGATATAATTCTTCTTAAACGGTTCAAATATGTGTAACATATTGTTATTATTGTCTTGTACAAAAATGAAAATTCTGAATATTATTTTAACGGGGTTGGTAAGGGATGTGTTTATGGCCTCAAGGTGGACGTGGAAGAAAACTAATTGAGAGCCACTGGCTTAGTCTATGACACGGGCGCGCACCTACTAGTAATAACAGCACAATTTTTGTTCCTCACATGAGTTGCCAAGACTTGAGTAGCTCGAAATGATGTCACCCCACGGTCCCCAAATTGTTGTTGTAGTTTACATTTCAAAACGTGCACTCAGTTCCGATTAAGCCGCAGACCGGTGCTGGGCTGCATCGCCATGGTTGGGGACAGAGCCGTTCCTAGAGGTTTGGGGGCCCTAAGCATGGAGCGTAGGTTGGGGGGTCCGGAAAGGGGGAGGGGGTCCGGGGGTGGAGCTCCCTCGAGCTGAGGAGAAAACACCACCCACCACTGTGACACCTCCATTCTGCCTTCATCAATGTTTCCTCTTTCCCATTCCCACGGCCAAGCCCCCGATTTCCTGTCTGCCACACCCCAAAGCTCTCCCCCCCCCCCCCCCCCTCTCCCCCCCCCCCCCCCCCAACCCCCCCTCCCATTCCCACGGCCAAGCCCCCGCTTTCCCGTCTGCCCCACCCCCAACCCCTCCCCCCCCCCCCCGCTGCTTCTCTTCCCCTGCCTCCGAATTCAACTCAGAATGATAAATTTCAGGATGAGGAAGGTAACGTGAGTGACACAGACGGCTGCAGTGCCAGTTTAAAAAAAACCGGGGGATCGAGGGTGCCTCACGGGGGCCCCCTCACGTTCGGGGCCCTACGCGGATGTGTAGTCAGCATATGCCTAAGAACGGGGACCTCTGGTGTAACCAATCCTTTTGGATACCTTTGATTGTTTCCTAGCCTTTAAAACTTAAACTCTTTTTTTTTATTACTATTAAAATTGTTCACAATAGTTGGCGACTTTTTCAGACAACCAAAATATAATGTACTTTATTTTTAAACAAAAGGGGCGTTTTTCAAATAAATTTGCCCTTACATTAACTTAGTTCTTTAAAAAATCAAATTGTGTGAGTATTATTGACACGTGCGATGGCAAGGTTCCCTGTCTGGTGCCATCCTGTCATATTTTTTTTTTTACTATGACACATGTATGACGTCAGCCTTTAACTTAAGAGATGGCGCGCCAAATGACATACTACTGGCTACGTCACTTGTCGATTCAAAATAACTTTGGAGATGGCTAAAGTGTGTCCTTTTTTGCACTGGTGATCAGAGCCTAACTGTACGCGCCTAGGCCCAAGGTTCAAATCCATGAGTGACTAAGTAGTGCTGGCTTCTATTTCTTCAACCATTTTATAACAATTATGGTTCACCCACAGACCCACTCAACGTAACCAAATGTTACTCAACCCTTTTGACCCATACCCATGAAACCTAATCACTTATAGATTCCACCCCCCCCCCCACTTTTTTTTTTTTTCCATCCACCCCGGTCAACAGAGGTCATGTCCAACTCTTGAGCGCTTGAAACATAAATACATTTCAATCTCTCAGAGTCAGTTATGCGTTATTATAAATAGGTGTGGCTATAGGTACCCGGCAATGGGGTGTTCGCCCTATCTTGGGAAACACTGTAACCCACAGATTAATTCTAGTAATTGTCATTAATTGCGTTATATTATTATTTAATTCTAGCTTTTTAGTGTCCAACTATAAATAAAGAAATTTGATCTTTATTCCCCTCGCCAGGTCTCAATGCTTGAGCCATGTCACGACCTACGAGAACTCAAGTAGTCTGCTCTAGTGGGTCATGGCTATGTGCGAAGCAATTTGTGTGGTTCTTTGTCTTTGTATGCTTGAGAAAAGAATGATAACTGTGTGTGACAAAGGAAGTAATTATTCCAGTTGCAGTTTCCTAATAAAAACAATACATACTTTTTAATTTTTTGTTTTCCATAATCATTGTGTACATTTTACCTGAATTAAATAAATAATATTTGAAAACTACTATCCATTGGTGCGGGACTAAATGTAAGCTAATATGAAACTGCAACGCTGCAAATAATAATGTACTTGTTGCAAAGTTTGTGTATCGTAACATGGACGCCCGCATGGGGGGGGGCAAGGGGGGCACTTGCCTCCCCCCCCCTGAATTGATTGGATAAAAAAAATTTAGACAAAAATAGACACAAAATGTATTAAAGTAAAGAGAAAATAAAGAGAAAGTAACTAAGCTGATGTCCTGTCCGTTCGTTCACCATAAAAATACGCTACAGTAAATTAAAACTACATTAAAACATTACTAAAAAATGTGTGCCCCCCCCTAGAAGGTTAATTGATTTTTTGCCCCCCCCCCTATAAAGTTTTCTGCAGGCGCCCATGTATCGTAATTATTATTATTCATTGTATTAGCAGGATGCATACATTTGGTGATGACCTTGGCGCTTTCGGAGAGTGCTTGAGAATTTAAGAAATTTGACGGGGGTATTCTTATGTGTAAAATGTGTAGGCCATTTGAACAATCATTTTTTGAATTCTTATTTTAAACTTTAAATATTATTTACAGACAGTGATCGGACTAGTTTCTTATTGTTACTACACAACGATTACACGGCAGTTACATAAAATACAGATATCGGCAACACAATTAATATAAATACTGTGGGGGTTTCTTTTCATTAAAGTTGGCAGCTTCCACGCAAAACTACAACCAGACTTGTGAATTTATCAAAAACTCCCTGGGGTCGACTTACAGAGCCCCCCTCTACAGAACCATCCACCTTTCTTAGCCACTATTTCTGCTTCCCTCCACCACCGCTCAAAATTAAAGTACCAACACCTTTTCATTTACAAATAAGCTTCGCCCCTCCCCTTTAACCCCATTTGTCTCAAGTTCAAAGTTGAATTCTGGTAAAGGATCGCCACAACGGGGTAAATGTTATATAGGGTTGTGACATTAAAATGTTTGAGGACCACTGGGTCAGAACTACATTATTAAGCCATTAGAGTTTTGAATCCTTCAACTTTGGTGCCTTTGTTGTCACTAATGGTTCTATACATGCACTTTTCACTTCTCCCTATCGGGTGGAACATATTATGGAAAATGAAAAATAACTCTCTCTCTTTTTTTTTTTAAACTCCCGGACTCGGATCCATCGGGTCTGTCTCCTCATAATAACCGGAGCTGGTGTGTAAAAAAAACAACTGCACCCAGCTCGGACCAAATTTCGGTTTACCGGCCCCTCTTTAGAACTCATTCTAAAAATCAAATCTCAAATCTTTATGCTACTAAAAATGTAAAATCAATAATACTTACTTTTTAGTAACTATTAAAATTAAAGGAGTTAAAGAAACTATGTTTTTTAATTTATTTATTAAAAAGTTCATTAAGAAGTACTGCAATGCTTGGGTAGTCCATCTTCAAATTTTGCTCTTGCGGGTCTCTTGGCCTTGCGGCTCTCTCATTAGTTTTGCCGATCGCCCCAACCCCGGCTGAAAGATCACGTCCCTCCCATGAATTTTGTAACCCGGCGGGATAGGAACAGACACTGCATCCTGATCTTAGCCAAAAGGTCGAGAAAGTAGTAGTGTAAAGGAAACCTAAATTTCCCCTACCATTTCTTCTAGTATTCTCCGGTTCAATGTAGAAGTATGCAAAACTAAATTCAGATATGTGCCAAAATTTATGAAATTATAAGAAAAAATTCTGGGAGAGGGGACACTGCCCACTCCTCAGACCCTTCTCCTATTCACTCTGCAGAATGTGGAGAACGTCCTGATCCCCCCCGACCCACCACATCCTACTTTCGTCGTTCAAAGGAGAAATGACGGAAACCTTTTTAATCAACAATAGCATCAATGTGCATTAAATATATATATATATATTAAAGAGCTATATTTCCCTATACATATAATTTATTTATGTTTGTGTGGCGGCACGGGTAGATGTGTTATCGCCTTCTAGCAATGATTCTCAAAGGTTGGATGCACGAATACTACTTCTAAGCTAAGTGCTATTGTTTAGTTTTATTCTGTTTTTTTTTTTTTGTTGTTGTTGTTTTGTTCGCTGACGAAGGCTTCCTGCCGACACGTTCGTTGTTTTGTTGCATTCCTTTTTTCAGGTTTAATCCTAATTTGTTTTACTCATTTTATATTCTATGTACCGTCAGTTAGTTTGCAAAATCGTTTAGACCATTGTTATTTACACGAATTTTGTTTCTAATTCCTTACTGCAACAATAAGTATGCAAGTAGTACCACTGTCCATGATGGCGAAAACTATAGAAGTGAGACGTTAAAGTAAGACGACTTCTCCCCGTCCGTGAAAGCTAGCGCAAATTCAGCAAAACAAATAGCTTTGTTGTATAAAATGTAATATAAATATGTTGTTGGATAATAGCAATTGAACCTGGCTGCATTGGCTTGCTTATATAATTGTTGGCCTTATATATTTTTTAAATAAGTAGTTTTGGACCATGACCATCATCATAGACATAGACATTCATAGACCATTATAGTCATAGTCATAGTTTTCATTTTTTCTAACAATAAAAGTTAGCTAAGGCTAAAATGTGGCTGAGATGTAGTTAGTGGCAAGGCATATATCACAATAATAAAGGATAGGTCAGTCTGTCACTGCAGATGAAGATGATAGATGTTTTGTTCCCCAGGCCCAGGTCAACTTAGGAAGAGGATTACTGGCACTGGCCATGCCATAGCCATGCCATAGTAATAGTTCCATGGCCATGACCATATTCAAAGTCAAAAGATTTAGATTTTTTAAACTCTGTATTTATTTGATACATTAAACATTTTTAAAAATAATTTTACAGTGTCTTATTCCGAAAGTTTCTGTCTCATGTCCTCGGTCATTAGGAATGATTCTAGTTCCCCCTTCAGTCCTCAGTCATTAGTATTAGGCATTAGAATGATTCTAGTTCCCGGGTCAAACTAACCTGTAATTCAGTAATCTACTCATCTTTTGGAACATTGTTTTGAGTGGCAGTGTGTTCAAAATTAACTATGTATTCACCCAGTTTGTGAATGTTGTCATATCTTGGTAGACTTTTGAGTAGGCTAAATGATAAAAAAAATTTCTTGTCTCGCTATTGAATATTCCTTCACCTGTCCAACTTCTGTACTTTTGTTCATTTCAGCAAGTTTAATTTCTTTCTCTAGTTTATCTATTTTGTACTGTCTCTGTTTATCTAGTTCTAATTTTTCTTTCTATCTCTATTTTAGCTATACATTCTTCCACTTTTTCTTTCCATTCTTGTTCTTTAAACGTCACTCTTATATATTCCCCTCTCCTTTTTATTCCCCTGTTTTCCGGATTCATGTAAATTTTTCCTCTATGCTAATTTTTTTGGTTTTGCTTCTAGTTTCCATTTTAATTTTAACCTTATTTTAAGTGGTAGAATTTGTTAGGACCAGCCTCGATCTCTATAAACAAACTCTTTCCACAACTGCTAACAAATATGCACATACTATTAAAGACAGTCTAGACAATAATATGTCATAATTAACATAATTATACTCACCAAATTGAATGGCAGGAAAAGTGTTCATTAACTATTAACTCTATAAAAACACACAGCACACAATAAAACACAATATCTGGTGAGCAACAATTATTAGTGAAAAGCTGCTGAAAACTTGTCATCTCCCCAGGCCCTCCCTATTGCGGGTTTTATCATACCGCTCAGCAAATTATATTTATCATTTCGATATTTATTAGTTCAAGTTGTAATCTGATGACAATGGGATATTCTTGGGGAAAGGGTGTAAATGGAAAATGTTGCAATATTGGGTATAAAATATTCAAACACTAAATTGCGCCCTTGTAAACCCAATCATGCACTAGGCCATCTGGACTCTTGTTTTTTGGCCCTATCGAGTCACTTCAGGAATACAAATATGGGGTGCTGAAAGTAGAATAAGCTAGACCTTAAAATATAAACAAAATTCTGCTTTTATTTGTTACATGATTTTATGAATTATAAACATTTTTGTTGAGGCTTTGCTTTATTCTTTTACAGGTCTATTTTAGTTTTTAAGGCTGTTTGAAAAGGAAAATATTTGTAAAGACTGAATATGTCCCGTCGAGGAGGAAAACGCAAACCTGTTTTGCAACTGGGAAATTCAAGTAGTCAGCTTCGTAAGTTCAAGATAGTGTTGATCAAATTTTTTTTTATGTACTGAAATAAAAATTTGTTTGTTAGCTGTTAGATAGAGGTAAGATAGGATAAGCAAGTGGTCGGCTACTTGCCGCTCTAGAGCCGAATGTGGCTCTTTGAAAGAATAGATGCAACTCTTTTTTTTAACAAGCCGTGATGACATTTAAACAATCCACCCCTGCCTTTGGCACCCAAAATATTTTCTTAGCAGATATATTTATAAAAATGGCTCCTGGTATGGGTCCTACTCTTGTTAAATTTTTAATTGCTGTACAGCTCCCACATTGCCATACTATTGAGACTATTGGACTTTTCTAATAATTTCCTGAATGTTTTCAGTTCAGTACAGTAGTTTAGTGATAAATCCAAAGCTCTAAAGATGTCCAAGCAAATTGTGGTGCAAAAAAACTACTTCAAATATAAATTTTGATATAGCATCTAATAACCATTTTATTTTACAGATCGTTATGGTTATAGTAAAGAATTCCACTCGAAGGATAAAAAAGGTATTCATTATTCATTTTTAAAATATACAATGCTATAAACTGCAGTCTTAACCTATTAAGTTATAATGGCAATCACTGTATCTATTCTACTACGGAAATAATATTGATAAAAATATTGAATTTTAAAAGGTAATATTTTTAATTTCTGATTTATTGCTTTTGGAACAAGACTATTTTGGTGAGTCATACTTTTTTTAAATTGAATACAGTCATCCCTCGCCACTTTGCGCTTCAACTGTTGTGGCTTCACTTGAGTTTTTTTTCAAATATAACATGTATTCATTAAAAAATTGATCAAGATAGTGAGATTTATACAATGTGCACTCAGTTGTCTGAGTCAATTATACACCCCTGTATTACAATTAAAATTGCTTTAGGTATGGACTGAAGGCCTAGGTATTCCAGCACACCCATAGGGTCTAATAATGTTAAAAACCGTAAGGGGTCATGAACAGGTTTTCTATATTTGATTTATAAATAAAGAATTTTACTTCTCAGAAGTTGAATTATCGTGGTAGAGTCTGGAACTGATTTAAAGCGATAAACGAGGGATGGCTGTAATTTCAGTCCTTTAAGTTTCACGCTAATAAATGAAAGTAAACAGCTTCTTTATTTAATTGGATTGATTCTTTACGGCAGGAAGAGTGTCTGCTTTGGCCTTAGTGGGCAGCTACTCTGATTCCGACTCAAATGAAAATAGTGAATCTGATGATCAGCAGCAGGTAACAGAGACAGGAGAACAAGTGGCAAATGAGTTGACAGGTGAGTGAAATAATTGTTATGGGAATAAGGGGTGTGGCATGTATATAATAACATTGGTTAAATATTCTGAAAGACTTTGTGATACCGTAATATAAGCTTCAAATTCTCTACTATCTTAGCCTATTATAAAATAGTGTACTCTTTTTCTGATGTTAAAAAACTTGCATCTTTTCTGACAGAGCAAAATTTTGAAGAAGCATCGGTAGTTGTTCCCGCAGATGTTAATATGCCTTCCCATGACACTACTGTACAACCTTCAGATATGGATGATGAGCTCAAGAACTTCCTTTCTGTAATCTATTTGAAATTCCTAAATTAATAAATAAAAGATAAATATTTTGTTTGCTGTAACAAAAAAAAAGGGTAATATAATCCTGAGTGTCTGACTCCAGAAATATATTCAAAGTAAGGCAAGTCCTAGTGAGCCTTTTTAAATCAGTTTGAACAATAAATAATTTTTAAAAAAAGGTCCATATTTATTTTATTTTTTATGAACAGGAAATTGAAGCCATCCCAGTTCCTAATGATTTGATCAGTGGCAATGCAAACATAACCCCATCTCAGCCCACTGCTGTGAAAGACTTGGACACAGTTGCGGAAAACATTTCAGTGTCATCGGCTAGTAGCTCATCTGGCAAAAGCAAGATCAATCCCTATTCTATGTTTGTGAAAGGAGCAGTGGAATTCATTCAGAGCACAAACCAAAATGTCACCAATGATGACTCGGGAGACCATGGAAAGAAGAAGTTGGAAGAGGAAAATTTACCTGAAGGTTGGTCAGATCTTCTTTGATTGATTCAATGGATTTCAGTTTGGAAGTAGTTCACAATAAATAACAGTTCAAATATAAGCATAAATGGTCTTGTTCTTATCCCAGAACCTACCACGAGTTGGCAGATGGTCCAAGATGAACACACTCAGTACTACTATTACTGGAACATGGAGACCAATCGGGTGACGTGGGAAATACCCACTGAGTATACACAGTTTCTACTGCTTCATCAGGAGTATGAGGAGAAAGTCTCCAAGCTCAGTGCAGAACAATTGCAGGCATTAAAAGATAAGAAAGCCAAGTAAGGCATATCATTTTTATAATCTGAAAAAATTGGATAATATTGCAATTCTAAAATTGTTTCCCCAAAAATATCAACAAATTGCATTTTCCATTGAATAAAAATGTGTTGTTTTTTTTGCACTGTCTCATAAATGAAATATAATTACATTGTTGTCAATTTGTTAAGGTCCTAAGTAATAACCTTTTGGTATTTCAAAAGGATGGCTTAGCAGTTATCACTGATTTGAGATTTTCAACTTTTTGGTATTTCAAGAGGAGGGCTTAGCTGTTATCATTGATTTGAGATTTTGCATCATTTTAAAAAAATTTAGTACTTTGAGACTTAAATGCATATTAATGCCATTTTTATATTTCTTCAACTTAACAGTAAAAAGTCTCTAGAATCTGTTGTGACAGAAAAAGAAACGATAAAAAAATCAAGACTGGAACCTAAAAGTAATGTATCCCAACATCCACCAGCTGACCTGCCAAAGCAGGCTGCAGGAGATCTTCCAAGCACCAATTTGGTTCCACCTGTTGCACCAGACAAGTCCACACATCTTCAACTAGATACTGACAGACGACGCAAACACAAGAAAGAGAAAAAAACACATCATAAAAAGAAACATAAACGTAAGCACAGCGACAGTTATTCTGAGGGTGAATCTGACGATCTGAAACAATCATTACTCGTGCCCGACATTGGGCCCGTCAAGACTAGAGATCGTTCGGCTTTGTCCGCACTGGCTCGAATAGTGCCCTACTTATCCGACCAAGATGGCGAAGACTCAGAAGATAATGAAAACAGTGGCCAAGGGGCTAAATCCTCACTAACAAAAGTAGCCAAAACTTTTTTACCTGAAGTGGAAGAGTTGTTGAGAGATGTGGATAATATTGTGCCAGATACAAAGCCTGTACTTGCAGCAAACACGGCACAGCTCCAGCTGGGGCAGAACGAGGAATCGAAAGTTTTGACGGCTGGGGATGAAGTCAAGAATAGATTTGTATTACCTCCTCCTCCACCTTTTCGGGATGAGAATATTACCAAGGATTCAAATGAACCGACGTGCCATGAGGATGACAAATATAAAGCTGGTGATCTCGTTGTTGGAAGTATCATTCAGGAAGTTGCAGATGAGAGCATAGTTAGATCGGCAAGTAGCGGAGACATAATTAGTGTTTCTGTAAATGAGAGTCCCGTGGCAGATAATGTAGAAGGGGTTACAGAACTTGTCGGTTTGGGACAAGAGCAAACAAAGATGGAGGATCTTAAAAATTTGGAGTCTCCGGAATTGGAGAAAACTGTGGTGAAAAAAATTAAACCAGAAACAAGAGAAGTTATTGATATGTTTGCTGAAGATGCTCCTGTTAAAAAATCCCAGTCAAATGAAAGTTTGCAAACCTTGGATTTAAAGATGGCATCAGAAACTGTGTCCAAAGATGTTCGTAATAAAGAAAGGAGCAAAGATAAGGTAATGGAAGCAGTAGATAAATGTCCAACCACTGAGAAAATTAAGGCAAGAATGCAGCTTAAAGATGATAAATACAGTTTGAAGAAAGGAAAAACCGCTCAAGTTGTTTCAAAGCCAGTCAATTTAAACAACATAACTAAAGATGAAGCTATGGAGGAAGGAGAAATAGCAGAGTCTGTCAAAACTGCTCATGGCACAAAGGTCAAGGCAGATAAGTCTTCTCATCAGTCTCATGGTGTCAAAGAAAAAGAGTCTCTTACCAAACGCTCTAAAGACACTCGCACCTCCAGGGAGAACAACACCCATCCTTCCAGAGAAAAAGTTACTCATAACCATAGAGATAAAGACAGTCATAACCATAGAGATAAAGACAGTCATAACCATAGAGATAAAGACAGTCATTCCTCCAGGGACAGTCACACATCTTCTCAAATTAAAGATAGGGAAAAGGACACTCAAGTATCGAAAGAGAAAGACAAAATGGATTCTGACAGAAGGAAAGTCATAAATATTGTTGGCTACATGAGTGATGGGGACGATGGGGAAGAAGGAGAAGTGTTTGATGAAAAGGAGGAAGAAGAAGTGAAAGAAAAAAAAAAACATGAGGAAGTTAAAAGCTCATCAAAGAAAAAGAAGAAGGACAAAAAAAAAGATTCAAGACGACGCAGCAAAGATAAAAAGTCTGACCAACCAAGTTATCAAACTCTGTTTGATGGCAAACTTGATAAAGAAATTATTTCAAAGGTCTCTGATACGCTGGATCAAGCCATTTCAGATATTGTTTCTAAAACTGTCTGTAAAATTCCCAGTGACACAATATCAGATCTTCCATTAAAGGCGATCGGTAAGACTTCCGGGCACGTTATATCTGAGCTGACCGCTAAAACAGAGTGTATTGTGAGCAGCCCGGCTCTTGAGTCCAGTGAAACAAAGCCTGCCGTTGATGATGTTGGGGAAATTGATTTTGATGATCTTGATGATATTGATAGGGCATTGGAAGTTGCCTTGGAGAAGAAACTTGAGCAAAAAAAGGTAATAAAAATAAATTATTTGAATTTCCGGTGAACCATAAAAAAATGATTTTTACTTGACTAGATGAATTGAAAATTGAAAAATTCCAACGAGTGAACATTTTCATTTAAATTAATGCCATGGGGTTTTAGGTTTGCCTGTTACAGCTTTAATTTATTCCATAGATTCAATATTGATCTTATCCCATAAGTATCGACCTTATTTACTTATTTGTGTTCAGCTCTTATCTATATAGTGTATAAATATGTCATGAGCAGGTGGAGCTAAGCAAGTATGAGGATGGAGATGATGAGAAAATGCCCCCCCCAGAAGAACAGAACACAGCCCATTCCCTCCCTGAAACAGCTGAAAGTGGTAAATAAAGACTTGTTGAATTATCTATTGGTAACTTAAACAGAAGAGAGGTTTAAGATTTTTAGGAAAATGAAACATTGAAAAGTTACCGTTTTGAAATACTGACATTTAAAAAAAAAAACCAACTTAATGGCTCATTTGACCCACTGGTATAAACATTTAACTTTTCAGTTTCTTTAAGCCTTGAAAGTGATATGAATATTTCAAATTGTGACAAAATGGCCACAACAGAATCGGGTCCATTAGGAACAGTACTGCCAGATGATGACAAATTCAAAGTAAGTGCACAAAATTTACCAAAGATTTTTCAGCCTATGAAATGTCTCTGTAAAAAAATATTTAAAAAAAACAAGGAAAAGATGAAAAGCTTTAAAAGATACAAAACATTAAAAATTAGAAATGAAATATATCTTTGGAAAAATCTGTGATTGCAATATTTTTTTTAATCGGTGGACAAGAGTCAGACCTGTTTACTCTTATGATTTTACACCAAGACCTATCAGAACTATGATTTTAAGAGAGCGGGTTGAAAATATATACACTCGGGTAGTCTTCTTATTTAAAAAAATATATAAAAAGTACTGGTACATTTAGCTCCTTTCTACTTCTACATCCAGCGGTAAATGGTGTGACGTGACGTACGTTGTCTAGGGGTCGGTCCCCTCTGTACTAGCCACAGAACAATTTTACAAGGGTCTAGAACCCCTTTATTTCCAGCTCCTACAGAGCTGACTCTTGTTCCAAGTATCAACAAACAATTCAGGGATTCAGATTTTCTTATTTATTGGCTATGTGTGCCTATATACCACTACACAAAACAGTTAAAGTTACACAAGTCCTCTTCCATCCGTAGAAAAACTCACTGCCTTTCACAAGACAGAAATCATACACCCTATCCACAGCACTCGCCACTGTTCACTCCTTCAAAAAAAAAACAACTCACACACGTGGTTTTTTCAGACATAGCACACCGGTCATACCTTGACAGAGAAAAATAAAAACTCGTGGGGCACACGGGGAAAATAAACTCACCCACGATTGGTCAAATTACACAGAAAAGCTCACGCGATCTGACCGTGACAAGCCCCCCTCACGAGTGACGTTTGGTGAAACCCAATGTTGCGAGTTTACAAAAACAGCGGTCAGTTCGCGTGCATATTCTGGTAAACTGACATCAATATTTATAGCATAAAACATAGATATTTTAGTAAATTTTCTCATGAAAGGTCTATCTTAAAACACTGCGCTATCAATCATACTTTGAAAGTCACTACTATTGTTATGGCAATGCATTGTAGAATTAAGACATCTCTATTGAAACATACATGGTAATAGATTAAATAATTACTATTCTTTATCATCTCAATATTTTCCTACAATGAAATTGAGCATTTATTTTAATACATTGTCACAAATAGTTAAATGTTTACAGCACATGTTTATCATCTCAATATTTTCCTACAATCAAATTGAGCATTTATTTTAATACATTGTAACAAATATTTAAATGTTTACAGCACATGATTTTGAAAAATCTTAATTCAAAAATGAAAAAGTGAAGAAAAACAAATGTCAACATCTGAGCATGTGTGGACAGCCATGAATTGTCCCTTCAATGTTTACATACAAGACGGTGGAATGTTTCGCTTATCCCCTTGTCTTAAAAAATCATGGAGGTTATTTGATCCGCCCAACTCACCCCTCTCTCTTCTCGGGTTTGACCTGCACGGTCTAATAGGCATGAATTCACCCAACAAGTCTTTTATACCCCAAGACCGTTTGGCTTCCCCCCAAGCTGTCCCTTCTCCTTTGTAACAAATACCATCATTGTTGAAAAGCAAAACACGTGTTACATTGTTAGACGTGTCAAATTTATTCAACTCAATTTTCCCATCGTCTCGGGGTAGAAACACTTCACAGTCTCTGTGAACTGTGACATGTTCAAAAATAACTGAGTTAAACTCACTAGCAGCCAAAAACTGCGATTTACCCTCCTCCTCAAAACATAACAACACACATGAGCTTGTCTCAGGAGTGTCGGTGAACTCTGTCGAAGGTTCACCCTGACAACATCTAGTGGCCGCTGTCCTGGTCAAGGTTACGGTCTCTACTTCGTGGTTACCCCAGCTTGTCCCCCATATGATCATGACCCCTTGATTGCATGGAAGCGGAAGGTGGTTCATGCTTGTGATCATGACCCCTTGCTTGCGTGGAAGCGGAAGGTGGTTCATGCTTGTGATCATGACCCCTTGCTTGCATGGAAGTGGAAGGTGGTTCATGCTTGTGATCATGACCCCTTGCTTGCGTGGAAGCGGAAGGTGGTTTATGCCTTCAACAGCCGTGGGTGTGTTATCAAAAGCCATGAGTGTGCCATCAAAAGCCTCTGGCACCCTACAAACCTCAGTCACTCTCTCAACATCAATAAGTAAAGTATCCGTAACACCTTGTTCATAAACAATATTCTTATCACAAACAACTTCTCTAGGTTCATAATCAATATCACCATCAAACAAACTACAAACCTCAGTCACTCTATCAACATCAATATGTGGAACATCAATACTAGGCTCAAAATAAAAAATATCATTAAAATCATCTACTTTGGGTTCATAAGTCATATCACAATCAAAACCATTACTAGAAGAATCAACAACACTAAGTTCATTATCAATATTTTTATCAAAATTTCCATCTGAACCATCTACACTGGGTTCATAATTAATATCCCAATCAAAACAATCATCCCAAGCATCAACAACGCTGTGCTCATAATCAATATTATTATCAAAGTCCCCAAATGAAACATCAATACCACTAGGTTCACTACTGGTGCAAGGGCGATAGCCATCCTGCACATCACCTTCGTCCTGTTTATCCACATTATCCAACTTATTTTCTCTTGTTTCGTTGTCTTCAAAATATTCATCAACTTTACCAAACTGAAAAAATTCCGATTCATCATTTTTCCTAGTATATATACTGCCCCTTTCTACATTTGGATTTTTAGTTTCTGACAGACTTACCCAAGATTTGTTCTCTCGACACCATCTAAGCTCATTCCCACTAACTTCTACCTTAGTATATTTCCTCGCTCTATATTTCCCATAACTATTTCTAAAGGCCCCCTCCCGCTTGATTTCTTTAAAAGCCTTCTCATCAACTTTACTTTGAGTAATGCTTGGACCCTCGTCCAAACAATTCGACGTTATGTCAGGATCTTTAGTCACGTGACTATGTTCTTCATTAGTAATTTTATATTTCTTAAAGGTGTTTAGGTCAAATGGTTTGTTAGAACTTAATTGTTCATAAATTTTTCTCACCACAGATTCTGGTGGACTATAACCATATATCCATCTGACACATTCTTCTCTGATTTCCCGCATAGATTTCTCTTTCTGGCGTATGTCTACTCCCACCTTCAAACTGTCTTGTCCCTGTTGATCCACAATCGGTTTTACACTAAAGGCCATGTCTCCCTGTATATTACCCTCATTTTCCTTATCACCCAGAGAAAATTGTCCCCTTTCAGTACCAGTTAGTGTACTAGAACTATATCCAGACATTTTTCTCTCATGTTCTTTGATTCTTTCTTTTTCTTCTCGCTCATATGCGCGAATTTCTTCTTCTACTTCGCGAACCTCTTGTTCCCTCTTAGCTATCCATTCTTTCGCTTCCTCCCCTTCTAATCCCAAATCTATTGCCATTTGTTTAATTTCGGCCATAGTAGGTAACGACATTTTTATATTTAAGTCTTATTTCAATATATATGTTTACAAAAAAAATTACAAATAGGAAATGGATCAAATGAAATGAGTAATAAAACAATAGAAATTGCAAATCTAATTACTAAATAATGTACTTAAAATAATTACTTGTGATGGTTCTCTTGATGGGTGGCACTGGGATTTCGGACGTATTGAGAAGTATAATCCATGTGTTCATTTGTATTCTCGTAAGTAGATAGGGTTGGAATGTCTGGTGTCTCCAAAAATCCAATGTCAATAAAAGTTAGGGTTGGTATAGCTGTATGGTTGGTTTGCACGGCTTTCCTCTGGATTTGTATGGCCGTGATGATTGTTTTGACTAGCTGGTGTGGCTGGTTGGTCAGGCCCTCTCTGTGATGAATGGTAGGCTGGTAGGGTTCTTTGGACGATATGATGTTGCTTTAACGGCCTCCACTGTGCAGTATGGTCTGCTATGGTTTGTTTGGACTTAGCTGACAGTTGAACCACATATCAAATGATGAGCTGGCATGGTTGGATCGTGCTCTCACGGTGGCAAATTGCAGGCTTAGATGGCTGCTCCACTGTGGTGGATGATTAGGGCTGCATCGAACGGCCTCCCCTGTTGCTGATTGTAGGCTTGGATGGTTGCCTTGATGTGCCGCAACGACGGCGAATGATAGGTTTAGATGGTTACTCCACTGTGATGGATGATTATGGTTGAAATAGCTGGTTCGACAGCCTTCCCCGTGGCTGGTGGTGGGCTGGGATTGTTGCTTTGATGTTCCTCAACGATGGCGAATGGTAGATTTGTATGGTTAATCCACTGTGGATGGTTGGTAGACTTGGATGGTTGTTCCACTGAGGTGGATGGTAGACTTGGATGGTTGCTTTGATGTGCCGCGACGATGGCGAATGGTAGACTTGTATGGTTAATCCTCTGTGGATTATTGGTAGACTTGGAAGGTTGCTCCACTGTGGTGGATGGTTGCTCCACTGTGGTGGATGGTAGACTTGGATGATATGGCATCCCGGACGGGCCCCCACTGTGACGTGACGTACGTTGTCTAGGGGTCGGTCCCCTCTGTACTAGCCACAGAACAATTTTACAAGGGTCTAGAACCCCTTTATTTCCAGCTCCTACAGAGCTGACTCTTGTTCCAAGTATCAACAAACAATTCAGGGATTCAGATTTTCTTATTTATTGGCTATGTGTGCCTATATACCACTACACAAAACAGTTAAAGTTACACAAGTCCTCTTCCATCCGTAGAAAAACTCACTGCCTTTCACAAGACAGAAATCATACACCCTATCCACAGCACTCGCCACTGTTCACTCCTTCAAAACTCACTCACACACGTGGTTTTCCCCGACACAGCACACCGGTCATACCTTGACCGAGAAAAATAAAAACTCGTGGGGCACACGGGGAAAATAAACTCACCCACGATTGGTCAAATTAACATTATAAAAGTGGACACAGAAAAGCTCACGCGATCTGACCGTGACAAATGGATCAAGAAATACTATTGGTTGGGGACCATCTATAATTATTATAAGTTTGCCCTGACAGAGGAAAGGGATGGTGTGGATTTAGGGGCTTTTGTGTACAGGAAAAGGGGTGTGGGTGTCTAAATATTTAAGTCTATAAAAATAACACTGCTACATTTCATAATGTAAATGAGCATTACAAAGCATGGATAAACCTGAAAAAAGGGCCTACAAAACAATGCACATGTCGGCAAGAAGCCTTCTTTGGTAAACAAACAACAGAAAAAACTATAAAATTATTTTTTTTAAAACAGACTCGGCTGCAATGTTGTATCCGGGTGTACAACAATGGGAATGTACTCCAAGACCCATTCCTATTGGTCATGACTTTGATTGCAACTTTTAGTTCTACCATGGGATTATATTAGCGGAAAGATTATTAAGAACAGAATTGCATGATTTTACAGTTATCTTAACCTTGTTAATTTCCCAAATTTTACATCTACAAATAATCCATTGCTTTGTTATTTAATGTAAGTTTTTGTATTTTAAAAATATATTTGGCTTGGAAATCATTGCCTATTGCATGTAAACCAAACAATCTAGTTTAAATCCTTGCTATTCTGAGATCAATGAACTCATCTCTCTGGTACTGGGTACCCTGTAAGACAAAGTGTTTAAAATACATGACCAGATGTGGGACATCTAATGGTAATTTTCATTAATAACATTCATCTGCTGTAGAAATCCTTGTTACAGAAAGTTTTAAATTGCCTTTGTCTTTTGTGATATTCCATTTAGACTTTAAAAAATAATAATATATTTTAAAATTTATAGTTTAAGAACTTTAAAAAATGGGGATCAATTAAAATAGCTGGGAGATTTCCATGTTTAGAATATTTAATATGAACGAATGTTTTGTTTCTTGTTCAATTATTTTAGGAAGAAGTGAAAAATGTTGCTGAGCTTGCCTTGAACAAATTAGAATTTCTGGACATCTCCACAGAAAACTTATCTCGCTTGCAAGTGTTATTTATAGAGTTACAGGTAAGTTAAAATTGTTAACTTCGTTTCATTAAATTTTTAATAATTAAAATAAAAAAAAAAACTCTTACTGTATATACTTGTTTATAGGTCGATCTCATCTAAAAGCCAAGGGCAGTTTTTGACCAAAACTTACGAAATATGCTATGACTCATGTAGAAGTCAAGGTTAAAACTTTGGGCTATGAAATCCTGTGATTTTAATAATTTTGTCAGCTTTTACCCAGCAGCAATCGCTACACTGTATACTAACCTATGACTGGTGTATGATTAACTCATCACTCTACATGCTTGTATCTAAATCTCCATAAATTAACACTATTCAGGCTACCGGGTACATATTAATAATATGTCTGAAAAAAGTTACTGGTAAGTACTATAGCTTTACCAGTAACTCGACATTGCCCCTTATTCAACGTACTGTTAAAAATTTTATAGAAACTATTGTTTAAAAATGAAGTTTACGACTGAAATTTCTCGACTTATAAACAAGTATATACAGTAATGATTTATTATTTTTCTTGAAATTATACAAGCACTACCTGATTGTTATGAATTGTACATCTGGTGAAAGTTTATAATTGACCATAATGTTTTAGAATAAATGGCATTAAAAGATCATGGTTAACAAATGTTTAAATTTTTCACTTTAAAATGTCATAATGTCATTTTTTAAAAATGATTTCCTTGTGCAGACGAGGCACACAGATTGGATTGCTGGTGGACTATCCATAGAGTACTTTTACCAACAGTTGAAGGTTGCTGAAGGCCTTTTAGAGCAATATGAACTGAGTGCTGTACCTGAGGGATGGGCCTGCCAATGGGACAGGTATGGCGCCCTAGTCATTCCTTCAATTTTACTACACAAATTAGCATGTATGGACCTAGCTCCCAAAACACAGACATTTTTTTAACACATTACTTTTTTTTTTTCCCAAGAAATATTCTTGTGTTTTTTAAATTTTGCTTAAAATCCAATGAGGCCACTTAAAACCATTCATTTAAGTATTCCGTTGCGATGATTTCAAATGGAAAAACTATTAAAAAGTGATGGAAAAAAATTCTTCATGCTTAATTACAACGATCAAATTATAGAGAGAAACAATCAAATCATGAAAGAGATGTCATACAATTAAATCAGTGCAAACATTTTCACATACTTGTGATTACAAACTTTGAAAAAAAAACGTTCCATTCAAATAGGCCCATACATCTTTTCATTAACAGTAGCAGGTCCATCATGCAGTGCTTTAATCTAATAAAAGTGTAGTACTGGGTTCACTGTGCCTTTGCCTTAAACAATAAGTGACAAACATTTACTTGATAATGTCATGCCATACTTGACTGAATAAAACAAAGGCAACAATTCTTGGTGAAGCTGGAGTCTGCCAGGGGTCAAAGATTCTGGAGCCACAAGCCTTTTCAGCCATCTTTTGATTGAAGGTGAAAGTAAATCTACCCAAAGTAAGTGCTTGCTTATCATTTATTGTTCAAGTTAATTTTATAAATCACTGTTTTGTAATTTTTTCTCCCATTAAAATTTGTGTATATTTAAAGCAAACTTGACTTTACCGTGAAGCTGATTTGATTTTTCTTAAAAAGTAAAATTGGTTTAGGTTGGAGATAGAATTTGTTTAGTTAGGAAGTAAACTTGGTTTTGTTAAGAAGTAGACTTGTTTTTTGTGTGGATTATTTAAAATGAAATCTTTGTTTTGAAGGCTTCCAGAAATTTGAATTTTTAAATTTAAATTTCAATCAGGTGCAGTATTGAGTTGCACAATCAACTAAGATAATGTAAATGAATTGACATCATAGTTGTCATAGATACTGTTTTGTGGAGAGCCCCCAAATAATCTTAATAACTTCTATATTAACTTTCTAAAATTAATCAACTGTAGCTGGATTTGTAAGGCAACTGCAAATAATTTTTTATACTTAAAAGAAGCTAAATGAAGAAATTTCAATGGGTATAGTTGAAATATGGCTTAGAAATTATGTTCTAAAGAGTCATAGGGATTAAGCCCTATGATTTATAAGGTGAGGGAATACTGAATAACAAACAATAATAAACGAAAGGTTTTACTGGTACAGTTTTTATAGATGGAAAGACCGAGATAGATTTGATACCAATTTAAAATATTACTTCTGGTCCAGAATCTACAAAAATAAAATACTCAAGTTTTAATTTAAAAAATTAACCTAGCAGAAATCTATCTTCCTAGCTATAATCACCACCAATTTGCTGCTTAGTTACCATATTTCTAAATTATTTTTTTTAAGTCTTACTGTGATGTAATTTTGATAAATTAGTACAGGGTAATTCATAAAGTTTTCTTAAAACATTTAAGTGGTGTTATTAATAAGTAGAGCACATGAGAAAAACATGCTAACCTTCTTTAAAAAAGTGTATAAGAAAGGTTGATGTCATTTGGTAGTTAATTTAACTCTTCTAAATTGTTTTAGTGTTGCCCAAGTCCTTACACAAAAATAACTATTGATTACAGTTTTACAATAATACATACAGAGTCCATTTTACAACTGAAAAAATGATGTGTTATTTGCTTGTCTAGTCTGTAAACAACTTGGCTGATTACTTTGAGTTATAAAAGAAACAATGTCTGCTGATTTTGGCTGACAAACAATTGAAAAACAACCAAATTTAAAGAAAAAGCATTGAAAAAAAGAAAATGAAATATTACATTTTATTACTTGAAAAGGGACTTTTTAAAGGGACTATTAAATAAGGCAGCGAATATGCCCACCCGGGTATAATAAGTGAGAGGTTGGGATTAAAAAACTATTTAAAATATTATTGTTAGGTTTGTAAGACAAAATGAGGTATCAAATGAAAGATAATTGAATGGACTGTATGTCTTTAACTTACTTCTTCAGTTTAACTAAAATAAACTACCACAAATGACATCCGAATGGGATTTAGTCTAAAAGGACTCGGGTCCGAATAGTGGCTATGCGTACCCGTGTCCCTTTAGCATGGGTTAGCATAGTTTTATGATGAAACTTCATTTATTTCCACAATTCAATTTTAACAATTTTCAAGGAATTAAACATTATTGTAAAAAACAGAGATCTTTCTTTGGCAAAAGAAAGTTTAAATAGCTTAGGATATTTTTCTGTGATTGGTGCTAAGCTAATCCAAAATTGTTTTTTTGTTTTTAATGATGTTGTCAGATCAACTGTATTTCAGGTGATGTCCGCAGGCTACCAGGCCACAGATAGCTCTGACCACCTTGGGAGTGCTGTGTTTGACCTAACATTTTCTAGCCTTTAATTGTTAGAATAACCTTTTCTTTCTTGAATTCAAAATTTGAATGGGAAAATTGCCCATTGTTTTGTCTTGTAACTCTTGTTTGCTGAGTGACCAAGCTGATGCAGCGAGATACTCAATTCTTTTAGTTGACAATATTGAGAACACACCCACTATTTTATCCTATTATTTTTTAAAATTTTTATTACTATTTTTTTGGTCTGAAAACTGAAAAGATTTGCAGAAATTTGTATAGTTTTTATGAGACAATAGTTTATTGCCCTTTAACTAAAGGATGAAATGAAAAATACAGACATTGATATAATTTTTTTTTTAAAGTATTTTTCTGTTTTTGTTGTTTTTGTGAGTTTGTGCAAAGAACACAAGAATTATTTAAAAACTATCTGGCCTACCAATAAAGTTTAAAAAAAAAAATATTGGATTCTTGGCAGCCTGTTCAAAAATTTATGTTTTTTTTTTTGTAAATTCAGAGAACACATCAGTGCATCTTAACTCTGTTTAGTTGACAACTTCTCCATGGCAAAATCAAAAATAGAGCAGGAAACATGAGAGTAGGGAAATCAAAGTTAAGGCAAATGATTTCTTTCCAACTCTGTCTACGTTTGTGAGAGGAGTGTGTCACTTTTTATAAATTGTTAACTCTTCCCTAGCAGCTTGGTACTATGTTTTACCTCAGAAATAACCCTTTATTTTTGTTTCTCTTTCTTGCTGGCTAGGGCCAACAACCGTTACTACTACAGGAACAAAACCACTAATCGAATACAGTGGGAATACCCAGAGGTGGAAGGAGGAGACAAAGCTGGGGAGAAAACGGCTGCTACAGAGACTGAAGTTGTTTCAGCCAAAGTGCGTGAAAATGTAGTTGAAACTGATGAACAACGTAAGCAACGGAATAGTCGTAGCAGCCGACACAGAAAGAGAGATGAAAAGGAAAGAAGTAAGTAATGTTAAAACTTTATAATCTTTCTGAGAGCATTGGGATTACATATTTTACATTTATATAAATGATAATAATATTAATTTTTAAAAATTAGCAGGCAAATGGGTTTAATTACTGCATGTGACTAGGACTTTTATGCAATAAAGTATGTTAGCGTTCAGCCATAGAAAATCTATTTGAAGGATCAGAAACGTGCATTGCTTTTCTATTGCAGGCAAATATGACAAACGCAGCTCATCCCATCGTTATCGTAGAAAGCGTAGAAGGAGACGAGACCACAGCAGTAGTAGTGAGAGCAGTGAGGAGAGCCGGCAAGATCGACATCATCACAAAAGCAAGAAGAAGAAAAGACATCGCTCTGAGAGGTCTCCAAGCGTTGAAATTGTTGAAGACAGTGTTGAAATTCTTAAGGTTGGTCACTTTTTGAATGATGAGTTGTTTATTGGGTTTTCTGTTGTCTATTTTTAAACAGGACTTTGGCCCTCTGTTTTTATATTTGAAAATAGCATAAAACTTCGCATGATTTTCCACTATTTGTTGCCATTGGCATGTTGAAGTTAGGAAACTTGTAAAAAAATATTTATTTTAAAGTTTTCACTTTACCCCACCACTTCACTTAGGGGGAATTAAGATTTAAAATATTTAATCCGGCAGCTTGAAAACTCGACTCCAGCTCCACCAGCAACCAATTTTGAAACTACTGTTGCATCCTCACCACACATCCAAGTGGCTTTTTCCACACCGCCGCCCCCTCCTGAGGGTTACACAGATGATGCTACTACCATGCAGGATATGGAAGAAAGTGCTGATGAAACAACTGTGGAAGATTTTTCATACAACGTAGATGGCATTTCTGATGCCATCACACAAGATATTTATTCAAGGGAGGACAATCCCTTAAGCATGTCGAGCACAGCTGTGATCTCTAAACCACCGCAGATTGTCCTACCACAGGTTTCCGCTACACCATTGGTCAGTCAATCAAATTTTTATAAAAAAAATTTTTTCTTCCAATTGCTTAGACTGCCAGGTGATTTTGAACTACATTTGCTATTTTGATTCCATCAAAGAGTAAAGAAGTATGGTATCTGAAACAACATGGTTTATTTTAATCAAATTTTGTTATTACTTTCTACAGTCTGACCCATTTTTAGCCTCAGCTGAATTCCCCTTGCAACAAATAGTGACATCATCGCAACCCACCCAGTATGCATCTCAACCAGCACCTTCTCTTACACAGTCCATGATTGAATCTGCCTGTGAATCAGTTGAAGGCAGTAATGAATCTGACAAGCAAACCAAAAAGAAAAAGAAAGAGAAGGTAGTATTATTTATAAAATTTTATTTCATTGGGTCTTGATGCAAGTCTTTAGAGAGCAGTGGCATTTGAGCAGTTATCTTTTTTCTTACATTAATTTTTTTTCTATTTGTAAGTGATACACAATTTATTCAATATCCCCAAACATTGTTTTTATTTACAATCAATTTATATCAAGTTTTTTATTTCACCAACATGATGGAGATATAAACAATAATTAAAAGTGTAGAAATTATCTTACAATAATAATATAATTCAATAACACTTTGGAGTGTATTGAAATTCATAAATTGTTTAATTGCTTTATGGGAATAATAATTCTAATAATGGAAATAAAGCCATATGTAAATACGAAGTGGCTATTCCCACCCGGATACCAGAAGTGAGAGGTTGGGAGTAAAAAACTGTTTAAAATATTATTATTGGGTTTGTATGACAAAATGAGTTATCAAATGAAAGATAGTTGAATGGGCTATATGTTTGTACACTTACTTCTTCTGGAGAACAGCAAGCAAACTGACGTGCTGGTGATGGACTTCTCAAAGGCATTAGACCGTGTCAATCATAGTTTGCTTCTACACAAACTTCAAAGATATGGGATCCAAGGCACTACTATAACATGGATCTCTAGCTTCCTCAGCAACCGATGCCAAGCAGTGGTGGTGGATGGTACAAGTTCCTCTTTAGTCCGTGTGAAGTCAGGGGTCCCCCAGGAATCAGTGTTAGGCCCCGCTTTGTTCCTAGCATACATTAATGACCTACCCGAGAAACTGACATCCCAACCAAGACTGTTCGCAGATGACACAGCGGTGTAAGGATGATCGCCAACAGATCTGACTAGGACCAGCTACAACAGGATCTCATTCGGTTAGCCGAGTGAGAGATGAGCTGGGACATGGAATTTCATCCTGCCAAGTGCCAGACACTGTCAGTCTCTAGAAGTTGTACTCCTCTACACTACCAATACGAACTGTATGGCCATATACTTGAGCCAGTTTCCTTCGTAAAGTACCTGGGTGTTACCATTCAAAGAGAGGTCAGCTGGGACGAGCATATTAACTCATTCCCGGCGGTTGTGACTAAATGCGTCCTTTGGGGGGTTTCGACGGATGCGTCCAAAAAAAATCTTATTTTTAGCTAAAATAACAATGAAATCTCTCATCCCTCGAGACTTCTGGCTATGGCGTGATTTTAATTTTAAAAAACGGAAGTTTTTATCTTGTTTCACTTTAAAACCATGTGTGCTTTAGTGTTATCGATTTTTTGGCCATTGTTCATTATTTTTTTGCCAGTAATGTTACATTTTTATTAAACCTTATTCATTTTTTGATGCACTCGCCCTTAATTCATTAAAATTTATTAATATTTAGCAGCTTTAAAAAATATTTTTAAAATGTAAATCAATTTCAAAATTGAGTTGCTTCCCTTCTCTCAGGAAAATAAATTAAGTAAGGAAGAGCACTGCAGGAGGGAATGAGTTAACAATGTGTGCAACCAGGCAAAAGAGACCCTGGGGTTCTTGAGGCGTACTCTAAAGATTGGCAACTCTTGTGTGAAAGAAAGAGCCTATAAAGCCTTTGTCTGTCCGCTTTTAGATAATGCATCTTCAGTCTGGTACCCATTTACCCAGAAGAGCATCGACAGGTTGGAGACAGTTCAGCGACGGGCAACATGCTTTGTCCTGAACCGCTACAGGAATACCTCTAGTGTTGGCAGCATGCTGGAAACACTAGGCTGGTCATCATTGAAGGAACGATGACGACTATCCAGGCTCTCCATAATGTACAAGATAAAGAATGGCCTGGTCCACTGCTCTAACATTAAACAGAAACTCGTCCCTCTCCCCCACAGACAGCGACAAGGCCATGACAGGCAATTCCGGCTCATACCAGCAAGAAGCCAGTATAGTATACTGCTAATTCCTGCCAAAGACAATCAGGGACTGGAACAAGATTTCAAAAGGAACAGTTGAGACAACACTTGACACATTTGCATCTACTGCCTCAGGTCTTCCAACACCCCAGTGCAAGATACCCTCACAAAGTAGCCCTTGCAACCAGTGAAATATCCTCATCAACACCATGCACAGAAACATTACAAATCCCCTCCACATGCATAGGAGCTAAAATGATCAATTAATTAATTAATATATAGAAGAAGAAGAAGAACTAAAATAAACTACCACAAAGGACATGATTTTACAATAAATACTTTATAATTCTTTTATATAAAGTTATATCTTTTTATTCTTCTATCATATCTTTTTAAAATCAACTCAGTTAGGAGTTAAACCCTTAACATTATTGTGCAGTAGAAGTGAGACATTTTTGTGCTCCCCACCTAACACAGAAACTCTTTTTAACTTTTTGCCTTTTCCAGAAAACCTTGGCAACTGGCTCAAGTATAATGATGAAGAAAAAACATATGACATCGATGGTACAAAAGTGGCAGAAGGTCAAGAAAGAAGTTGAAAAAGAGGATAGGGCCAAAGAGTTGCGTCAAGCTGCCATAAGAAAGAAGATTGAGGAGTTAAAATAAACTAGCAAATAATGGGAGTGGGGGGGGGGGTTTGGGGTGTGTTATTAATGTATGCACTCATAGTAAGGTATGCAAGTTTGATTTATTGAAATGTGTGGATGATGAATAATGTATTTTATATTATTGTGAAAAATAAAATAATAAGCCTGTAAATCTTATCTTTAATTTTTTTTTGGGGGGGGGGGTTTGGGGTGTGTTATTAATGTATGCACTCATAGTAAGGTATGCAAGTTTGATTTATTGAAATGTGTGGATGATGAATAATGTATTTTATATTATTGTGAAAAATAAAATACTAAGCCTGTAAATCTTATCTTTAATTTTTTTTACCTTCAAAATTTGTGAACTCTTGTTTGGATGAAGCTTTTCAGATATCGGTAGCAATATCAGAATGTAATAAATTATTAACTCAAACAAATGTGAAAGAGGTATAGGATTGTTTTTTTTTTTAATGTTATGAGTTTAATGTGACTAACAGTATCCACTCATTTAGAGCATCATATAAATTTTATGTATAAAAGACAATAAATTATGATCAATGTTATGACATCTTTTAATATAAAATGAACAAATTTATTGTATCTTTTATTCCACATTTCTTTTTACTGTAGATTATGTTTAGCTGTATCATAACTCTGGAACATAGAGAGATAGTTGTTATCAGCATGTGACAAATCATATGACTTGGTGGTCAAGAAAGACATTATTATGAATAGCTCCCGATGGCCGGCATAAGAAACTTGATTTCAGAGTATGTGTTGTTAATATGGGAGAACTTAAATACATTGTAGGCTAAGCATCCCAACCAACCATAGTAGTAAAGGTCACATGTAATAAAAAGTAGCATGATAGAGGTTCTGAGGTGCTTTGACTAAAACCAGATTCGACAAATGCAGCATTTCCCATACTTTTGTTTCCTGGTTATTTTATACTTTTCCTTCTTGACCTACATTTGTATCATACTTACATTTTCCTATATTATAATAAAGCATTTATTCGTACAAGACTGCAACGAAATCAAACTTAGCAAATATTTATTTATGAGTACGCATGATAATCTAACCTAGGTTTTCCAACATTTTTTTCTTCTTTCAGTGACCCGGTAATTTTGCTTTAGTGGCCCGGTACTGTTTCGGTACTGTGTCGCGACTCGGCATTTGAGAAACTTTGGACTAATGTAATAATAGCGAGTGCCTATGTGATACCGGTACTAAAAGAATACAAAATTTATATATATGGTTGGTACAAGTATAGGCTGACTTCAAGCTGAGAACATATTCTGTTTAGGAGAAATAGTTTCATTTTTGAGATGTAGAAAAGAAGAAAGAAACACAAAATAGGAACAATAACTTTTGTTTTCTTTCCAGGTTAAAAAAAATGTGATCAGAACGAAATTATTTTTTTATTCACTTTTATAGTTCCTAGCTTATAAAATCTGAGTAGTCCATTTGCTCATAAAGTTTACAAATACTTATTACTTAATCAGATTTTTCCTACTTCCAAAACAAAGGAGATCTCTTAATTATTTTGTTGTATCTTCATTTGTCCTGTCTGCTGAAGAAGGCTCGAGGCCGAAGTGTTCACATCTTACCCATCTTTTGATTCAAGCTTCTAGTACGGTACCTTGTTCTACTTTTTCATTCTCTAAATGTTGAAAACAAATCCTATTTAGAAGTATGGCTTGAACAGGTCATAGGGATTAAGCCCTATGATTTATAAGGTGAGGGAATGCTGAATAACAAGCAATAATAAAAGAAAAGTTTTACTGGTACAGGTTATTATAGATGGAAAGACCAAAATAGATTTGATACTAATTTAAAATATTACTTCAGATCTAGACTCTACAAAAATAACATACCCAAGCTTTAATTTTAAATAACCAAGCAGAAATGTCTTTCAACAATAATCACTTCCAAAATCTATTTTTCTCTTTTCTGTTGTATGCATTAGTGGCTTAAATTTAAATGTGGTTGAGCACATCAAAAAAAAAAATTGAATATAGAATTTAAAGAACTAACTTGTCCATTTATTCATACTCAGTCAGCACAAAGTGAGACACTTGAAATCGAAACAAATCTTAATGATCAGAACACAACAACAAAAAGCCAAATTAAGGCAGAAATTCAACATTTTGTACACATTTATCATATATATATATATATATATATATATATATATAAACAATCAAATATAAGATAATAGGTTAAATTCAATGACTAATAAAAACTTAAAATTGCTTACTTACAATCACATTCTAAATAATAATAAATTTGGGATGAAGAATGTCACAGTCACAATAAACAAAACATATCCAACTAAAATAAGTATTGTAGGAAAAAGTTTCAAGTACTGAAACAATTCACTTCCATATTGAAAGCTAATTTTTTAAAATATAGAGCTTGGTAACACATGGCTCTTTGGACTAGATAGGGCTTCTTTTTTATTTCACAAATCATAAATTGCTGGTCCCAAAATATTATCTTTATCAGATATTAATTATAAAAATGGTTCCTCACTCCAAAAAGGGTTGCAGACCCTGCTCTCATCTTTGTATCATTAAATTGTTCATTCATTTAACAAGAAAATTCCTAAGTTTTTATTTTTTTTAAATTTCTTTTTAAGATAAAAAAAACCAACCAAAGCCATTATCCATATATTAATTTTGAAAAAGCCTGGGAGATCTGTTTCTATACAAACAAAATACAGTTCATGCTCCAGATACGCTGAATCTCTTCTATGAACTGAATATTCCTCATTTCCAGCTAACCATCATACATACAGTAGAATCTATTTACTGCTCAGGGAAAAAGACTGAGCTTGGCTGAAATAGAGCAATAATCATTCAAAACAATTATATTTCCCTTCACAAAGGTAAGAAAAGGAAACGGCACACAATAGGAAGTGGTCACACTGACCAATGGTATACATAAAAAAATTATAGCACAGCACAAAGTAATGGAGGTCTTGAAAAGTTTAGAAAAAAAAAATTAATTTTTTTTTGGTAGTGTAAAACTTCTGAATGGATGATATTCACAATGAAATTTGCATATTATTAGTTAAGCATTAAAACGTGGGAGAGGGATACATTTAAAGAAAAAATAAAAACCATGTAGATGAACCATTTGGCTTCCACTGGAAAACCAATGTATGGTGCTGACATATCTGGTCACATAAGAAAATACAGCATGAGATATATATGAGCCAATTATACAACGCAATGACTTATATTTACATTAAAAGCAACATTCAGTAACATCTTTTCAAGGTGAAAGAGTTAAACATCTAGAATAAGAACCATAAAAAATATCTATTAATATTAAAAATGATTTAAATGGATTATTAAAGTCAGACTAAGAAATGTCTAACTACGGACTTTTCAAAATTTAGGTCAAGATTATCACTTTAAAAACACACAAGATTATAAACACCTGACAAAATCCAACCACAAAAAAATAACAACCCGCCACTGCAACCAAATCAAGTGCTGTTAAATATAAGCAGGCACTATTCATAGCGTTGAACTTTTCAACAACCGGCCTCGTCCGATTGTGACCGTAGACAGGACTTATTATTACTAGCCCTATTAGATTTGTCCTAGATCACTAGACCTACAATATAAGACTATCATTAAAAGTGAAACCAAATCCTCATACACCCATTGTTTAGCTAAAATTTGTACAAGTATCCATGTCTGTACAGAAGATGCTTTATTTAAACATTTCTTGTTTATATCTATTATTTTATTTTCCCCAATCAGAATTTTAATCATGAAATATTAACACAAAGAAAATACCGGTAAACCTAAAAATAAAGGTGGATTCAAAATACTAATACACACAGACTAATTGTGAATATAGCAAGACTGCATCATTGGTACAGAAAAACCATTATAATTAGCTCCTGGCTATATATTTTACACAGCTATGGCTGCAGTGGGTAAACATTGTACAAGCGCTAGGCTATGGTACAACAAAATTTTACAAACTCATAGTTGAATCAATCTGAAAAAGTCATGACAAGGTAACACGTGACGCTGCTGCTTTGGATAAAAACTATCTAATACCTTGACACAACAACTAGAGACTTTCTCTCATTGCCATTATTTTGACAGCTCCTCAGATGTGTGGCAGTTGAGACAAACCTGAACAACCCCACAAATGTCCCTTAAAAGGGTCATTTTACTTTTTTTATTTTTCTATCTCCATTGCAAGTAACAAGAAAAACACATGCAAATCTGTTTTGAAAAAAAAACTTTCTAAGTCTAACACATATCTATTATAGGAAATGCAAACCAATTTGAACAAGAATATACTGGCCAGATGACAAAATGCTACTAGAACCACTAATCTTCTCAATTCAGACAAGACAAAAACAGCCTAGTTACAACCCCAAACACTATCAGATGAATGAGCTTGCAGACCAACACAGGGGATTGAGCTCACACCAGCACAGGGATCAAGCTCAGACTAACACAGGGGATCAAGCTCAGACCAACACAGGGGATCCAGCTCACACCAGCACAGGGATCAAGCTCAGACTAACACAGGGGATCAAGCTCAGACTAACATAGGGGATCAAGCTCAGACCAACACAGGGATCAAGCTCAGACTAACACAGGGGATCACGCTCAGACTAACACAGGGGATCACGCTCAGACTAACACAGGGGATCAAGCTCAGACTAACACAGGGGATCAAGCTCAGACTAACACAGGGGATCAAGCTCAGACCAACAAGGGATCAAGCTCAGTGGTTTCAACTAGGGCAACAGTTCTGGTCAGGAGAGGAGAAAAGAGATGAGTGAGCAATCGAGAACAATATTAGGGTATCATGTTCAAGGTAAACAGCTGCTGACACACCTCCAGATGAACTTAGATATCAATGGCAATCTTGAGTACATTACAAAAGTCGACAGGACAGCTTCCCTCCTTTTCCACCTATTTTACGTTTCTTGCGATCTTTTCCTTTTTTCTCTTTCTGAAATTTAAAAACTCTTTAAAATTAGAAATTCTTTGTTTGTAGACAATGTAAGTTATTGTAAGTTAATTAGTAAAGTACCTTTCCTTTCTTTTTTGTTTGTACTCAATATCAGTTAATTAGAAAAATACATGTTCTTTTTTTTTTCTTGTCCACAATGTAAGATAGTTTCTTTGTTATTACATTATCATCTATTCTCTTTTGTTGCACAGTCTTATTTTCTTTTCTTTGTTTACGTCATGTGACAGAAAATGTACTTCCCACTCATGGAATTTGTAAATATCTTTACAGGACATGAGGAAGCCCTGAACAAATGTGGACATAAAAATAATTTTAAAAAAATCAACTACGGCAATCTATTTATTAGGTTGAGAGTGCCAGAGACAAAAAGTACTAGTACTATGAGTAGTGGTTTACTCACATATTTTCTGATCTCCCTGACTAGTGTGTAAAAAGCATCATCCACTCCTTGCCTAGTCTTGGCTGATGTCTCCACGTAAGGTATATGATACAACTCTGCCACATGTTTGCCCTGCCTCTGCTCTACTGACCTGGTGGGAAGATCTACCTTGTTGCCCACCACTGTAGATAAAAGAAGCCAAACTTAGTTCAATGACCCCTGCAAGTCTTTGAAATGTAAACAACTTAAAAAAATAGGTTATCATTATTACTTAGCTATATGTTACTTATTAATAAATACAAATAAACTGAAATTTGAAATCCAGGAGAAAAAACAAAAAATCTTTAGAAATCGGTTCTTTAAATTTTAGTGCACAAATCATGTATCTGACAAATGGTATATATAATTTTTTTTGAATCTTAGAACCTTTTTACTGACTTAATAGAGAAGTAAGTAAGGATGGAGATTTAAACTCATTGCTATTGATATGAAATAAGGACCCAATTAAATCTATCAATAATTGATACTTACAAACCATGGGCACTTCATCAGCATCTTTCACCCTCTTGATCTGAAATAATAAATACAAATTCATTTCTATCATGATTGAATGCTCTTGTTTGATCAACAATCTTTAATAATCAAAATATCTGTACTGGTGGTGTTTGCGTTTCAAATTTAAAATGCCCATAAAACATAGATTAATCATTTCAGTGGGATAGCTTTTTAAATACTTCAATGGGATAGCTTTTTAAATACTTCAATATGATAGCTTTTTAAATACTTCAATGGGATAGCTTTTTAAATACTTCAATGGGATAGCTTTTTAAATACTTCAATGGGATAGCTTTTTAAATGCATCAACATCATGACATGATGACCAAGACAAACAGACTAGGCATAAATGGTGAACGTTTCCTCTGGATAAATTGTACATGATGACCACCCTAACTACACCATCACACTGTGATGAGAAAGGCTGGCTCACCTGTTCTCTATATTGGTTAATGTCTTCAAATGATTTGGAGTTGTTGACAGCAAAAACACAGAGGAAGCCCTCTCCAGTCCTCATGTACTGGTCTCTCATAGCACTGAAACATTTTGTTACAGATTGATATATATTTTTTTTTTACTTAGCTACAGTGCCAATTAGTTTATAACAGTTTTCTGTAGATATTATAATTAAAAGTTAACATAACCAACATATGTTTTCAACAGGGGGTGGACACACGTCACAGCTGTTCTATCATACTTTATTTATCCAGGCGGGGGGTGGACACACGCCACAGCTGTTCTATCATACTTTATTTATCCAGGCGGGGGTGGGGGTGGACACACGCCACAGCTGTTCTATCAAACTTTTTTTATCTGGGTGAGGGTGGACACACACCACAGCTGTTCTATCAAACTTTATTTATCTGGGTGGGGGTGGACACACGCCACAGCTGTTCTATCATACTTTATTTATCCAGGCAGGGGGTGGGGTGGACACTCGCCACAGCTGTTCCATCATACTTTATTTATACAGGTGGGGGGTGGGGGTCGACACACGCCACAGCTGTTCTATCATACTTTATTTATCCAGGCGGGGGTGGGGGTGGACACACGCCACAGCTGTTCTATCATACTTTATTTATCAGGGCAGGGGGTGGACACACGCCACAGCTGTTCCATCATACTTTATTTATCCAGGCAGGGGCTGGGGGTGGACACACGCCACAGCTGTTCTATCATGCTTTATTTATCCAGGCAGGGGATGGGGGTGGACACACGCCATAGCTGTTCTATCATACTCTATTTATATCTCCACCCCCCCCAACTTGGATGAAAGAGAGCTCGAGTATTTTTAAACTACAGGTAAATGTTACCTATACTCCTCTTGACCTGCTGTGTCCAGGATGTCCAACAAACAAGTCTCCCCATCAATAACAACCTGTTTTCTGTAGGAATCCTCTGAGGAACAAATAAATTCAACCGGTTCAAGTTATGTCAACCAACTCCAACAGTTCAAGTTATGTCAACCAACTCCAACCGGTTCAAGTTATGTCAACCAACTCCAACCGGTTCAAGTAATGTCCACCAACTAACTTGAAGATAGCATCTGTTGCTGTTGCTCTGCCTTAAAACTCTCAAGTATTGGTCTTCCATGGAAGCTGGAGTTAAGTTTCCTAATACATTGTGCAAACTGTTGCACTTTCTTCTAACAGAAATAAGTCTCGTTGGGGGATTCAAACTGGTGATAGGCATGGCATAAATGTAATAATAGGCATCTTTTTCACCAAGCCAAAAATAAAACTATTTTAAAAACTCCCCCAATTAGAGAAAGCAGTTGATTCTACACAACTCAAGTCCTGGCATGTCACACAAAATAACACATACTTTTATGTTGAATGCTGTAAAGTAAAGAAATGACTCACCTATGGTAGGATCATATTCCTCAACAAAACTGAAAAATAAACCATCAAAATGATTATAATATGCTTAAATACAGCATTAAAAATCAAATAAGCTCATCAATCCAGGCAAAGGGATCTATTATTGTTTAAAAGAAATTAATCTTTTTGAAGAGGGAAGATATGTTAACTAAAATACCAGCTACAAATATAAGATCAAATGATCATTTAAATATAAAGCTATGTATACTCAAATATAACTTTCTGGGTTGTGTCATCCATGTTGTAACTTGAGTCTCTATTTTTGGTGCCAGAATGTTTAGTTCTTTTAAATATATTATATTTTTAATAATAGTCTTAGCACATATACGTTCAGTAAGATCAACTCTAGATCTCACTATGGAGAAACACTATCAGACAGGTTCAGTAAAATCAACCTTAGGTCCCACTATGAAAAAACAAAATCAGGCATACTGGGTTAACGGAAATTTGTTTGAAAGAAAAATAGACGGAAATTTGATCGCAAGGATTGTTTTTTTCTATTTGAACGACCTATACTATATAGTAAAACAAAATAATGCGTTCAAAAAGAATCTCGATGCAAAATTTTAACGTGTGAACTGAAAAAAAAAGATTCAACCAAACTTCCGTTCGAACAAATATCCGTCTTTCAATTTTCCGTCGACAAAATTTCTTTAAAAAATTTGTAAAATATACATTAGGACCCACTAAGGAGAAGCCACTAACTAAAAATTGATGAATCTCTAAATGTGGACTTACTGATTCTGTATGAGCTGGATAGTGAGTGCGCTCTTTCCAACACCACCAGCTGTAACATACAAAGGTCCATGAGTTAGTCCATATACTAAACTCAATATAATATGGCCAAAAAAAACACACTAATGCGATGACTTATTCACATCTGTTTTATTGGGCACCCCATCAGTTTTGGTCTAATGTGTACAAATGAAATGTGCCTTGGGATGAGGGCACCCCATCAGTTTTGGTCTAATGTGTACAAATGAAATGTGCCTTGGGATGAGGGCACCCCATCAGTTTTGGTCTAATGTGTACAAATGAAATGTGCCTTGGGATGAGGGCACCCCATCAGTTTTGGTCTAATGTGTACAAATGAAATGTGCCTTGCGATGAGGGCACCCCCATCAGTTTTGGTCTAATGTGTACAAATGAAATGTGCCTTGCGATGAGGGCACCCCATCAGTTTTGGTCTAATGTGTACAAATGAAATGTGCCTTGGGATGAGGGTCAATAAAAACCATGTCCAATTCATGAACATCAATTAAATTTAAGTTTTCCAAAGTGGTGGACAAATAGAGATCACATGACCAAAATTACAGTGACCCTAAAAGATTGATTGAAGTGGCCTTTAGTGATGGATTATGGTGATCTAAGCAGTAGAAAGAAGTGTCCCAATATTATGTATAAAAGTGATCATAAGTGGTTAATAAAGAGACAATTATGTTAAGGTGATCCTAAGTAGAAGAGAGAGCATTACATGTGTCTTAAAGTGAACCTAAGTGGTCCCAAGTTGTGTATCAATGTGGTTCTTAGTTGTGTATTAATGTGGTCCTAAGTTGTGTATTAAGGTGGTCCAAAGATGTGAATTCATGTGGTCCTAAGTTGTGTACAAAGTCAGCCCTAAGTGGTGTACTAATGTGGCCTTCAGGGGTTTATTAAGGTGTTTCTTGATGGCAGGAAGATGTAGTAGACTGGGTAGAAATCAGCGGTTCCCAACCTTACTCCCCCCACCCCTTAATTAGACTTTCCAACTGTAAGTACCCTTACAGTAAAAAAGTATTTTAAAAAATAAATTAGCTAAATAAATGAAATAGCAAATGACTTCATAGGGCTTTCTGTTCAATTTTTACACGTGATTTCAGTTGTTATTTTTGACAAATGAAGTAGCTGAAACGAATCTCAAAAACAAACACTGCGATATATGGGGCCATAAAACATGGGGAAAGGGAAGGGGGGGGGGGGGGAGAAATCAATAAAACATCGGACTTCAATATTACAAAAAAATACGGCTCTAATTGTTCATTTTATGAAATGAGAGTGTTGTTACTGTTCAATTTCAGTTGTTATTTTTAACAAATGAAGTAGCGGAAACGAATCTCAAAAACAAACACTGCGATAAATGGGGCAAAAAAACATGGGGAAAGGGAAGGGGGGGGGGGGAGAGAAATCAATAAAACATCGGACTTCAATATTACAAAAAAATACGGCTCTCATTGTTCATTTTATGAAATGAGTGTGTTGTTACTGTTCAATATCTAAATATAGCTTCTTGTAAATGAATGGGTGTAGCAAAAATACCCCCGCCCCCCAAAAAAAAACAACAACAACGAAAAAACAAAAAAAATCCCACTTTTTAAAAAAAGTTTTCCGCCATTATCAATATAATTTGTGCGCACGCCCCGGTGGTACTCTTTCCACAGGTTGCTTTGCTAACCGTAGGTAGAAATGATGGCATGGTATAAAGTCTGATGGTATAAAGCACGATCAAAAGTTCTGATTACCCCCCATCCCTCGCCTTTTTTTACAAACTTCATCAAACCTAAAAGTCTTATCACTCTTGCCTGCTGGTCAGGATGGGGGAAGGGAGGGAGGGAGGGGAGGTAGACGGAGAGACAGAAAAAGGGGGGGCGGGAGAGAGGGTGAGAACCTAAGAGGTAAACATAGTTTGACGCCACAAGCTAGCTAGCTATGTGAAACTGGATGGAGGGAGATCCACGGTGTTCGGCGTGAGGTTGATGACCTGATTCAACTTAGTCCATGAGACAGCAGCCTGCTAGGGCGGCCTTGTGGTCAAACTTTACGGAGCCGGAAATTTGGTGGAAAGAAATTTCGTCAACGGAGAATTGATCGCCGCAAGTTCGATCGAACGGAAGTTTGGTATAATTTGTTTTTTCAGGCCACACGATCAAATTTTGCGTCAAACTTCTTTTTGAACTCATTATTTTGTTTGTTTTAATATAAAGCATAGTGCGTTCAAAAAGAAATTTGGCGACAATTTGATCGTGTGAACTGGAAAAAAAAATTCGACCAAACGTCCGTTCGATCGAACTTCCGGCGATCGAAATTTCTTTCAAAAAAATTTCCGGTTACCGAAACTTTAAGGTGGCTCAGTTTTCTCACCAGTTTTTGCTGCACCGGAAGCTGGAGCCAGTGGGTGTGGTAAGAAAGAGGGGCGTGGTATTCCATTAAACAACAGATCATCCCTCAAGTATCAGATCACCGAGAGACATGCAATATTGGTTTACTAAATATATTGTTTGAAAACGAGGCTTTCAAACTAAAAATGTAATGGGGCCAGATAGGTTTGGGCGCGATGATTTGGTTGACCTACTATGGGGATTACCGGAAATTTGATCGAACAGAAATTTGGTCGAATCTTTTATCCAGTTCACACGTTAAAATTTTCGTCAAATTTCTTTTTGAACGCACTATACTATAGAGGAAAACAAAATAATGCGTTCAAAAAGAAATTTGAAGCTAATTTTTAACGTAAAAACTGCAGAACAAAAAGAAAAAGATTCGACCAAATTTCCGTTCGATCAAATTACCGTCGACGAAATTTCTTTCGATCAAATTTCCGGATACGACTATGGGGGGCAATGTCGCAGAGATTTGAAGGAAAAAAGAGAAGGCAGGAACGATTCTTACTACTGGACACTTTATCTCGGTTGATCGGTACACTACTGACAGAACTGATTGCTCAGATTACTTTGTCAGACTGACATCTTTCACTTGGGTTGTATTACATGTAGACCCAATGGCCCTCAGCGAGACAATCATTTCGTATTTGGTATACCCGCTAGTTGTCGCTCAACATTTTCACCACGCCCTGATACGACAGATGGATGGAGAACAGGAACCAACCAGGAATTGCATAGTATCTATGAAGATCCTCAGCTAGTAGCAGAACACAAAAAAAAAGGGGGCAGGCTACGCTGGGCGGGCCACTTAGAAAGAAGGCCAAAAGACAGAGGAGTGAAGAGGGTCAATCACCAGAAGCCCAGAGGCAAACGGCTCAAAGGCAGGCCTAGGTTTAGATGGATGGATGTTGTGGAGAAAGATCTTCAGCGGGTGGGGGTCCAAGAATGGAAAAGAAATGCATTAGGTCTAAGTGGAAGGAAGTGGTGAGGCAGGACAAAGCCCTACATGCGGGCTGTAGCGCCACAGGGATGGATGGAATGACCCAGCAGATGGCCGCGATGGTACTGATGGAACCCATCAACAGGTATGGAAGTTATTGTTCTATCTGATACAAAAGATTGCCGCGATGGTACGCATGGAACCCATCAACAGGTAGGAAGTTATGTTCTATCTGACACAACAGATTGCCGCGATGGTACTGATGGAACCCATCAACAGGTATGGAAGTTATTGTTCTATCTGATACAACAGATTGCCGCGATGGTACTGATGGAACCCATCGACAGGTATGGAAGTTATTGTTCTATCTGATACAACAGATGGCCGCAATGGTACTGATGGAACCCATCAACAGGTATGGAAGTTATTGTTCTATCTGACACAACAGATGGCCGCGATGGTACTGATGGAACCCATCAACAGGTATGGAAGTTATTGTTCTATCTGATACAACAGATGGCCGCGATGGTACTGATGGAACCCATCAACAGGTATGGAAGTTATTGTTCTATCTGATACAAAAGATGACCGCGATGGTAATGATGGAACCCATCAACAGGTATGGAAGTTATTGTTCTATCTGATACAAAAGATGACCGCGATGGTACTGATGGAACCCATCAACAGGTATGGACACTATTTGCACTTATAATATGAAGCATTAAAGAAGAAAATGCAAGTTGGTGCCGCTCCAAACTCCACCCATTCTTTCCTTTAACAACAACATGAAACCTTTCTAGCAATGAAACCATTTAGCAATGAAACCATTCTAACAATGAAACCATTCTAGCAATGAAACCATTCTAGCAATAAAAACATTCTAACAATGAAACCATTCTAACAATGAAACCATTCTAACAATGAGACCATTCTAACAATGAAACCATTCTAACAATGAAACCATTCTAACAATGAGACCATTCTAACAATGAAACCATTCTAACAATGAAACCATTCTAACAATGAAACCTTTCTAACAATGAAACCTAACAATGAAACCATTCTAACAATGAAACTATTCTAATAATGAAACCATTCTAACAATGAAAACATTCTAGCATTGAAACCATTCGAACAAACCATTTCCCCCCTGCCCAAATTCTATAAACACACACGGCAACCCCAACCCTCTAATCTGGAAGCTGACCAATGGTTCGACTGACACTGTGCTTGACTTGGATAGAAGCGTGGCCTCGAATAAATGTGGTATTTGATGTACGCAAGCACTCGGTAACACGATACAGATCACATCACAACCCAAACACGCCAGCACTCACTATCATGGTACAGAACACATCACAACCCAAAACACGCCAGCACTCACTATCATGGTACAGAACACATCACTACCCCACCACGAGTACACACGCCTCTTGTACAACAATCGGGAAGTTAAAATCAAAACACGCTGAGCATTTCAATGAAACATGACTCATTGTTTACCGCTGACATCGTTACTGGAGGACGATCACCGGCACCAGACAGACAGCGGTGATCAAAGTACACCAGACAGACAGCGGTGATCAAAGTACACCAGACAGACAGCGGTGATCAAAGTACACCAGACAGACAGCGGTGATCAAAGTACACCAGACAGACAGCGGTGATCAAAGTACACCAGACAGCGGTGATCAAAGTACACCAGACAGACAGCGGTGATCAAAGTACACCAGACAGCGGTGATCAAAGTACACCAGACAGACAGCGGTGACCAAAGTACACTGGAACCCATCAACAGGTATGGAAGTTATTGTTCTATCTGATACAACAGATGGCCGCGATGGTACTGATGGAACCCATCAACAGGTATGGAAGTTATTGTTCTATCTGACACAACAGATGGCCGCGATGGTAATGATGGAACCCATCAACAGGTATGGAAGTTATTGTTCTATCTGACACAACAGATGGCCGCGATGGTACTGATGGAACCCATCAACAGGTATGGAAGTTATTGTTCTATCTGATACAACAGATGACCGCGATGGTACTGATGGAACCCATCAACAGGTATGGAAGTTATTGTTCTATCTGATACAAAAGATGACCGCGATGGTACTGATGGAACCCATCAACAGGTATGGAAGTTATTGTTCTATCTGACACAACAGATGGCCGCGATGGTACTGATGGAACCCATCAACAGGTATGGAAGTTATTGTTCTATCTGATACAAAAGATGACCGCGATGGTACTGATGGAACCCATCAACAGGTATGGAAGTTATTGTTCTATCTGATACAACAGATGGCCGCGATGGTACTGACGGAACCCATCAACAGGTATGGAAGTTATTGTTCTATCTGATACAACAGATGGCCGCGATGGTACTGATGGAACCCATCAACAGGTATGGAAGTTATTGTTCTATCTGACACAACAGATGGCCGCGATGGTA
>CAXITT010000051.1:934310-964047 GCA_964033795.1 Lymnaea stagnalis | reverse complement strand
CAGACAGCGGTGATCAAAGTACACCAGACAGACAGCGGTGATCAAAGTACACCAGACAGACAGCGGTGATCAAAGTACACCAGACAGCGGTGATCAAAGTACACCAGGCAGTGGTGATCAAAGTACACCAGGCAGTGGTGATCAAAGTACACCAGACAGACAGCGGTGATCAAAGTACACCAGACAGACAGCGGTGATCAAAGTACACCAGACAGCGGTGATCAAAGTACACCAGGCAGTGGTGATCAAAGTACACCAGGCAGTGGTGATCAAAGTACACCAGGCAGTGGTGATCAAAGTACACCAGACAGCGGTGATCAAAGTACACCAGACAGACAGCGGTGATCAAAGTACACCAGACAGACAGCGGTGATCAAAGTACACCAGACAGCGGTGATCAAAGTACACCAGACAGCGGTGATCAAAGTACACCAGGCAGTGGTGATCAAAGTACACCACACGAGATAGTCTGTTGTGGCTAGGTCACATGCTATTAATACTGTTATAAACATTATTCAGTTTACCATGGCACATACAATAAACAAATGATGTAGTAATCTAGTAATCACTCCCCCCACCCCCACACACAAATAAACCAAATATGACATACAAGCCAAGCATACACCCATAAGTTACCATTGTTATGACATCAATCAATTGTTTTGCTCATATTTCACTGCTTGATTTTGGTGTCAAAAATGTTCCTACAACTTTCGCATTTTTCTATAACACATAACATCATTATTATATGCGTAACATTGTGTATGCCAGCCTCAGTTCCATCTCTGTGCATATGCAATGTGTACCATCTGGACCTAAGATATCCTTAACGCAATCCAACCGTACATTTACTGACCAAACTGTTTCATCTTCAATGAATATTTTTTACGGACAAACCTATTTTTAACGGCTCAGTTGTAAAATCTCAATGTGCTAAAACTATGGAGCTAACCACCAAAAGGATCAAGTCTATAACTGTGTCGTATGTGTGACTTTATCGCACGCCATACTCATGATTCTTTCTTTTGGACTACTTATCATGTTTCAATCTAGCTTAACATAAGCAATGAACAAACACAGATTAAACGCTGGGTATGATGTGGTGTTGTTTTTCCTGGCTTGACAAAGCATTAAGCCTTCAAGACGATTTCTCTCTCTTTTTGCCTCCACTACTGTCCGCAAATGCAGACGGTTGACAAGCATGCACCAGAAGGGCGTGTACCGTAGGTTGCTAATGACATCGGCCACCCTCTACCTTACCAAGACATCTCCTCATGTCCACCAACTCCCTCCCTCCCTCCCTCCGCTGAGTTCAATGGCACACACAAACATTAAAATTAAACACACCGTAAAAACAAAGTGCTTCCTATCAATTCATGTTGTTGTTGTTGTTGTTGTTGTTGTTGTTGTTGAAAGTTTCTATTCATAGTTGAATGCCCCATCCGCCTGTACACCACAGATTGACTTGGACAAATAGTTTAGGGGGGAAAAAAAGAAGAAAATATTACGCACCAAATGAAGTTATTTACTGCATTAATCGTGAATTCTATTTCGTGAAATCGTGGCATCATATTTCCTTCATATTCTTGAAAAACTGATTTTTGGGGATGGGAGTTGGGGTGGGGGTGGGGGGTCAAGCTGAAAATTTAATAAAATGTGTTGTCTATGTGCCAAGATTCGACTCTAGAGGTTGACACAGAGGCGTAGCGAGGGTGTTTGGCGCCCGGGGACAAGATTCGCGCCCGGGGACAAGATCCATTTTAAAGCGCCCCCTTTTCTTTTCTTCAACTCTCAAAACCATTATTTTTACCCCATTTTGGCGCCCTTCCCTAGCCGGCGCCCGGTGACATCTGTCCCCCGCCCCCCCCCCCCTCCTCGCTACGCCTCTGGGTTGACGGGAAGTGGGTCAAATAGCCGTCCGGGTATTTTTCCACCCACCCAGCCAAAAAACGCACGAACAAAAGAAAGGTTAATATAAAGGAGTTAATACAGTTTCTTAGGGTATGTGTCATGGACCACAAAGGCGTTCTCGGCTTAATATCAAAGATGATATCTAACAAAGGGTTATCTTGGCCTCATCACTAAGTTGGTATCTAACAAAGGGTTATCTAGGCTTCATCACAAAGTTGGTATCTAACAAAGGGTTATCTTGACTTCATCACAAAGTTGGTATCTAACAATGGGTTATCTTGGCCTCATCACAAAGTTGGTATCTAACAAAGGGTTATCTACGCCTCATCACTAAGTTGGTATCTAACAAAGGGTTATCTTGGCCTCATCACAAAGTTGGTATCTAACAAAGGGTTATCTAGGCCTCATCACTAAGTTGGTATCTAACAATGGGTTATCTTGGCCTCATCACAAAGTTGGTATCTAACAAAGGGTTATCTAGGCCTCATCACTAAGTTGGTATCTAACAAAGGGTTATCTAGGCCTCATCACAAAGTTGGTATCTAACAAAGGGTTATCTAGGCCTCATCACTAAGTTGGTATCTAACAAAGGGTTATCTAGGCTTCATCACAAAGTTGGTATCTAACAAAGGGTTATCTTGGCTTCATCACAAAGTTGGTATCTAACAAAGGGTTATCTAGGCCTCATCACTAAGTTGGTATCTAACAAAGGGTTATCTTGGCTTCATCACAAAGTTGGTATCTAACAAAGGGTTATCTAGGCCTCATCACTAAGTTGGTATCTAACAAAGGGTTATCTTGGCCTCATCACAAAGTTGGTATCTAACAATAGGTTATCTTGGCCTCATCACTAAGTTGGTATCTAACAATGCTGTCGTCCCGTAAACTGTGAGTGCGTCAATGTCACTGGTAACGCAGATTCGTTGACATGTCCCGTACGAGTCTTCTTGTCAGCACGGGCTGACAGGCTGATTCGTTGACACTTCCCGTACGAGTCTGTGATGTCTGCACGGGCTGACAGGCTGATTCGTGGACATGTCCCGAACGAGTCTATGATGTCAGCACGGGCAGACAGGCTGATTCGTGGACATGTCCCGTACGAGTCTGTGATGTCAGCACGGGCAGACAGGCTGAATCGTGGACATGTCCCGTACGAGTCTATGATGTCAGCACGGGCAGACAGGCTGATTCGTGGACATGTCCCGTACGAGTCTATGATGTCAGCACGAGCAGACAGGCTGATTCGTGGACATGTCCCGTACGAGTCTGTGATGTCAGCACGGGCAGACAGGCTGATTCGTGGACATGTCCCGTACGAGTCTGTGATGTCAGCACGGGCTGACAGGCTGAATCGTCGACAGGCGGCTTGAAAGATAACGTGTCCAAATAGTGATCTCGTCGTAACCCGGAAGCAGTTGGGATATTGGAAGGTAACGGCAAAGTGTGGATCGAAGGAACTGATCAGCGAAACCATAGAAGTAATCAACAAGAGATCTTGGATTAATATGTATGACGTCATTCCATTCAACCCTTTCTATTAAATTGAAAGCGTCATGCATCGGAGGTGGATAGGGCCGCGCCTGTTTCAGCAGACTATCCAGTTATTAAGTGGGATAAATAAATGCCACTCTTGGACTCCCTGCTTTGACGTGCAGCCTCGGAGTCGGGCTAAATTGGCTGTTGATACAATTTGTTATAAAAGTTCACATTGTATTTGCATTATTCTCAGAAGTGATACCGTTGTGTAGTGAGCTGGCTGTGATTTCACATGTTTCCAACAGTGCCCATACACGTTTCTAACAGTGCCTATACACGTTTCTAACAGTGCCCATACACGTTTCTAACAGTGCCCATGCACGTTTCTAACAGTGCCCATACACGTTTCTAACAGTGCCCATACACGTTTCTAACAGTGCCCATGACAGTTTCCAACAGTGCCCATACACGTTTCTAACAGTGCCCATACACGTTTCCAACAGTGCCCATACACGTTTCTAACAGTGCCCATACATGTTTCTAAAAGTACCAGGCCTAAGTATCCAAAGCACCATTTATGTATAACTGAAAAGAACGCCATGACCTACAAATAGCGTGACTAAATATAGCCGCTTGTTGATTATCTTTGTCACCAGAGCTTCGCGCCAGGCGGCACAAATACATTGTCAGGGGCCAGACAGCTGGGGCATGAGAAAACCCGAGCTTTTGACAAGAAAACAAACAATAGAAGAAAGAGGGCTGAAACTGCTCACAACCCTTAGGTCCGGCCATTGACCTGCGCACATTCCTGGCGCAATCTAATGCGAATGAAATAGAATCAGGGGCGTGCATAGTTTACGGCACGCAAAGCCGGTGATTCAACAAGTTATATTATGTTATTTTCGCCCGTTAACTGTTACTGTGAATAAGCTGAGGACTCTCCTGTATACCTCTCTGGGTGGCAGAGGCGTAGCGAGGGTGTTTGGCGCCCGGGGACAAGATCCATTTGAAAGCGCACCATTTTCTTTTTTTCAACTCTCAACAGCTAAACGTATCTCCTTAATGCGGTCAAATGTTTTTTTAGAATTCTGTGAACAGCTAAACGTATCTTCTTAATGTGGTCAAATGTTTCAGAATTCTATGAACAGCTAAACGTATCTCCTTAATGCGGTCAAATGTTTTTTTAGAATTCTGTGAACAGCTAAACGTATCTTCTTAATGCGGTCAAATGTTTTTTAGAATTCTGTGAACAGCTAAACGTATCTTCTTAATGTGGTCAAATGTTTTTTAGAGTTCTGTGACCAACTGAGGCCATGTGATGTTGAGAGTGTCGGTCCTATGTCCTACAGGAGAGGATGCCATTTCACGCAATGCTCCAACGCCGCGATGTCCCCCCCCCCCCCCCCCCCCCCTCCCCGTCCCCCCCCCCCAACGCGTGGTGAACAATTTATTGCAATGACCACGTTTAAATTGGAGGCCGTCATAACTGAAGATATAATCCTCTGTGAGCATTGCTGACCACGTCGGCCGTGAGGGGAGATGGGATAATGGCGTTATGATGTCCATCACATGTGCGGGGAGACACGGGAAAGGGGAAGGGTGACATTCAATAAAGACGACATCTCAGCGGCTCCTAATAACACAAACTGATATCTGTTGGTCGTTGCAGTACCCCTCCAGTGCAACAGTGCCCCTCCAGTGCAACAGTGCGCCTTCAGTGGGGCAGTACCACTCCAGTGGGGGGGGGGTCCCACTCCAGTGGGGCGCAAACAATATTAGAGTATGATGACCTCAACATTGCAAGACTTTATTATCAGTAAGTCTAAGATATATGCTAAAGTGTATACAGACAGCCTTAAGACTAGAGTTTGAGTGATTCTAATATTTCTGACAAAGTGTAAACAGACGATATTGTTGTTACACAGACATGTAGTTATGCAGACATCCCATTAATTGACTTACCAACCAGTATTTACATTTTTAACTAGGACATTCCACACGATAAAACCTCTTCAAAAGGTTTGAACAAAGTTACTACTTTGCAGAGGACCAGCGAACTATGTAAATCTAAGATATCTTCCATGGACCGCTGTTGACATTGAAGTATGTATTATCACCTGATTTTATCGACACAGTGATAACTTTATCCTAATCAAACATCTTTATGGACACAATGATGACCAGTACCCTAATGTCAAACATCTTTATGGACACAATGATAACCAATATCCTTATGTCAACATTTTTATGGACACAATGATGGCCAATATCATGATGTCAAACATCTTTATGGACACAATGATGACCAATCTCCTAATGTCAAACATCTTTATGGACACAATGATGGCCAATATCATGATGTCAAACATCTTTATGGACACAATGATGACAAATCTCCTAATGTCAAACATCTTTATGGACACAATGATGACCAATCTCCTAATGTCAAACATCTTTATGGACACAATGATGACCAATCTCCTAATGTCAAACATCTTTATGGACACAATGATGACCAATCTCCTAATGTCAAACATCTTGGGTGGATTTATGAACAGTACTTCCTAGGACATCTTTGCATGTTCAACTCTCTGTATATTAACATTAATGATATGATCCATTCTCTGAATAATGATTTCACCATGTTCAACTCTCTGCATATTAACATTAATGATATTATCCATTCTCTGAATAATGATTTCACCAGTGACAAGCATATCTTTAAATCTCTTTCACAAGAACGTTTGTCTATGATCTCTCAACAAAATAGCAGTATAGTATTTAGATAAGCTATTTGTATTGATTCAGATTTATGGCCCGAGGTCACAGCAATTAATACTAAGCTGTGGGGGGGCCTGCTGGCAAACTTACCAAATGCCACTAGTTTAAATGTATAGAATAAAACAATCATAACAAATTATGTGAAGTTAGATTAATATATGGAAGCTGGATGGAACAGGACGTGTATGTTAAGGTCCTAGGTTTCAAAGCTCAGCAACATCAAATATCCCCAAGTCACTATGCCCCTATCAATGGATGCACAGGATCACTATGGAATGAATGCTTCAAGGGCTGTCCTATGGGTGAATTTGTTGAGGTCAATGAATCGAATGTGAGGAAAATCCTTGCTGATACCCCAAGAAAATCATGTTCACTCGACCCTCTTCCAGCAGGGCTGTTGTACGAATGTTTGGATGAAATAGTCCCCATCATAGCTGGTATCATAAATCATTCCTTGACAACTGGTATTGTTCCATCCTCTTTTAAAGAGGCGGTTGTAACTCCACTGTTAAATAAAGCAAATCTTGACCCAAATGTGATGGAAAATTATTGCCGTTTCAAATCTACCATTTATTTCCAAAATCTTAGAAAAAGTCGTTCTCCGCCAACTCCTGGATCACCTCATTCAGTGTGACTTGCTTGAACCTTTCCAGTTAGCATACAGGGCACACCACTCTACTGAGACAGCCCTGTTGTGCGTCGTAAATGATCTTCTGTCGTCTTGTGATGAGGGCCAGGTATTCCTTTTGTCGCTACTTGATTTATCTGCAGCTTTCGATACGCTTGACCACAGCATACTTCCCCAATGTCTGCAAAAAACGTTCGGTCTCACCTATACCGTCCTGAAATGGTTCCGCTTGTATCTGAAAAATCGGGTCCAATCAGTTATTTCACACGGCTTGACCTCAAAGCAATCTATTATCAAATTTGGAGTACCCCACGGCTCGGTCCTAGGCCCGGTGCTTTTCACTATGTACGTTATGTACGTTCAGCCCCTGGGTGCAGTGATCAAGCAGTTTGACATGCTATATCACATGTTCGTGGATGATACCCAACTTCATCAATTCGTGATCCCCTCTCAGTTCCCTCAACTTCTTAGTATGACACAGAGGACAGTGGAGTCAGTTATGGATGACCATAAACAAGCTCAAATTGAACGAAGAAAAGACCGAGCTGATACCCATCGCCACCGCTCAGAAGCAAAAATCTGTAAATAACACAACATCATTCACTCTCTCAGGTACGCAGATTGAGTTTGCTCAAACAGTGTCTACCTAGATAGAACACTAACTTTGGAAAATCACATTAACATGCTTTGCAGAGCGATTTTTCTAGAGCTGCGCAGGATTAGTCATATTAGAACTTTCTTAACATTTGACGCATCAAAGAGACTGATGTCTGCATTTGTGCTATCACGCATGGACTACTGCAATGCTCCCATGGTAGGTCTTCCAGCTACGCCCCTGGATAAAATTCAAATAGCAGAGAATAATGCGGCTCGCATTGTTCTTGCAAAAGCAAATTCGACCATGCGTGTTCACCTTGAAACTTATGGAAAGCGCACTTTTGCATTTGCTGGCAATAATTTGGAATGCCCTTACTGTTGCTCTTAGAAACAGCCAGACACTGGAGTCCTTTAAAACCGATTTAAAAACACATCTATTTCGCAAACACCTTCTGGGGTGATGTTGACTACCATTTTTTCCAGTTAATGTATATTGGCTTGTGTTGCTTATGGTTGAAAGGGATAAAAGACTTTGACTTGGTATGCTCGTATGTGGTTTTTGTATCGTTGGGTTTGTTTTTAAATGTGGTAAATTATAGATTGTTTTCATTTCTCTTTTTAAATATGGTTGACTTTGGAGATGAAGGGTGTTTTTCTAATAAACATTTTTAATCAAGCTGAAGTTAATGTACTGGGCCTATTTGGCCTATAACATGTTACAATGTCAAAATGCTTTAGAAACAATTCAAATGTCAAAGTTACCCAAAAAACATAGAGAGGGGGGGGGGGGGAAGGAAAAAAAAAAAATTTTAAAATAAAAATTTTTAATTTAAAAAAAAAACACAAAAAGAAAAGAGGGGGGGGGGGGGAAAAGGAAATCACTAACATTGTACAATACAAATTTCTAAATTAAAAAAAAAAGGTAAGCCTTTATCAGAGTGCTAGAAATTTTGAAAGTATCAGCTTAAATTTGAAGTTTTGCATTAAGCCGAGGGGTAAATAACCAATAAGAATTCTTTAAAAGTTTGTGGAGACATACAAAAAGTTATCCTCTCTTATTGTTTGCATTGACTAGTTCATAAAAATGTGTCCTAACTTCCAATATGCAAAAAAAAATTTTTTAATGGTTAATACAACCCAATCAATAATAGAAAAAGTAATTTATTAGTAAGATAACGGAAGAGATGACAGCTAAAAATACAATGTGATAAATCAGGGAAATGTCGATATTTAACAAATAAAATGTTAAGAAATCAAATACAATTAGTAACTAAGTTTTACCTTATCAATAACTGAGGTGGGCCTTTTAATCCAATTGATTTAAACATTATCGGGTTAAGGCCCTTTTCCAATCCAATTATCAAATAATGATATAGCATCTAAGGCCCAGTACAGGGATTATATATTTCTATAGTGTCCCAAACAATCTGTTAAATGGTGTATTTGTCACCTAAGTTTTAAATACTCACAGGTCAATGACATGGCCAACATAACATCAATTATGGTAATGTAATTATTAGGATTCAGGAGTACTCTATTATTAAAAGACAATTTTAACTTTCATAAGCATATGAGCAATCTTTGAGTAGACTCTATAGCCAAGTGCTTTTCAACCACTCATCCCCAGAAATCTCCTGTCGCTTTGTGTCAAGGGTATGAGAATCACTGTCGTTGTTGTGAGCTTGTTGTAGTTTTGTGTCTAAATTGTGATTGGATGAAAGGGAATGGCAGTAAAAAAGGATGTCGAAAATAAGATCCAATGGAGAGTTGGTTCATGTTAAGACGTGTGGTTCGAGTGGATAGTGTTCCGGTTTGTCAAAGGGTGTGGTCATACATCTAGGTCGATTGTGAGTATTAAAGACGAACCTTTCATGAAGTGTTGTCATTATTCACAATTATTGACAAGTAATGACATGAGCATTATAGCAGTTATAGTTGACCCTAAACAATGGTGTCAGTAGTATATGACCCATAAACAAGTATTTTGATGGCTTGCAAAAAAATTATTACCCTTAAGATGGATCATGTAGCAGAGTATAGTGCGACCACTGATGACAAGGCAGACATATTGAAGAGAAAATTGAAGATGTGAATCAGAAATAGAGACAATTTTTTCAATTTAATTTGATGAATCAATGGATGTAGTTAATTATGCTATTCTACTTGAGACTTAGAGCTATGGTGATTATGAAGTCACTAGCAAAGATATTGTCAAAATAAAAACATCTCTTTCTCCCTGCTGAAGAGGGGTGATTATCAAGTGGAAGTGCTCCTCACAACTTATCCAAAAGAAGGAATTAGTCTCTGTCATAGTAGAGCCCTTATTTGAAAATGAGAAATAGATGGGTTGGCTAGCGGATAATGCAGACATGTTTAGCCGTGTCTTGAATTTAATATTTTTCTCAGAAGGATTAATATTGCACTTAGAAATAAATCAGATGCAATTAAAAAGAACCTGAGTCTTTGGGATCATAGAATGCAAGAAGAAGATATAGTATAGAGATGCTTCCACTTTTCCCAAGAATTTTTATTGCTGATGAAGCCATATTTAGGATAATGAAATTTTAAATATGCTTTAGATCAAAACTATAATTTTCCCTGAAAATGAGAAGACTTTTAAAAATAATATTTGCTTTAATAATCTTGCAGGTACAGTGCTATTAAATTGGAAGTCTTGTTTTCAATTATATATTTAGGTGAGGAAATATTGGCAATAAGGAATAAAAACAATGGCGCAGTCACAATTATTAAAGAAGCACCTATATATTCTGCAAATACTTTATTCAAATTAATTAGGGATGATGCTTTCTTAAAAGTTCAAGATGTTCTAGTATTCTTGGGTTTATAATTGTTTAAATAACTAAGTCTATTTAATGTACATTTTGTAAAACTAAAATTATATAAGCAACTAATACACAAAATAATCTGCAAGTAACAAATTTGATTTTCAACTTTGTGCCTTAAGTGTCTGAAAAATACTATCAAACTTGAGTTTCGGATCACTGCACTATAACAGCCCCAATGGCTTATAACATAGCTTAAACATAAACTCTGTACGGTAGTAGAATATCAACTTCAGAGCAAGATTAAATTGGACCAAACAGATAATATGAATGCCCAAAATATCCTGATTTTCCTAACCAAAAAATCTACATATCACATGTACCAGAGTGGACTTTTTTGCGATTCATCTGGCAAATCCCTTTCAGGAGAAGAATATTATTTGAAATAAAAAAGTCTACCAATTTAAATAAGTCATAGGTCTGCGGCCTGTTGCTCCAGAGCCAGCATGCAGCTCTTTTAAGGAATAGATTCTGCCGTTTTTTGTTGTTTTGTAACTAATCTATAATTTATTATAACAGCTGCTCCAAAAATGTTATCTGAACATATATAATTTATAAAAATGCCTCCACACTAAAAAAAAAAGGTCTAAAATAAGTTATTTTTCACTCCAACAAAATAGATAAGACCACTGCTCTGATAAAAAAAGAAAAGTGGTTTGAAATAAAGTTTTGCAGAACATATTTTAAATATGTAGTCTGTGAATAACACTCAAAAGTTTGGGAATCTATATGGTATGGGATCTCGATTGACATAGATTAAATCAAAACATCAAGGCCTAGACCTATCCATAAGGGGCCATCTAGAAATAATGTCATGCATCGGGGTGGGGGGGGGGGAATCATGACTCTATGACCATGTATTTTGAGGGGGTCTAAATTGTGTGACAAATTTGTGACCATTGGAGCAAGTGAGAAAGGGGGGGGAGGGGTTTGGTCCAAATTGACCAAAATAGTGTGATGTCATTTATGAATGGGGGGGGGGGGGGGGGGGGGGGAGGAATCATGACTCTATGACCATGTATTTTGAGGGTGTCTAAATTGTGTGACAAATTTGTGACCATTGGACCAAGTGAGAATGGGGGCGGAGTGGTTTGTTCCAAATTGACCAAAATAGTGTGATGTCATTTATGAATGAATGGCCCTAATTCAGTACAAATAACATCCAGTTCATTGCATTCCCATCAATAATTTCTGAATCTATATTTTTAGGTGTATGTTAAGCTTACATGTAAAAAAAAGATAATAAAACAGTCACTAAGACATTCTCAGCGATAAAAATTAAGGAAGAAGCCTTAACTTTAACTTAAGTAGCTTCCTTAAGTAAGTAGGCCTATTATACTAATATATTTATTTTATAGTCAATTTTTACTATAGACTATAGTTATAGTATTATCATTATACTAAATTATAGGAATTATTATTATAATTCAAATGATAATTCATTTATATTAGGCCTAGTTTGTTTTTTTTATAATATAGGAGTATAGTCATAGCTCTACATAGTATATTAATATAATACTAATATACATTAGCCTATGTATTTTATTTATATTGTAGAAATTGTAGATGAATTTTAGAGTAGAGATTGTCAAGGACTAGTCTCTAGTATCAGTATTCAGTATCATCAGACTTATCACTGATAAGTTATCAGTTATCAGTAGTCAGTAAGTTTGAATCAAGTGTAGGCTATTATCATAAAAAATAAAACAAAGTAGGCCTGTGTTATTTACTTTGGCCTACTAAAGACAGACAACTAAAGCCCACTTACTTAGTCGACTTAGATAGAGTTGACTAGTAATACTAGTAATAGTAAAAAAAAATAAGTAAAGTGAAAAAAGTGACAGTGACCAGTTTACTGCTGAGTGAACTGAACTAAAGTAAAGACGACATACATTTCAAATTTAAGCTATTGATAGTACAACTCACCTCCTACGACCACCAACTTATATTCTGTCATTTGCTTTGACCTGCCGTTCTGGTATTCCTTAATATCACAACAACAGAATTTAGAATTGTCAACACAAACTATTATCTCAAACAATCCAAGAAAACAGCCGGAATCAGTCCTCTTGTTTCTCTTCTCGTGAGACCAAACGCTTTATCGTGACCCCAGAACGCAAGAGTTCACACCCATGGCAAGTTATAATAAACGAAGGGATTAATGTAAAACATCTTTTCAAAATATATGCAATTAATTTTTGTTTAATGTTTTTATTTTTAATATACTTTTTCAAAGATTATTTATATCATTTTTTAAACATAATTGTGTGTTAACATCATTATTAATTCTAACGATTAATATATTTTTAAAAATATTATAAATTAGGTCAAATGTATTTCCCTTTCTATCTTCATATAGATATTTATAGCTTATATAAAGTTTGTACAATACCTATTTACAACATTCATTGCATACCCGACCTCACCACTAACTGTATCTTTTCACACTTAATTTATTTATAAAATATAGCAGGCTGTGTACTTACATGGGGGAGGGGGTCAAGGATGTGTACGTTTCTGCTACATGATGTGAACAACTATAACTCATGGCATGGAACGGAGTCTTTAATAATAAATAACCAGAGAACGCGAAAATGGGGGGGGGGGGAGCGCCCGGTATGTTTTTTTAGTTTACATATTTAGCATTATATAAATAATGCTTATGAGTTTGTTTGCTTATGAGGGCAACCTTTTGAGAGTTCGCCCCTATGGCATTTAGTCAAGGCACGCCACTAGGCACTAAAACTCATTCTAAATAATTCTTAAATTCAATTAAATTACTATTAGCGTTGTTTCAAAACCCTTTATACCAATATTTAACTTTTTTTTTTATTAACTAGTGATAAAAGGGATAATTATATACTTTATTAATATTTTAATGTTGAAATGGAGAAAAGTCCAAAAAATATCCATTCCGACCACACAAAAAATTCCCTTGTCTTTGTTAAAAACTTAAATTGAATTATGTTTTTGGCATTTAGATAAGAGAGTTGTGTGAATAGACAGTGAACAAATCTTCCTTAAAATTTGAAATTTTGGCAAGTTATTTCTACTTCTTGATGCTTTGTTTCATGTCTTAAGAAAGGTTTATAATTATAAATTTATGTCTATAAATTACTTATAGATTCAAAGAACCATAATCATTAGGCTGTCAATCATTTTAAGAATGTCTTTGTGTCAAGAACAGAGAGAAAAGAAACGAAAGCTTGATGATAAAAGTGGGGATGACTCCACACATGTCATAGGGCTAGGCACTAATTCTAATCAAGAAGCTGTTGTTAATGAAAAGCGGTTATCCTCAGGACATTCCGTTTTTAAGGATTTTAATCTCATTCGCGTTCTACGAGAGGATGTACGACACAAAATGATAACATTACACGGATCTCTTCCCTTAGAAGATGATGGCGAGAACAAGAAAAAAGATGCAGTTCTTCTTCTTGAACGGAAATCTTTTGAAGTATCAACTCTGGAAAATAGTTTACGCTTAACAAAAACTGTCGAAACTCTTCATAATGATATATACAGCACGCATGATGTTTACGGTTCAGAATCAAGTGCTGCTGCTGGTAAATATATAATATAGAAGAAGAACAATTATTCTTTCTTTTTATTTTTGTTATAATTAATTTAATTATATTTTCTGAACTGATGTAGGCCTATGCCTATTACTATTATCATTGTTCCTTATGAAGTTTATTTATTATGTCTAAGTCTTAGTTCTTAGTCTTAGTTATTTATTACTGTAGTCCCCAAATGGCGGTCCGTGGACCTTCACCGGTCCGCATGCCTAACGCTGCGGGTCCCCATAACATAAATATTTAGTCAAATAGAAATAAAAATAAATCATGCACTGGCACTGGTCCCTGGTAAAATTTTGAAACTTTTTCACCGGTCTGCCAAACTTTAAAGTTTGGGAACCACTGATTTATTAGATTTTTGGTGAATGGTATAAATAAGTTAAGAGGGGCAGGGACTGTTACTTTGATTCAAACTTTGATCAGTGGGGAAAGTAGAAATCACAAGTAGTGAATGGTGTGCCCCAGCTAAGATGACCATTTGTCATTTGTACTCATTGACCAGGTCAGTACGGTAATCATTGACCAGGACAGGGGCCATCCATAAATGACGTCACACATCTAGGGGGGAGGGGGGTCAGATTTTTGTGCTGATGGGGGGGGGGTGCTTAAGCAATGTGACATCACATGAAAAGCGGAATGTTATAGTAAAGAATTGCACTTAAAACCCCTACATTACAGAAATTTTTAACTTTATTCTTTTGTACAACAAATATAATTATTTTACTTAAAAGCTATGATCACTGAGAGAATCAGTACAGGTATGCGAGGTCCGAAGAATGACCTCTGATCAAGTTACAGGAAGCCATGGAGGAAGAGAATCGAGATGTAGTTACAATGGCAGTCTTGAGAATTTAAGGCTGAAGGTGGACACAGGAATCATAGAAATCAAAGCTATAGTACTACTACGGGAAGTGGGATGGAAAGGAAGGAAAAAAGGTTGACGGAGGGAGGGGGGGGTGATCTTGGTAAATGCTCTAGGCCTAGGGCAGGGATTCTTAACCATTTTTTCAGCGCTGCATGCCCACTCTGTGTTATACACCCACCCCCCACCCAACTGTATACATTATATTGTAATAAAATTTAGAATATGAAAATAATGAAATAATTTAGTTATCTTAGTTTTATTTCTTTAATTAACTTTTTATAAGCAATGAAAAAATTAGCAATACAAGTAATGCGCAAAAAAATTCGCCAGAAAAACATTTACTACTGATAATCAAGATGCATAAAAACTGATTTTTTTATTTTAAAGCAACAACAACCAGCAATGGCAGCAAATACAATTTTCTGGTCTTCCACACCTCAGGGCTGGGGAGGTACTTTTACCCCTGGTTAAGGACAGTGGTGGACATGGAATTTTTATGGGGGGGGGGAGGGTGTAGATATTGCGGCAAATACCCGTTTAGGAACAAGATAGAGATTTGCGACGTTATATTTGAGGGGGGGGGGTGTCTAACTTTGTGACGATTTGTGATGGGGGAGGGGGGTAAAAAATCAGCAAAATTTGCGTGACATCATTTATGGATGTCCCCAAAGTACGGTAGGCTACTGGTTTTTTTTACATTTGTTTGTCTGGGCTTGTCCTGGTTAAAGCTCATACATTTTAAGACTACAAAGTTTGAACAAAATTAATTTGTTTATTTATCACAAGATCAAGTGCATCTGATATCTCAGCATAAAATAATGACACAACTAAAAGAAATATTGTTCATCCAAACTGGCATCAAATCACAATCTTTTTTTTCTCCAAAAAACACCTCAACGACTCTACTGACATAACAGCTGTCTGTGTAATCACTAATTATTGTTTATTTTTGGACACCCTTGGGGCAAAACAATTATAAATGTCCTGGTTTTAATTTTGAAAAAATGGTCACCTTAGCCGCTGATTTAAGAACGAGATCATTTGTCAAAGTTTGGGAAGCTAGTCATCATGTTGTCAAGGTTATAAAGGCTGATGTTAATTTCCAATAATTATAGACCCGGTCTGAACTCAAGTTTTTACTTGTGGTGTTCATCGGCATTCTAGGTGTGGCTTGCATGAAAAAGGGTTGCATAGCAATGGACAGTCTCCAAGTACAGGTCTAGGTGTATAGGCATAGATGAATGAAAGATGATGCTAAATTTTCATTATGTAAAATAATAGCTTCTCTTTCTGTCTATGGTGACATGACATCCTGGTCGAAATAAGTACCATATTTATTGGCGTATAACATGCCCCCGCGTTTAACAAGCACCTCAATTTAAGAAGGAAATGTCAGGAAAAAAACTAAACATTATATTGGCGTATAAGACGCACACATGATTTGCCCCCTATTTTCGGGGAGAAAAGGTGCGTGTTATACGCCAATAATTACGGTACTTCAATTTTTTTTTACTTTTAATAATTTTCAAAAATTTCAATTTACACTGCTGGGGGGGGGGGGGGTGGGGGAGAAACAGCTTTTTCTACTTCATTTCTCTTTTTTAAATAATTTTATGTTTAACACCATAGTTAGCAAAGCTTCATTTCTATGGTTTGGCTACATTTACTTCAGAGTTTTTGAAACTGTTGATGTGACAGTATTGTTCACAAACTTGCATTACCACCACTGTAAACGAAACGCTCTCCTTTTATAAATACCTTCAGGACTTTGTGTTTCATTTTAAAGGCCAAAGATTTTTATGGTTCTCATTTAATGTCAGTAATGTATTTAGAAATACAGTGAAATCTGACACATGCGCTAACTCCCCCTGGCACTGTTGATTAACAAAAAAACCTTGAAATAGCAAGAGAAAAATCCTGTCAAACACAAAATGCACAAATGTTTGTGTGGAACAAAATCATGATTTATTCCCTGTGAATAGCACATACTATGCTGCATTGGCACTGAATTACTTCATGAACAGGGGTGATACATACCATTTGCATGGCCAATCAGTCTGCTACCGCACTGTGAGTTGCTAAAAATCATGATACTGTGAGTTGCTAAAAATCATAATACATAAGTGTGTTGCCATAAGACTCTCTATGCGTCTGACGGTTGAAAATGACTGATAGGTATAGTGTATATATTTTGTAAACACATAGTGAAGTTAAAATGATCGAAATGGCGATAAAACAAAAACTTCATACATCAATTGTACATGTTGATGTAAATGAACGGCTTAGTTTTGCTTAGTTTCATAATTATTCTGTGGTTATTATACATACCAATATCAGTAAATGTAGATATATGTTGTTGTTTTTTTGTTTTTTTTTCATTTTTAATGTGCCTATGTCTTCTTCTTTCAAATTATTGTGCATGATCATCAATCCTGCTGAACCTGCAAATAGCACCACTTTTGCTTGGGGCACAAGGAAAATTTTGCGTTATTTACATGTTACTATATTCATTAGGCTAATATATAAACACATTTATTTTGTATTCAACTATTTGAAATTTATTTTAAAAATGTATTTGAAAATTGGAACGAATGGAGAATAAAGCAACTAGGTACCGGTACCGGTAATCTAAAAAAAATTGTCATATTACTACTGCATACAAGCAACAGCTCGTGGGAGATGCTGATCTTCTATCGAGCGCCTCCCCAGCCGGCGGATAGGGGAAAGCCCGCCAGATATGGAGGGTACCGGGGAAATAAAATACCCGGGGCGGACCAAAATCAGCCCTACTGCCTTGTAGGAAGTGGAGGGATCCACAAAGGCTAGGGACCTAACCCGAACAAAGGCAGCTACCCATTGAGCTGTGAGGGGCAACCCCCCAAGTGGTTGTGCGCAAGGCCAACAACCCTGCCATGTAAAAAATCATAGTTACAAAAGCACCGAAAAGAGTAACAAAAGACATTTCAGTCCTGGGAGAGGATGGATTCCTTGAGGAGGAAAATATGACGCCTAATAGTGAAAGCCGAAACCTGGAAGCTATTAAGCCGACAACCATCATCTCTACCAGGACTACCACCGTCATTGGCGCTTGGAATGTCCGCACCATGTACGAGGCTGGTAAAGCGGCACAAATAGCCGCTGAGATGAGGAGCTATAAGCTCACCATTCTCGGAATTAGTGAAGCAAGATGGACTGGATGGGGACAGAAGAGATTAATCTCAGGAGAGATGGTGATATTTTCGGGACACGAAGAAGACAATGCCCCACATACCCTGGGTGTTGCTATGATGCTATCAAGGGCAGCACAAGGAGCACTCATTGGATGGGAGGCCCATGGACCTAGAATTCTTTTAGCAACCTTTCGAACAAAGAAACGTAGCATCAACCTAGATGTTATACAATGCTACGCACCAACTAATGAAAGTGATGAAGGAGACAAAGAAGAATTCTACAATAGAGTAATGACCATAGTCCAGGATCGCCCACGGAGGAACATCGTCATCCTCATGGGAGACTTTAATGCCAAGATCGGCAATAGCAACACAGGGTACGAAGAGGTTATGGGACAGCAAGGGATAGGCGAGATGAACGACAATGGTGAGAGGTTTGCGGACCTATGTGCCACAGCTGACCTGGTCATAGGGGGGAGCATTTTCCAGCACAAGAGGATTCACAAAGCTACATGGGTCTCTCCGGACATGAGAACGATGAACCAAATAGACCATGTATGTATTTGTAAAAAATTCAGGCGATCTCTCCAAGACGTACGTGTTAAGAGGGGAGCTGATATTGCCTCAGATCATCATCTTCTTGTGGCCAGGATGAAATTAAAACTAAAGAGACATTATACCGAGCAAACAGCATACAGGACTCGGTATAATACCTCCCTCCTGAAGGACCAAGCCAAAAAGGAAGAATTCAGAATCTCACTATTCAATAAGTTCCAAGTCCTACAAGAAATACTTGAAGATGAAACCACCGAAGGAAAGTGGCAAAGCATGAAAGAAACAGTCCAGTCAACATGTCAAGAAGTGCTAGGAAACAGGAAAAAGGCACACAAAGAATGGATGACAGCAGGTACGCTGAATAAAATAGAAGAAAGGAAAAGAAAGAAATCAGAAGTGAATAACAGCCGCACCCGAGCACAGAAAAACAAGTCCCAGAAGGAGTATGCAGATGCAAATAAGGAAGTTAAGAAAAGCATCAAGAGGGACAAGAAGGAATTTGTTGATAAACTTGCTAAAGAAGCAGAGGATGCAGCTCACCAGGGGAACATGAGGGAACTGTTTGATACCATTAAGACGCTGTCAGGGAAATTTAGCAAGGTAGAGAGACCAGTGAAGGACAAAATGGGAAACACCATACCAAGTGAGGAGCAACAGAGAGGGAGATGGAAGGAACACTTTGAAGAGCTCCTGAACAGGCCTGAACCAAGAAATCCACCAGATATCCAACCAGCCGATAATGACCTGCTAATTGACTGTAATAGTCCCACCAAAGAAGAGATTAGCAGGGCCATTAAACAACTCAGAAATGGAAAGGCTGCGGGACCTGATGGCATCCCAGCAGAGGCACTGAAGGCGGACCTGGAAACCAGTGTGGAAATGCTACACCCTCTGTTTATGAAGATATGGGAAGAGGAGCAAGTTCCTTCCGATTGGAAAGAGGGATACCTTATCAAGATCCCAAAGAAGGGAGACTTAAGCTCCTGCTCGAACTACAGAGGGATCACCCTGCTGTCCATCCCAGGAAAGGTTTTCAACCGTGTACTACTTAACAGGATGAAAAACGCTGTAGACCCTCTGTTGCGGGACGAACAAGCCGGCTTTCGCACCAACAGATCCTGCACGGACCAGATAGCGACACTGCGCATCATTCTAGAGCAGTCACTAGAGTGGAACTCGCCGCTCTATGTCAACTTTGTTGACTATGAAAAAGCCTTCGACAGTGTTGACAGGCAAACCCTGTGGAGATTGCTAAGGCATTACGGGGTGCCACAGAAGATTACTGATATAATCAGAAACATGTACGAAGGGATAAACTGCCGAGTTATCCATGGCCAGCAGTTGACAGATGCTTTCCAGGTGAAGACTGGTGTGAGACAAGGTTGCTTGCTGTCACCATTCCTCTTCCTGTTAGCCATTGACTGGGTGATGAAAACATCTACACAGCAGAAAAGAAATGGCATCCAATGGACCTTGTGGGATCAACTGGATGATCTTGACTTTGCTGATGATCTTGCACTTCTTGCACATACCCAACAACAGATGCAGGAGAAAACAAACATTGTCGCAGCCACTTCTGCTAGCATGGGTCTCAACATCCACAAAGGGAAGAGTAAAGGCCTCAAGGTTAATGCCACCAGTACATCACCCATTATGCTTGAAGGAGAAGCCCTTGAGGAGGTGGACAGTTTTGTTTACCTTGGCAGCATGGTAGATAAACAAGGAGGTACAGATGCGGACGTCAAAATAAGGATAGGAAAAGCAAGAGCAGCCTTCCAACAACTCAAGAATGTTTGGGTCTCTAACAACTTAGGCAGCAAGTTAAAAGTAAGGATTTTTAACGCTATGGTAAAACCTGTGCTGCTATATGGAGCCGAGACATGGAGAACAACGGCCGTAAACCTGACCAGAATCCAGTCCTTCATCAACAACTGTCTAAGAAGGATTCTCAGAATTCACTGGCCAGACAAAATCAGCAACCAGGAACTGTGGCAGCGGACTAAACAGAAACCCATTGAGGAAGAGATTCTCCAGAAGCGGTGGAGGTGGATTGGTCATACACTAAGAAAACCTGCTTCTAACATAACAAAGCAAGCCCTGAAATGGAACCCACAGGGTAAGCGGAAAAGAGGCCGTCCAAGAAACACTTGGCGCCGAGAATTGGAGACAGACATCAAGAAAATTGGCCATGAATGGAAGATCCTGGAGAAGCTGGCCCAGGATAGAGATGCCTGGAGGTCTCTCGTAGGTGGCCTATGCCCTTGGAGGAACCGCAGACGCCGACGATGATCGGTGGATGCCCCTCATGGACGAGAAGGCTCAACAACATACAAGCAACAGAGTGTTCAATAGATAAATAAAAAGGGACACCTAAATTTATACTAGCATGTCTTTCTTCTGTTGCTTTCTGAAATAATGGAAAACTACATTCATGTATGCCCCAAAATAGATCCCTGCATTTAAAAATGTTTCTGGGAGGGGCTCAACACTCCTCACCCCCCCCCCTTTTTTTTTTTTACACACACACACACACTTTCTCCAAAGCCTGCAACCATTCAATCCCCCCTCCCATCAAAGTAACAGTCCCAGTCCCCTCTCATTTAATATGGTATATATAATAATTACATAATAATTAATTTAAATCTACATCTTATGGGGGGGGATGACTTTTTTATTCTCTTTTTTTGTGGCTCCCCCAAGTTATAAAACATAGCTATGTTACTGATTGGAAATAATTTTTATAAGTATCCTTTCCTTAAATGTCCATTTTAATATCTATCATATTTGAAGTATCAGAAAGATAACCCTTTTTTTTTTCTCTCCAGATATAAAAGCCACCTTGATTCATCCAGCAACAGAAAAGCATATCACAAAATATGCTGATCATGAGCCATTTATTATTCAAGAAACTCAAGAGTTGTATCAAACTGTGACCCTTCCATGCATAAAAGAAAGTAAATTTAGCATTCAAGTAGGTTATTGGACATCAAAATTGAGAATCGTCTTTTAAACCTTTTGAGTTCAAAAAAATTTGAAGAACTACCCGTGTACTTACTGTGAAAAAAAGATTTTTAAAAAACGCCCAAATCTCAACTTTGAAATAGTACAGTTGTTTTTTTTTCCAGCGCTATACAAGGCAAAACAGTTTAATATTTTGCTCAAACTTGTAAATTAATTTGAGGGTAATAATCAGACTTACTGTAATTGTACTGTTGTACATTGAGACCTTGACAGATTAATGAATATGTGATTTTTTTAACACTTTGAAATTATTCTCAGTAGATTTTTGACATAATTGAGATTACCGTACTTATATACTGTCGCCACTTTTTAATTTTGTTTATTATAACGTACAGTGTTCTCCTTTTTTTTTGCATCACCAGTGGGTTTATAACATCCTGGAGAAGAAAACAGAGTCTGATCGCATTTTAGTGGAAGACCCAGACCCCGATGTGGGATTTGTTATGGTGCCAGACATGAAATGGGACTGTAAGAATATAGATGCCTTGTATATGGTTGCCATTGTTCACAAGCATGGTATCAAATCATTACGTGACCTAAGGAAAGAGCATTTGCCATTGTTGGAAAATATCTTATCAAAGGGCCAGGTGAGTCACATGAGTAAAACTAAAATTATTTGGTAAAAGATAATGGTAGTTTTTATAAAGTTACTCTTCAGACAGGTGCTTAAATCTTCAATGTTTATAAAAGACATATAATTTGTAAGTAATATAACATTGAATATATGTATATTACTTTATATGTGTGTTTGTGTGTGTGTGTGTGTGCGTGCATGCATAGATAAAATGTATTATTTATTTTATTCCTGTCATTGATACAGTAGCAGCTCCTAAAAAAGTTAACTATTAATTAATGATACCTGATATAGATGTTTATTTTATGATTTATTCAATATTTTTTTGTCAGTGCATCTTGTTTTCTTACATCAATTCAATAGTCTGCAATTAAAGAGAATTTTGCTGTGACGAGAGACAAGTTGCGTGTGTACTTCCACTACCAGCCGTCCTATTACCACCTTCATGTACACTTCACACATGTCAAATTTGATGCACCTGGCTCAGATGTACTTAGGGCTCATCTGATTGAAGATGTCATGGAAAATCTCAGTATGGACTCTGACTTCTACAGCAAGAAAACACTGTCTTATGTTGTCAGAGAAAATGATTTATTGTATAGAATGTTCAAAGAGAAAGGGTATTTCAGCTGATAATGCCACACTAGTCTATTGTTATATTCCTTTTACAATTTCACTTACTTTGTAAAGGGGAGACGCTTTATGTACCAGGTACACAAAATTAAATGATATGTAAAGAAATGTCTGTATTTTTTATAATGTATTTTTAATGGCAAATGATACAGAAAATTTAAAATGTAATTAAAAGAACACAGATGCATTTTTTTCTGTAAAGGTATTCTAGATTTATTAGCTATGCATTTTTCAAGCACTTCCTTTCTTTTTCCACTATACATCTATTCTGATGATAATTTATGGAATCTTCCACTGGGCATTGTAAAATATTGACAATTAAAATTGATTTTTTTCGGAGTACCGTAATTTAAGTTCAATCTCTTTTTTGTGTTCTGCCTTTTTTGAGTAAAAAATAAAAAAGATTTGCAAGGGGAAAACATGAAGGGGTAAGGGGGGGGGGGGGGGGGGGGGGGGCATGGTCAACCTCTAACTGTAATGCTAAGAGCAAGTTGACATGAAATTATGGTTATTAAATGTTTGACTTCTGTTTTAGTCCTTTGCCAATAAACTTTAAAAAGAAAATCAACATCACACAGTGGTAACATCTTAAACTGAAAGATACAGTGTCTAAAGTTAGCACTAGTTTCCCATGTAAATAAAGTAGGATTAATGTTAAAAAATTTAGTTAATCCTGAGCCCTATATAGAGTACCAATTAAAAAAATAATGTGCTGTATTTATTATTAAACTTATTTTAATGTATCATCCAATCTGGGGTATAAATCAAAAGGAGATAAATCAAATATGGAGAACATCGTATTGTCTCAAAATACCAGCTGAATTATCATGGTGTAATATCTTGGTGTATTATCATGGTGTAAATCCCTTTTCAAGTTAGTAGCAGGGGTCGGCAAACTGGAATCAATTACACCAAATGGGGTAAAAATTAAAATCTCGTTGCTAACGAGGGCTCAATAGAAATATATAAAAATTATATTTAAAGTGCGTTTCTTTTTTTAAAAAATACTGCATGTGGCCAGTTAAATAGAGAAAGGCAGCCAACATGTGGCTACTGATGGCTTGGGAGCTGGTGTAACCACACGTCTTATCTTTTGCTAGTAAGGGTATTATCTTATGTGGTCAACTCATGGTCTCACCACCTCCACTCCCCCCCCCTTGGAACCCCCCCCCCCCCGAGTCTACCTGCTGTGACTATTCGTCTCTGGTGGTAGTCTACACTGGCGGCACCCTAGATCTGTTACAATTATAGCAGCGACTTGATCGAGCGGTGCCTTGTTACCATGTTCAATTTGGTATCATCCCGCTGAGAGGATGTCAGCCCCCCCGGTGATGGTTTCACCTTGTGTGATCCATACTCCATGGTGACGCCACTGCCCCCCGGTGATGGTTTCACCTTGTGTGATCCATACTCCATGGTGACGCCACTGCCCCCCGGTGATGGTTTCACCTTGTGTGATCCATACTCCATGGTGACGCCACTGCCCCCCGGTGATGGTTTCACCTTGTGTGATCCATACTCCATGGTGACGCCACTGCCCCCCGGTGATGGTTTCACCTTGTGTGATCCATACTCCATGGTGACGCCACTGCCCCCCGGTGATGGTTTCACCTTGTGTGATCCATACTCCATGGTGACGCCACTGCCCCCCGGTGATGGTTTCACCTTGTGTGATCCATACTCCATGGTGACGCCACTGCCCCCCGGTGATGGTTTCACCTTGTGTGATCCATACTCCATGGTGACGCCACTGCCCCCCGGTGATGGTTTCACCTTGTGTGATCCATACTCCATGGTGACGCCACTGCCCCCCGGTGATGGTTTCACCTTGTGTGATCCATACTCCATGGTGACGCCACTGCCCCCCGGTGATGGTTTCACCTTGTGTGATCCATACTCCATGGTGACGCCACTGCCCCCCGGTGATGGTTTCACCTTGTGTGATCCATACTCCATGGTGACGCCACTGCCCCCCGGTGATGGTTTCACCTTGTGTGATCCATACTCCATGGTGACGCCACTGCCCCCCGGTGATGGTTTCACCTTGTGTGATCCATACTCCATGGTGACGCCACTGCCCCCCGGTGATGGTTTCACCTTGTGTGATCCATACTCCATGGTGACGCCGCTGCCCCCCGGTGATGGTTTCACCTTGTGTGATCCATACTCCATGGTGACGCCGCTGCCCCCCGGTGATGGTTTCACCTTGTGTGATCCATACTCCATGGTGACGCCACTGCTTATGTTCAAAACATCAAGAGATGCAAATGCTTTCAAAATTACTCACTAGGTGGCAGTAAAAAAAAGTTGCTGTCTTTTGCAACAACCTTTGACCTTTGAGAACAAGGATTTTTTTTTACCCTAATGAACATGAAAACAAACCAATGATCCAACCCAAAAACATCATCTGTGGCATTGTATCAAAATGTCATCGCTTCCACTAAATTTGAGGTGACATATAAGAAATAAAAATAATAATTTCCTGGTACTTTTCTTTGCATACCGGCAATGAGAATTTTATTAATTTGTTTTATGGATTTTATTTTGTACTTTTATAATTGTATTTTCCATATGGTAAATATGATTTTCTTCCCTTCAAATCGAAGGGGGTAACATTGGGTCAATGCCAATGTTACCCCTGGGATGCAAGCAGTGTCCGTAATGCCTGTAAAAATTGGGATGTGCAGTAAATTTATTGAAAAAAACATACATTTTTTTACTATTATTAGTATTATTTTTTATTTTACACATAATTAATTTATTATTCCAATAGCAATAGATGCTGCCAGCCGTAACTATGGACTCTGTCACATTTATCAGTCCGAGTCAGTCACTAACGCCAATATGAATAGGACAAAACTTCTTTTAATTTAAATGTTGACGCACGTCAGATGTATCAAAAATTAACTTATTTCTTCATTTATTTGCGCTTTTTTATCGTTACGGCATACCAGACCCTATTTTGGTGGGAATTTGTAAAAATTCATTTCAAATTAGTGATCTCAAATCTTAACTAAAAATGAAATGATTTCTCTAAACACAACCATGTCGAAGGGCACCCATATTTCCTCTAGCATTCCTTCCCTTGCGCTCCAATTAAGTGTAGAATGATGCAAAACTAAATTCCAGAGGCGGGAGGGTGGGGGGGGGCAGATGTCTCCGGCCGCCAGCTAGTTAGGGGCGCCAAAATGTGCTTTGATATTATTTTTTGATGAAAATAATGGGTTTGATGGTTGAAAACATGAAAAAGGGGCGCTTTAAAATGGATCTTGTCCCCGGGCGCCAAACACCCTCGCTACGCCTCTGCTAAATTCAGATATGCATCCCTGTATTTTGAATTTATTTAAAAAAATGTCGGGGGAAGGGGGCTAGCCCACGACCCAAACCCCTCCCCCCACTTTCAATCGGGAACCATCAGTCTGTGTCCAAGATTTCTTTTACCCTACAACGTAATCAGAGTGACGGTGACCGATGCCTTTTTATCTCATGTACTATTTCAAAGAGTAATTTCTCAATTAAAATCTCTACGTGGTATTTATGTTTGCGGCGGCACGAGTAGAAAGTGTGAGTATTGCAGAAACATGTGCGTTAAAAATAAATACCGGTATGCACAATTTGTATTTGGTGTTGATTTTATTTGAAGGATGTCATGACATACAGCACTTGCCCTACGTACGCCACTGGGCACAACGGCGACCAGAACCAGCTACAACTCCAGCCCTTCACCCAACATAAACTAAATTAAGATTAAAAGTAGTTGAGGGTATGCTTTTGGCTCCAGACCAATTGTATACCGGTATACAACATTAATTTAAAAGGGGAATAATGTATCCGTCATTCAAAGAAAATCATCAGATTTTCTAAAAAATCCATTGTTTTCTTACAGGTGACGTTTAGGCAGAGGCGTAGCGTGGTGGGGGCAGGGGGGGCAGATGTCCCCGGGCGCCAGCTAGTTAGGGGCGCCAAAATGTGCTTTGATATTATTTTATTGATGAAAATAATGGGTTTGAGAGTTGAAAAAAAAGAAAAAGGGGCGCTAAAAATGGATCTTGTCCCCGGCGCGAATCTTGTCCCCGGGCGCCAAACACCCTCGCTACGCCACTGGGGTGGTAGAAGGTGAGTGTGTGGTGGGCTACCGAAGAAAAAACTGGGAGGTGTCTGGGAAATCTAAATCAGCTGCCCTTAAAATCAGCTGAGCACTTTACTCCTCGAGTAAAATCCTGGTGTTTTCAGTACTTCTGAGGAAAAAACTGTCATGTTCCTTGTGAAATTGTAGCAACGTAAATGAGCGTGGTTCTTAACCTTTTTGAAGCTCTGCACTGTCAAACAATCGTTTGCATGCCAAATACTTCTGGCCCATGTCAGAATATTCTAGTTGTCTAAGGTCCTCCTATGATTCTGGCGACTGTTCAGATGGCATCGTGTAATCCCTGTCACACAACGGACTAGTTTGATCCAACTAAAAATAAAAGCTGCATGGTACATAAGGCGTTTATTTCAGACAGCATTACAACATCCATCTAGTTTACATTGAGTTAAGACATGAATCCAATCTATAACAATATTCCACTCACGAAAACATCTCATCGTGGCTCTGTATAAAAAGACATATCTCGCTGTCGCTCGCCCTATCTCACACTTTTCTAAGTTCCTAGTTCACTCATACGTCTGTGACCATACTACCGCACCGCTCAAAAGTTGCCTCCCCTTTTATAACCCCAAAATCCCATAACTCCTGACGTGAAAATCGTTCACACTTGCTCACTAACCCCATTTGTCACCAATTCAAAACACACCCACTATAGCTGACGTCATGACCTTGACATTCAACCCCATAGCAATTAAAAAAACCCACATTTTTCTGCATCCCTTCCCCCATGAAAAAAATGCCCTTAAACGGGTTAATAAAATGTTTTCCCCGCACCTTCTCGCACTACCTCCTGCCCTCCCTCGCACTACCTCCTGCACTACCGCCTGCATTTCCTCGCACTACCTCCTGCACTACCTCTTGGACCCCCTCGCACTACCTCCTGCACTACCTCCTGCACTCCCTCGCACTACCTCCTGCACTACCTCCTGCACTCCCTCGCACTACCTCCTGCACTCCCTCGAACTACCTCCTGATCTACCTCCTGCACTCCCTCGCACTACCTCTTACACTCCCTCACACTACCTCCTGCACTACCTCCTGCACTACCTCCTGCACTCCCTCGCACTACCTCCTGCACTACCTCCTACACTCCCTCGCACTACCTCCTGCACTCCCTCGCACTACCTCCTGCTCTACCTCCTGCACTACCTCCTGCACTACCTTCTGCACTACCTCCTTCACTACCTCCTGCACTACGTCCTGCACTCCCTCGCACTACCTCCTGCACTCCCTCGCACTACCTACTGCACTACCTCGTTTACTACCTCCTGCACTACCTCGCACTACCTCCTGCACTCCCTCGCACTACCTCCTGCACTACCTCCTGCACTCCCTCGCACTACCTCCTGCACTACCTCCTGCACTCCCTCGCACTACCTCCTGCACTCCCTCCTACTACCTCCTGCTCTACCGCCTGCACTACCTCCTGCACTACCTTCTGCAATACCTCCTTTACTACCTCCTGCACTACGTCCTGCACTCCCTCGCACTACCTACTGCACTCCCTCGCACTACCTACTGCACTACCTCTTTTACTACCTCCTGCACTACCTCCTGCACTACCTTCTGCACTCCCTCGCACTACCTCCTGCACTACCTCTTGCACTCCCTCGCACTACATCCTGCACTACCTCCTGCACTCCCTCGCACTACCTCCTGCACTACCTCCTGCACTCCCTCGCACTACCTCCTGCACTACCTCCTGCACTCCCTCGCACTACCTCCTGCACTACCTCCTGCACTCCCTCGCACTACCTCCTGCACTACCTCCTGCACTCCCTCGCACTACCTCCTGCACTACCTCCTGCACTCCCTCGCACTACCTCCTGCACTACCTCCTGCACTCCCTCGCACTACCTCCTGCACTACCTCCTGCACTCCCTCGCACTACCTCCTGCACTACCTCCTGCACTCCCTCGCACTACCTCCTGCACTACCTCCTGCACTCCCTCGCACTACCTCCTGCACTACCTCCTGCACTCCCTCGCACTACCTCCTGCACTACCTCCTGCACTCCCTCGCACTACCTCCTGCACTACCTCCTGCACTCCCTCGCACTACCTCCTGCACTACCTCCTGCACTCCCTCGCACTACCTCCTGCACTACCTCCTGCACTCCCTCGCACTACCTCCTGCACTACCTCCTGCACTCCCTCGCACTACCTCCTGCACTACCTCCTGCACTCCCTCGCACTACCTCCTGCACTACCTCCTGCACTCCCTCGCACTACCTCCTGCACTACCTCCTGCACTCCCTCGCACTACCTCCTGCACTACCTCCTGCACTCCCTCGCACTACCTCCTGCACTACCTCCTGCACTCCCTCGCACTACCTCCTGCACTACCTCCTGCACTCCCTCGCACTACCTCCTGCACTACCTCCTGCACTCAATCGCACTACCTCCTGCACTACGTCCTGCACTCCCTCGCACTACCTACTGCACTCCCTCGCACTACCTACTGCACTACCTCTTTTACTACCTCCTGCACTACCTCCTGCACTACCTTCTGCACTCCCTCGCACTACCTCCTGCACTACCTCTTGCACTCCCTCGCACTACATCCTGCACTACCTCCTGCACTCCCTCGCACTACCACCTGCTTTATTTCTTGCACTCCCTCGCACTACCTCTTGCACTACCTCCTGTACCCCCTCACACTACCTCCTGTACTACTGCCTGCACTACCTCCTACACTCCCCCATGCACTCCCTCGCACTCCCTCCTGCACTCCCTCGCACTACCTCCTGCACTACCTCCTAGTCTCCCTCCTGCACTACCTCCTAGACTCCCTCCTGCACTACCTCCAGCACTTCCTCGCACTACCTCCTGCACTTCCTCGCACTACCTCCTGCACTACCTCCTGCACTCCCTCGCACTACCTCCTGCACTCCCTCTCACTACCTCCTGCCCTACCTCCTGCACTCCCTCCTCCACCACCTCCTCCACTACCTCC
>CAXITT010000051.1:909931-933898 GCA_964033795.1 Lymnaea stagnalis | reverse complement strand
CACTACCTCCAGCAATACCTGCTACACTACCACCTGCACTACCTCCTTTCACTCCCTCATGCACTACCTCTTGCACTCCCTCTCACTACCTCCTGCTCTCCCTCCTGCACTACCTCCTGCACTACCTTCTGCACTACCTCCTTCACTACCTCCTGCACTACGTCCTGCACCCCCTCGCACTACCTACTGCACTCCCTCGCACTACCTCCTGCACTCCCTCGCACTACCTCCTGCACTCCCTCCTGCACCCCAGCGGGTATGGGCACCTTCGTTAAAAAAACAACTGATCCATCAATCATTGTGGCGCTACAGCCGATGTAGGGCTTTGGCCTGCCTCACCACCTCCTTCCACTCAGAACCTAACTGAGGCTGTTCTTTTCCCTGGTTGGATTCCCATCTGCTGTAGATATTTTACACATCAATAGGTTTTATGACTTTTTTGTTAGGTTCCACGTTTCACTTGCATATATTTTAACTTGTCTGATTACAGTTTTATTTACATGTGTAGTCATTCCTGTTTATGTACTGAAATATATATATTACGTTAAGAAATGGCGTCAGGGGGACGTCGAGCTTGCACTCTTTATGACCTCCCCAAAACACCCCTCCCCAACCCGGTAACGGGCCGCAGAGCGGCACGTCGGGGATGTCCCTTTGTCAGGACAGCCCCCACCCGAGTCTGCTCGACCAGGGTCTCCGCTGGGGGGCCGTCCTAACCCAAAGACACCCGGTCGGTCCGACACTGTGTTTGCACACAGTGCACACGATCGACTTTCTCAGGAGTCGGCATGGAAAAATTTACGTCCTAATACCTTCCCTCACCCATCCCAGGGAAGCTTTCGACGCCCTATCAGAGGGATGCCACAGTGGGTTTCCACAACGCAACTAATTCGCGATGTAGCTGGGACGAAACGGTTGCCTTGGAGCAGCTTCTCAGGGCTGCATAGTAAGAATCATCGGCCAGAGGTTTACCAGCCTCGCCTCTCGCCTCATATCCATTAATGGCAACTTGTAATGATGATCCCCACCCTGTCCCTGCCTAGTCTTCCAGTTGGAAAGTATCACAACTGGCAGCACTGTAGGAGCTGTTTTATGTACGGCAGGTACCCAGCACATCCCTTGTCTGCCCACGCAGGACACGCCCAGTAGTTGTGTTCCCCGGGTAACGTCGAGGGGGTCGGTGGCCGACGCCTCCTAATCGACAAGCCACCACAGACTTGTCAAACGGAGCCCCGGGGAGTATTTATGTACTACATTTAACGAATATAATATAATAATATTATATGCGCATTTTATGCGTCGTACGTCACCAGGTCCCAGGTTGTCACCGGAAAGTGAGTCTCAGACTCTCAGCCAGCCTACTGAGATAAGCAGCAGATCCGTAAATGTTATCTCCCAAATTCATTAAAATATTATTGTATTGATAAATATCTTAAGTTGAATTTAAAACATTACAATTCAAAATAGAGAAATAGGATATATTTGAAAATATAATTAAAATACTGTATTATTCCGTTTTGTTTTGTTCCATGTTTTTAAAATTATTTTCCATTTAATTAAATTCACTTTTTTCAAGTTACCTACCAACACAATATTGTCAACATGGCAGACTGGCGAAGTAAATCGCGGAACGGAGGTAGCGACATAAATAATTTTTAGTTACCTTTTTCTATTTTTCAAAAATAAATTTAAAGCATTTAAAAACCCCCGCAAAATTGTAAGGCTCAAGAGTTCTCTTTGCAGAAGGATAAAATCCACGATTTGCAAGACTCAAGAGTTGTTAATTTTTTTTGTAATCTAAACTAAATAGTCTTAAATAATAATAAATTAATCACTTCATTTTGTGTCTGTATCAGTTAGGAATTGGGTAATCTACCACTTGAGCGTCGGCCAAGAAAAAATCCAGCTGTTCCTGTTTGAAGGGCTATTTAAACAACTATTCTTATATTATTTTTAATGACATTGGTTGTATGTATTAAATTGTATTCATTCCCATAATAATAGACATTTTTTTTAAAATAGAAGATAATGTGTGAACATGGAATCATGCATAGTTCTCCCCCAAATTGACAATGAAGTTTAAAAAAATATAATTTTCACGAAAATGGTTGTGGTACATGAATCCACGTAAATATGAAGGGGAAAGATCACCGGCGCATCTTGTGAGCATTCACGTTTTCCACAATCTGTGTGTGGACATCCGCGTTATCTGGGTTAAAAAAAAAAAATTGTAGTCTCTTTTTCTTCCTGGCATATCGGTAGCTTGGCAGTAATAATTATTTAAATGTATTAGTATTGTGCTATATAACTTTATAGCCTCTATACAGAAAGAAAAATATTAACAGACTCCAAAGTAAGAATAGTTGTTTAAATAGCCCTTCCAAACGGAACAACTGGATTTTTTCTTGGCCGACGCTGAAGTGGTAGATTACCAGGAATTGTACTGGTGTAGGAAAAAGGGGTGGGAGCAATGAAAAAGCTTGCTTGAAGTTCAAAAATATTTAAAGGGGGAAAATTAATATAAAGTCAATTAATTAATTTTCCGCTAAAAGTAGTAAAATCCTTGAAATCGATAATTATAATTTACAAACGCTACTGAACCTGAATGCTAAGCTAAGGCCTAAGGCAGTATCCCCCAACTTGAGCATAAATCTTCAAATGTTAAATCTATGACTATGAACTACCGTGATGAACCTTAAACTTAAATTAAACCATGAGTTTGTGATTGAGTGTTGCACTTACACCTGGACCCTCACCAGAAAAGCAGAGAACCTGCTCAACACATGGGAGAGGAAAATCCTCCGCAAAATTTATGGACCAGTGATAGAAAATGATATCTGGAGAATATGCACAAACCAAGAGTAAGAGCTTTACTATCTGTACAAAGAACCACCCATAGTCACAATGATAAAAAGAGGCAGAATACGCTGGGCAGGTCATGTTGAAAGGATGCCGGAATGCGGAGCAGCCAAAATTATATACAGGCAGAAGCCAAGGGGCAGACGACTCACCGTTTGCCAAAGGATGAGGTGGATTGATGATGTGGAGACAGATTTACACCAGTTGGGGGTTCGAGCATGGAGACGGAAAGCCATGGATTTTAATTTAAAATTATAATTAATCAACCAAATAAAAATTTAATTAAAATGTGCCATTGTCATATTAATGAAAATGTAACTCTTGTTAACAAAAAAATAAAGAGAGTGAATCCAAAAAAGCAACTTAACAAAACACGCAAATGACGTCACAGTGCTATCTCTTCGCATTATCCAAAATCAAATATTCAAAATAATGAAAACCCAACTTACAGCATCATCAAATACAATTTTACTCACTTTATAAATCCAAAAGATGTCAGAAAAGTCAAAAATCCATTTTACAAAATGATAATGATAAAATGATGACCCAGTCAAAATGGCCTTGTTTTGATTTGAAATATTATTATAATTAACCACCCTATGAAATATTAATTTAAAAAAGCCATCAATAAGAAAACATTCCATCAGCATATTAATACGAAAAAAAAGAGAATAGTTTACTCAGCATCAGCAAAGAAGATCATCTCAGAAACAAACATCGAACTTTTGTTTAAGTTTAAGAATGCTGCAGTAGGTGCAGAAAAAGGCAGTTTGATTGAATATGAATCTTGCAGTGAGACATGAAATAAGCCCGAACAATCTTTCAGGATGGAATGTTTCTTGTGGTTAGTAGACCAGACATTGATTTCCTTAGACATGTTTCCATCAACTGCAACTGTATGTTGATATTTTTAACTTTCTATATGATATTCAGCAAATCAGTATCATAACTCTGGATAATTTAAGCAAATACTATATTGAGAATTGGAGATTCACATGATGTAGATGGTTCATACTTACTAGAAGAACGTTTTGTCCTAAACCGCTACAGGAATACCTCTAGTGTTGGCAGCATGCTGGAAAACTAGGCTTGTCACCATTGAAGGAACGACGACAACTATCCAGACTCTCCATAATGTACAAGATAAAGAATGGCCTGGTCCACTGCTTTAAAATTTAACAGAAACTCGTCCCTCTCCCCCATAGACAGCGACGAGGCCAAGACAGGCTATTCCGGCTCATACCAGCAAGAAGCCAGTATAGGAGCTGCTCATTCCTGCCCAAGACAATCAAGGACTGGAACAAGCTTTCGAAAGGAACAGTTGAGGCGACAACACTAGACTCATTTGTGTCTTATATTGCCTCAAGCCTTCAAACCCCCAGCGCATAATTCCCTCACTAAGTGGCACTGGAAATCAGTGAAATGTCCTCATCAACACCAGGCACAGAAACATTGCAAATCCCCTCTAGATGCATAGGAGCCAAAATGATCAATAAATTGATCATGGGCCCTTAATATATAGAAGAAGAAGAACTGAAAGTCCTGAGAGAAATGATTTTAGAAGTACAAACAGCATTACAGTGTCTTCAATTCCTTGTGTCGCTAGCAGATTTGTTTCCGAATACTGTGATTGCGTCAAAGAAAAATGTTAAAAGTTCTAATAATTAGTAAATATCTTTGCTTTTTCGCGTAAATATTTAAATGTGATTGAGTTGATACATTATTGTAGTTAAACATTTAAAAATAAAAACGTGTGTGTAACATACAAAATTTCCCAATATCACTGTCATCAGTGTTGATAAATTATTGTTTAAAATTCCAGCATCCCTAACTTCAGAAGAGATGCTAGATTCTGAAAATCAACGCCGGGTGACTGGGCTAGCCGATAAAGTATCTTTATTAAAAGGGGTAAGTGGATAGTTTATGTCAGGGATCTTCAACTCGGCTTTCTAGAACATGACTAAAGAAAGTGATTGGGTGGGGGGATGTCATGTCTTAGGATGAGTTCAAACATGACTTGTAAAAACAGTTGTAGAAGATGTCATTCTTTTCAATGTCTGCCTCTTCTGTTGGTGAATATTTATCTTTAAAAGAAAATTTTTATAAACTGGGCATGCCTCCCAGCACAGAGTAATGATTGCTTACTGATTCTGTTGTAGGATTGTATTTGATTAATTGTTGCTGATGAGCACCACTGCTTCCTGGTGATTGATATGTCATATCTTCCTGACCACTGACCAGATAAATGAAATTCTGAATTCTTTATTTTGCTTTGCACTTCTACTCCTGGGGAATGTGACCTGTTTCTCAACACAGACAGAGGAGCTCATGTAAGGGCTGAAGTAGAATAGGTTTTCCTTTTTTGAGGACTTCCATTGGAATGCCGTCAATCCTTGGTGCCTTCCCATCATGAAGACGGAAGGATGCCATATACTTCTACTCCATATTGGTTCTGTTACCACCATGAGTTTCAGTGTGTTACTTTTGTGCCCATCTTTCTGTCTGATACAGTGTGTGGGGTTCCAAAATCCACTGCTGACACATGATTTTTGGCTTCATACATTGACTCTGGTTGGAAACATCTTTGTGACTTTGGTCTCCATTCTTCATAAGTCCAGTATACTGGCATGCTTCATTTCTGGTGCAATTTGTGTCTGTATTTTCCTTTGTTTTTGTTTCCTTAGCAGAAGACTCTTACAGGATGGGGCAAACTGTGGTGGAGTTGGTTACCCGCATCAGTATGTATTAATTGAAAATAAATTATTATAATTTTTCTCTTCAGATAGCCCTAGATATAGAACTAGAGACCAAAGACTCCAATCGATATCTAGATTCTATGGTAAGTAAATAAGCCATAATTTGGCCAGCTGTAACTTTTGTTGAAGTGCTTTATAAATTCTTTCCCAGACTGAGAATGCCATTTAACAGTACATTACATTCATTTTTTAATAATCTATATTTTCTATGATAAAATAGAATACTATGACCAGGGTTACTCATTTCTTGGGGTTTTGCATATCTCGGGCAAACAGAATAGTAAAAGTATTTTTCACCATCCAGCAAAATCCGGTCATGAAATTAATTTACTTAAAAATATATTATAAACTGAAATAAACATTACAAGAGTTTGTTTTTTCATAGTTGCTTAATAGCTTTTGTCTGTTTATGAATGAAAATTTCTTGGGAGGTTGGTCACTTGTTACTAGTTGTTACATTTTCCCCTGCCTAGCCCTAGTAAAATATAACTAGCTAATAATATACTTGTTAAGCGAAATTCGGATATGACAGCCTATAGAAAAAACCTTTGCACTTTCTATGAGCTTTGCATTCTTTACAGGTATCAAATTCTAGTTAAAATTCTAACAGTTTGCAAGCCAATATTTCTAACAATTTGTAACAAGGTGCTCCTTTCAAATCAAATAACAAATAAAAAAATAAAAAACATATATCAATATATGTATATCTTTTACTAGGTTTTTTGGGAGAAAAAAATCCACTACATAAATAAAAAGGTAGTTAAGCATATTATCAGCATGTATAATATGTTACTATGCACAAGATCTCAGCCCATGGGACAAGACCACAATTGGTGTTGCTGTGAGGTGATGGCTGAAACAGTACACTAAGAAATTGTGATTTTTTTTTTTTCAATAATTCATTTTTTAATTGGTGTCTCAAAGTTTGATTTAAAATTTAAATCATCACATTAAAAATAGTGTTAATTATAATGCTAAAAAAAACATATAGTTATATGTTTTGATTATCCTAATTAAAAGTCTTTTTTTTTCAATATATCATAATGGTAAGGATCACTTTGCTTCTATATAAATGTGGTCTTGACTTGAAAATGTTTAACTATCTGTGTACCGGGGTACTATCACTAATCAAAATATAAAAGCTGTTTTGAAAAATGTTTAATTAATTTTGCCGTAACTGGAATCTTCAATTTCATATGTATTAGAACCTGGAGCAGCTTTAAGGAAGTCATTAATGGCATTGATGCTCGTATTTCCAACATAAATTATGTTTACAATCACATCAAATACTTTCTTCACATGTCTGGTCTTGATAACGACTTCATTGTTACAAGTTATAATAGTCTAACTTAATTAATATTTTCATTTTTTGTAATCCAGGGTGGAGACTTCAGCAGCTCTGAAGGTTTACTCACCGGCAGCATGCATCGACTGTCAAACATGGTCGGCTCTGGTAAAAACAATCGCAAACTCATGTGCTACATCGTCCTTGGACTGGTTCTTTTGTTTATCATCACATATTATTTCATCTCGAGAGTACGAGGTTAACTCACTTCACCACTTGTCATTTGTTGTATTGGGTTTTTTTTTTGGGGGTACTTTTGAGGGACTTCACTTGGTTGCTGCTATGATATTATTGGGGTCTCATTTAGCATGAAGACATTGTGTGTAGGAATTTGATGAGTTGGGCCAGTTGTGGATATTGGGTGTTTTTTTAAATATTTCTTTGCCCTTCATTCTTATGTTGCTCATTTGCATAGGAGCAAGACTCCTCCTGAGCCTACCACTGATCTAACTCACGTTAACCTTCATTGATGCTCCAATTTATCTGTGACTGTTTCACATGCTGTAAATACTGTTGGCTGATGTGAAAATATGGTAAAATATAATTGTTTTGTTTTGTTTCATCAGAAAGGTGGGTGACAGTTTCTTGACTATGAGGCGATTGTGGCATTGTTCAGAGTTGGTCCTTAAAAAGTCTATTGTTCAAATATGCAATCTACATTCAAACATATCTTGGTGGCAGGACCTAAATAGGACACTATTTTATTTCAACAGACAATTCAAATTATGTTTTTTGTGTGTTTTTAAATGTATATTACCAGCAAATCTTAAGTACAAAGATATCAATAGGAGTTAGACAGCATATTCTCACTAACAATATTTCACTACCCATAGAAATTATATTTAATATGTCTATAAAGTCATTGACAATGTTTACATTAGAGCCGAGTGAAGGGCTACTGTGCTGCTGGACTATTTGAGTGACAAGGCACATGCCTTGCGAATTATTTTTATGTTTTACAAGTGATGAAATTTTTAACAGAGAAATGTTTCTGTTGTACGTGCACATTGGATTGATGTACAGAGCCAAGAGAAATGTTTCTGTTGTATGCGCACATTTCATTGATGTACAGAGCCAAATAAAATTATGATGATCAGTTATTATGACTTATTAAACCCAGTTAAAATTGCTTTGATGTCAACATTATTGTTCTTGTAAATAACAGATTAAATAATTGCAACATGACCTATCATGGTCTCACTCTAATCTGTCAACTGTGATGTATTGTACAGTTGTCTGTTAACTTTAATCTACACTCATCTATCAGCTGTGATGTATTGTACACTCATCTATTGACTTTGATGTATTGTACACTCTTTTACCAACTTTGATGTATTGTGCACTCATCTATCAGCTGTGATGTATTGTACACTCATCTATTGACTTTGATGTATTGTACACTCTTTTATCAACTGTGATGTATTGTGCACTCATCTATCAGCTGTGATGTATTGTACACTCATCTATTGACTTTGATGTATTGTACACTCTTTTATCAACTGTGATGTATTGTATACTCTTTTATCAACTGTGTTGTATTGTACACTAATCTATCAGCTGTGATGTATTTTACACTTATCAACTGGGATGTAATGTACACTCATCTATCAACTCTGATGTATTGTACACTCTTCTATCAATTGTGATGCATTGTACACCCTTTTTATCAAATGTGATGTATTGTATACTGTTTTATCAACTGTGATGGAGTGTACACTCTTATCAACTGTGATATATTGTACACTTATCTATCAACTGTGATGTATTGTACACTTTTCTATCAACTGTAATGTATTGTACACCCTTTTTATCAAATGTGATGTATTGTATACTCTTTTATCAACTTTGGTGTATTGTACACTCATCTATTAGCTTTGATTTATTGTATACTCATCTGTTAGCTGTTATGTATTGTACACTCTTTTATCAACTATGATGTATTGTACACTGATCTATTAGCTGTGATTGTATTGTACACTTAATTGCACTTGATCACGTATCTATCATCTGTGATGTATTGTCCTGGTAACAATTGGTGCTGTTCAATAATCATGTCATTGCATTGCTATGCTGCCTTTTCAAACTTAAAGCCATTCGTTACCATGGACTCAACAAGGTATGGCCAACCACATCTATTCTCCCACATGTGGATTATTATTCATACAAATGACATTGACATAGAAAACGTATTTACTGGGATACCTACGCTGTACAACTTAGTGCCAGATACCCTCTCTATCTTTAATCAGATGACCAGAGTGGTACTAGTGGTAGTCCAAATACATTTCGTGTGGATGCATCAGCAGCAGTTCAAATATGCTGCCATAGTATTTGGCTCTAATAACAGAGTAACTTCCCTTATATTTCTCTGTCACAACTTTTTTTCTGGGTCCTCCCCTTCCTATCTTACTGAACTTCTTTCTGTCTATTCATCCCTTCGAAAGCTTTGTTCCTCCTCAGACATGCGTATTCTTCCTGTTCCCAGAACACGCACTAAAACATATGGTGAACGATCTTTCTGTGCCCCCAAACTATGGAATTCTCTCCCATTACACATCCACAATACACCGACCATCCCAGCCTTCAAAACTGCCCTCCAAGACCCATTTCTTAAAACTGTACAATACCCACTCATTCTCACCCCCCCCCCCTTGACTGATAAACAGTGCTGCTGGGTGCTGCCCCATGGCTAGACAGGGGCAATAGTACTTGGATGGGTGAGGTCAAGCTTTTTACCAATTGTTATTTTTACATTTATAATTTTCTGTCATTGCTAATTTTTATGTGAAGCGCAGTGAGCCTAGCCTTAGGCTGGTGTACTGCAGTGAGCCTAGCCCTGGGCTGGTGTACTGCAGTGAGCCTAGCCCTAGGCTGGTGTACTGCAGTGAGCCTAGCCCTAGGCTGGTGTACTGCAATGAGCCTAGCCCAAGGCTGGTGTACTGCAGTGAGCCTAGCCCTAGGCTGGTGTACTGCAATGAGCCTAGCCCTAGGCTGGTGTACTGCAGTGAGCCTAACCCTAGGCTGTGGTACTGCAGTGAGCCTAGCCCTAGGCCGGGGTACTGCAGTGAGCCTAGCCCTAGGCTGTGGTACTGCAGTGAGCCTAGCCCTAGGCTGTGATACAGCAGTGAGCCTAGCCCTAGGCTGTGGTACTGCAGTGAGCCTAGGCCTAGGCTGTGGTACTGCAGTGAGCCTAGCCCTAGGCTGGTGTACTGCAGTGAGCCTAGCGCTAGGCTGTGGTACTGCAGTGAGCCTAGCCCTAGGCTGGTGTACTGCAGTGAGCCTAGCCCTAGGCTGGTGTACTGCAGTGAGCCTAGCCCTAGGCTGGTGTACTGCAGTGAGCCTAGCCCTAGGCCAGGGTACTGCGCTATATAAAACTACCTCAATAATACTAGAAATCATTTCCGATGTGGCGGTTTGTGCTGATAGTTGGGTAGCCCCCACATCTTAGGTTGGGTCTTTTTAATTTGTTCAATTCAATTTTTGTTGTAGTGTTTTGATGAAGTTAAAGGCTAACGATTTTATGGTGATTAAAATATAATCAAAGACACCAATAAGTAGTGAAAATGAAAACTACTGAAGGCCTGTGTAGGTGCTTTACTGAATATGGCCAGGTGACATGGGCAAAAATGCCACCAAGCTCACTATCTGGCACAACGGTCCCATGTGGACCCATAGACGTCTGGTGCAGAATGATAGAAAAGGTGATGATCAAGACACCAATAAGTAGTGAAAATAAAAACTACTGAAGGCCTGTGTAGGTGCTTCACTGACTATGGCCAGGTGACATGGGTAAAATGCCACCAATCTGGCACAGCGGTCCCATGTGAACCCATAGACATCTGGTGCAGAATGATAGAAAAGGTATGCGGAATAAAAAAAAACCATTGTCTTTTCAGTGAGCTATACCATGACAGATGTGCCAATACTAAGAGTCATACTTGCTTTTTTAAAAAAACACATAGAACTGAAGAGTATCAAAAGCTACATTGTCCTTATAGACGCAATGAGTTTTTAAATACCCTTACCGGAAGTGAAAATGTGCCTTTAACATTTACAGTTAGTTCCACCTGGGAATGTCTTGTTTAACAACTTTCCCCCACTGACTTAGTGGTAACCACCTGATGTTCTTTAAGCTATAGTTAGATTTCACAAATTACCGTCTCATCGGTCATCTTTGGTGAACTTCATTATATTCACAGTGTAGTGCCCCGATCCTCGCACAAAACAAGAAACAACACAAAGGGGACTGAACTGAATTCTTAAGGCATTTGAAGGCTTAACTCCCCTCTTGTGAAATGTATATAGTGCAAGGACTGCTGATGACCTGCTTATGAGAATCTTCGCCTACCCCCAGACGACTCACCAAACCTGGAATTGAAACTGAGCCATACTCAATCAAATGTAAAATATTCGAGTTTAAATCACCGAATTTTTCAGAATGGGAATAAATTATTTTCAAAGATGCTTAGACAGATTTGGATACACCAGAATGACGTCAGCTAGCTTGGGTGTTGATAACCCAAATACCCGTCTCAGTCAGCTAGCTTGTGTGATGATCACACTCCCGTACGAGGCCCTAATACTTTATACTGGATGACACACATGTATGTGTCCTTTATATTGTAGCTAAAACCCTCAGGAATGTGCTAGCTATACTGTAACTAAGACACATTATATGTATGTGTCCTTTATATTGTAGCTAAAACACTCAGGAATGTGCTAGCTATACTGTAACTAAGAGACATATGTATGTGTCCTTTATATTGTAGCTAAAACTCTCAAGAATGTGTTAGCTATACTGTAACTAAGACACGCGTGGATGTGTCCCCTAAACTGTAACTAAGACACACATGTATGTGTACACTACACTGCAACTAATACACTCATGTTTGAGGAAGTAGAAAAAACAACTGTAGAACTTAAGTTTCTTTCATCATTTAATTTCACAATGTCAACAAATTAAATGATGTCATCAATGCCAAGTAACAAATATGAGATGTAATGAGTTGAATTATGAGTGCTGAGTGATGTCAATGGCTGCAAGACATTCAAACAAATGCTGTATGATACTAAACCTAAAGGACATTTGTTTATTAAATCCAATGTCTCTTGATTGGACTAATGCACAATTTCAATATAAAAATATAATAAAAACAAAATTATAACAATTTTCATCGTCTTTTTGTTGTGATGGGCCGACATTTGATGATGTGTGAAATATGATTTCCAAACATCATGATTCAGTAAGGTGGCATTAAAATAGATTCTTGGTTAACATAATTTATAAAAAATATATATTTATAAATAAAAATATTAAGCTTTGAATTCTGTTAATTTAACACACGGTGACATAGTTGAGCATTTTTCAGGTTAGAGTTATGAACAGTATTTTAGTAGTACGGTAGACCACTAGCTTTTCAAGGGGAGTTTACGACGTGAAGACCACCACTATCACAGATTAGATTTACATGTACCGGAGCTATAATTACATACTGTGTACATTTACAGCACTGTACACATTATTTACAATTATGGACAGGTGTAATGACCTAATTTTTGTATTGTTACATGATTCATCAAATATTTGATCTAAGTCCAGTTTATGTACGCTTTAAAAACAAAAAGGTGTACAACCTTAACTGATAGATATGTAAAATGTAAGTGCGTATTAATCATAAATAATATGATATGTTTGTATTAATCATATAGGATACGATATGTGTGTATTAATCATATTGGATGTGATATGTGCATTAATCATAAGAAATATGATACTTGCGTATACTGATACTGGATATGATATACGTGTATTAATCATATTGGATATGTTATATGCGTATTAATCACAACGGATATGATGTGTGTATGTAAATTGAAATAACATTTTATTAATGAATATAGGCTAATTGTTTCAATTAATTAATGTTATATGACTGTTATATAATAGTAACGGATGACAATGTTGGCCAATCAGAAGCTTGAATTGCATTCAGCCCTGTCGCGAGTCATTGAAAGCTGCGTGTGATTATACAAACAAAAATAATGTTGGCCAATCAGAAGCTCGCATTGTATTCAGCGCTGTCGCGAGTCATTGAAAGCTGCGTGTGATTATACAAACAAAAATAATGTTGGCCAATCAGAAGCTCGCATTGTATTCAGCCCTGTCGCGAGTCATTGAAAGCTGCGTGTGATTATACAAACAACAATGGAGAACACGCAGAGGTGAAAGATGAAAGACTTCTTCGTACTTTTAATTGCGTCTAAACTATTTAACACCTATATCTACCTATATCTTGTGAAGTATTATAACTAAACTCTACCAGTGCTTCTCAAACTTTATAGTTTGGCGCATCGCATGAATAATCCGCATTGCACTAAATACCGGAGTCCAGTATTTATTGTAATGAATTTTCGTCCTTTTAACTTCCGCTAAAGAGGACAGACGAGTATGTGCTTTGGTAGCCAGCACTACTAATTTACACACTTTACACAGTAGAGTCCTTCAATACTTTTTTTACACCAAGTTACAATTGGTTAGCGTAACACCAAGCTGTCCAGTCACCGCGATGTGTCCAATGCAGACAGTTTATGATTTGCAATACAGTGTCATCGTATACCTTTTAGCATTACATTCCCATAATATAAATGTTAACTATGAATGTTAACTATGAATGTTAACTATAAATGTTAACTATGAATGTTAATTATGAATGTTAACTATGAATGTTAACTATGAATGGTAATTGTATGTTCTGTTGTGTGCCGCGCAGTTCTCGGAAAGGCATTGCGCAGGCCACACGTGGGGAGAACAAAAAAAGTTGCTGTCCTCTGGTTTCGAGATAGACGATAAATGTCTCAATAGACGATAAATGTTCCAATAGACGATAAATGTCTCAATAGACGATAAATGTCTCAATAGACGATAAATGTCTCAATAGACGATAAATGTTCCAATAGACGATAAATGTCTCAATAGACGATAAATGTTCCAATAGACGATAAATGTCTCAATAGACGATAAATGTCTCAATAGACGATAAATGTTCCAATAGACGATAAATGTCTCAATAGACGATAAATGTTCCAATAGACGATAAATGTCTCAATAGACGATAAATGTTCCAATAGACGATAAATGTCTCAATAGACGATAAATGTTCCAATAGACGATAAATGTCTCAATAGACGATAAATGTTCCAATAGACGATAAATGTCTCAATAGACGATAAATGTCTCAATAGACGATAAATGTTCCAATAGACGATAAATGTCTCAATAGACGATAAATGTTCCAATAGACGATAAATGTCTCAAAAGACGACAAATGTCTAACATTTTATTATTTACACACTGTCAAATATTGGGCGTCTTCGCGATGTGTTAGATTTAAGACAATGAATGATTGAGCCATTATTTAACTCTGACTGGATCTTGTGTCAGTTCGTGTTATACTAATGCCACATGCAGACAGACGCTTTGACCAAGATAAAGGGCCATTCATTGAGCAGGGCCGCCATTGTTATTCGCAGTCGTAGCTACGATCTTATTTTCGTTAAATCACTCGTGTCTCAAAGGTCGTCTCTTGTGGACCCGTTCCTCGTACGCATCGTCGGTCTAGGGGCGGCGATGATCACACGAGTGGAACGTGGCAAGAATTGAAAGAATCTCGTGACCGCGTCAGCCATCTTGTGCCGTAGGCTGGCCTTGCAAGACGGCACAACCGGTTGCCGGTATCTATTGGAACATCTTATTGTTGGTACGGCGTCGTGACCGCGTCAGCCATCTTGTGCCGTAGGCTGGCCTTGCAAGACGGCACAACCGGTTGCCGGTATCTATTGGAACATCTTATTGTTGGTACGGCGTCGTGACCGCGTCAGCCATCTTGTGCCGTAGGCTGGCCTTGCAAGACGGCACAACCGGTTGCCGGTATCTATTGGAACATCTTATTGTTGGTACGGCGTCGTGACCGCGTCAGCCATCTTGTGCCGTAGGCTGGCCTTGCAAGACGGCACAACCGGTTGCCGGTATCTATAGGAACATTTTATTGTTGGTACGGCGGGGGGTGGTCGTTGTGATAGGAAGGTAGTGTGGGGGCTGGTAGGAAAATTATTTGGGAACCGTCGGACAATTGTTCGATGACGACTCCACTCTGATGAGCGAATCCGTTGGCTACGTCCTGGTAGTTGTCACGGTAGGACACACCGTACTGGGACGTTGAATTGCGATGTTCGCGGTCCGTTGGGGTCGATGTAGCAGGAAGTGACGTGGACTGCAGCTGACCCAGCATTGCTAAAGAAAACGCCGAGATCGGCTGGCGAGATCCGACCGCGTTGTAGTTCATGTTGTAGTCCGGGTTTAATGAAACACACTCACTGACAGCGTGGCGCTGCTGTCTGGTTCTGTATCCGGTCCCCTGCCTTGGCGTGCGTGGGGGTCTCGGTGACGCAGTGTTGGTCGTCAGTGAGTAGTTAGGGGGTGATGTGTTGTCTAGTGTGTTGTGAGGGTTCGTACAGTTCACCAGAGTCGAATTTGTGACCGTGTTTTGGTTGTCTGGGATGCACGGGGAGGAAGTGACGTTAGCGTTTTCGTCCAGGCCGTCACGTGACCAAGTGTGACCAACAGCGTCCGGCCGCAGGAAGCTGGATGAAGTGGGACTGTTTGTTCCAAAGATGTCCTCAAGTGACTCGGTTTCTGACATCGCACTGCCTTTGGATGAAGACACTGACATGTCATCAGTGCCGTCACCAACCACAGACAGATTGGACCCATGGTGACCTTCAACGTCGGCTTGTCGTGGGCCGAGGACGTCATTGATACGGAGATTGTGACGCTCCAGCCATCGTCTGCCAACCCAATCTCTGTTGAATGAGATGGAAAACCACGAGTTTATGATGGACGACATAGCGCCCCGACCAGGTGACGGACTTCGTCTGACCGTTGGCGCGCCCGGTGGTGCCATCAGGTGTGTCGGAATCTGGGTTTGTCCCGCGCTTGTTGGGTCTTGAGGGCTCAACAACGGCTCGGTGACTGGGTCAGCGATGTCTACGCGCTCCTCAGAGTCCACACTCGGCGATCTCGACAGAGGCTCGTGCCGGTGGGACGGGTAGCGCGTCATGGGAATATCATGTTCCCAGCCCTCGTCAAACCGCGATCTCCGCGGCTGATATCTGTACCGGGACATGTGGCAACTGTCCTCAGAGAAAGCCGTTCTCGAATCCGGCCTTCGTGTTGTTGAAAGCTGTGGTGAGTTATTGTGGTAGCGAGCTGAATTTCCGGCCTTTCCACGAGCTTTATTTCCTTGGTGTGGACTGGTCGCATCAGTAGCTTCGTCACATTCGTAAATTGTATCTAGCATCTGGATTTGAACCTTTTTCTTCAGAGATGATTTTTTTCCAGATCCCATCCTTCGAAGTCTTTTGGCTTCCAGATGCTTCTTGACACGCCATCGGATGAACCCGGTGACAAACACGCCGACGAATACGATCCCCACGACAATGCCAATCAACTGCATGGAAGGTTTGACTGCCATGGGGACTTGCTGCTTCTGAGGCTGCGGGCCGGTCTTGTTATCTGTTCGATCTTTGTCAGCCACAGCAAGAATCTCACCATCGTCACCGGCATCAGCCGTTTTCTTGTGCATGACGAGATTGACATTCCCGTTGTTTGGGGGACTGCCTTGGTTTTGGAAGGCGTCGTGTAGGCTCTGGTCAAAGCCCGGGTCCAAGCCTGACTGTATAGTAATGATTATGGTTCTCGGTGGCACGTCGCTGGCTTTCGTCTTTCCCGGATGTTGAGGGTCCGAGGTGTCCTCCGCGGAATGGCCGCCATCTTTACTTACGTTTTCGTCGCCCTTGGGGCCGTCTGCTGCTTCTCTCTCCTTCCGGTTCCCGAGATGACCTTGAAGCCTTCGATAAGCGAATCCGGATTGTGTTTTGATGACACCAGACTGCCGGCTGCCATATTTGTCTAAAAAATAAAATAAACACGGGCGTTGTTAGACAATAGATTAAACAGTTAAGGATATTATTGCTATCACGTTATTTGACTACGTTATTGTGGTAGTGGATGAAGTAGAGTGTCGTTATTGTGGTAGTGGATGAAGTAGAGTGTCGTTATTGTGGAATTGGATGAAGTAGAGTGTCGTTATTGTGGTAGTGGATGCTCCAAAGAAGAAACAGCTTGTTTCTTTTTTCAATAGCAGTGGAGTCAGGATCGTCTACCCCCCTCCCCCCCCCCCAACAATGTTCTCCCTCATCTTCTTAAAGCATCCTTCCGTAAAACCTGGAGACTTGATATTAATTTTGTTTTTTTTTCCTTATATTCTCAAATTGTAGTAGAGTGTCGTTATTGTGGTAGTGGATGCTCCAAAGAAGAAACAGCTTGTTTCTTTTTTCAATAGCAGTGGAGTCAGGATCGTCTACCCCCCTCCCCCCCCCCAACAATGTTCTCCCTCATCTTCTTAAAGCATCCTTCCGTAAAACCTGGAGACTTGATATTAATTTTGTTTTTTTTTCCTTATATTCTCAAATTGTAATTTGGGAAGCCCCCTTAACTTGCCACAACAATTTTATTTCAATGACGCTTAAAAAGACCATAAATCTTTCAATGGTTCAGTAACTGTCTCTCATAAAACTGAAATAAACTTTTATTTCTTTAAGAAATTTCTTTAAGAAATGTATTTGTCCTCAAAATTCCCCTGTTCTTTTCATAAACACACACACACACACAACACGCGCGCGCACACAAACGTTCACAAGGTCATCTCGTCAGTCAGGCTCTGAAGGTCGCCATTATAAACAATCCAATAAACTGATTGTCTACCTGGCCAGACACTCGTGTCCAGGCCGTGCAACGTTGGGGTTAGCCTCCCGTGGGACAGCCAGACACTCGTGCCCGGGACATGCAGACTTTGGGTTCCACCCCGTTGAACTGCCCCGACATATTAACCTTCCAGGACCGATGATGTTTATTGTATTAAGGAATTAAACAGCCACTCAAAACAATGTTTTTATCTTCAAATAACTCCTTTTTAAAATGTAATACGTTATCAAGCAATGAGGAGGTGGGGTGGGGTGGGGCTCAAACATGCAGACAAGTAACGCTCTTTATAAGAATCCAAATATAGTGTGCGCCCCCCCCCACCAAAGCTCGCAACCACACATTTTTCCCCGCCCCTGAACTATATTTTTTAATGACCCACCCACTTTTACACCACTGGTTTATTTCACCCACTTTTACACCACTGGTTTATTTCACCCACTTTTACACCACTGATTTATTTCACCCACTTTTACACCACTGGTTTATTTCACCCACTTTTACACCACTGGTTTATTTCACCCACTTTTACACCACTGGTTTATTTCACCCACTTTTACACCACTGGTTTATTTCACCCACTTCCCACTTTTCCCCCCCTGTTTTATTTCCCCCACTTTTCCCCCCCTGGTTTATTTCCCCCCCTTTTCCCCCCCTGGTTTATTTCCCCCACTTTTACACCACTGGTTTATTTCACCCCCTTTTTCAGAAAAAAAAAAAAAGATAATATAACCCACCGAACGCACTTGCGATATTTTTTCTAAAACAAGAGTCTCATTTCGTGCAGATATGACGCATTTTATTACGTGGAATCAGTGTCATCATATTTCCTTGGCCTTGAAAAATATGAAAAAAATCCCTTGGGAGGTGGGGGGTGGAGCTAAAAATTTGAGAGAATGTGTTGTCATCGGCAACGAGTCTTTGTGCCACGGTTCAGCTCGAAAGGTTGACGGGAAGTGGGTCAATGAACCGTCAGAAGATTTTGCCAGCCTCAAACAAAAGCGAAGTTAATATAAAAGATCTTAGAAGCGATATTGTTTAAGGGGAGTCTTTCTGATTGATGGGCAGAGATTATCATATATCATGTGGCGCAGTAGGCATGGTTTTCCACGGAAGGCACAATAATACTACCACAATAACGACACTCTTCTTCATCCACATTAACGAAATTAATAAGCTATAAAAATCTAACCCCCCCCCCCACACACACACACTTTAACAAACTGGTAAGCTAAAACATTCTAAAATTTCTCTTTGAACGTAAAACAATTTAAAATGTCTGTTATAGAGAGCTTGTTTACATAATATTTCTCGTGCGTGCCCTCTGATTGACCCCGCATGAGACGCTGTGTTCACAAAGGGGTGTGGCTTAGGTCTTTGATGTATTCTTGTTTACGCCGCCAACGAATAAAAATAATTAATCTGTTCCAAATAGTATTTTGTAGAATGATTTTGATTTTTCTAGAAATGTCATGTAGCTGCTCAAAGGCAGGGCTTGGGCGTCGGTAGACCCACCTATATAAGGGATTGACAGGCACGGACGAGAAGGGAGAGAGATTTCAGATAGATTTTCTTAACATTACGAGGCGTGTTTTATTCTTTGTGTATTTGTGTGCTCATATGTGTTTATTTCGCATTATTTATTGGCACATTATTCTAACTGTGTTAACTGTGTACTGGTACAAGATCTACCATACTGTAAGTTGAAGATTGTAATTATATTTTTCTTTTCTTTTGTAATTATCTTAAGACATAATAAATTTTAATTAATTGTAACTAGAAACTTTTTTGGGTCGTATCTTTAATATTGTTGATTCTATGGTATCGTCCTTTGTTAGGCACTGCTTACAACGAGCCAATTAAAATTAAAATAGGAGATTAATTTATCCCAATACAAGTCAGTGCGTAACAGTCTCTTTGAACGTAAAACAATCTACAATTTCTCTTTGAACGTAAAACAATCTACAATTTCTCTTTGAACGTAAAACAATCTACAATTTCTCTTTGAACGTAAAACAATCTACAATTTCTCTTTGAACGTAAAACAATCTACAATTTCTCTTTGAACGTAAAACAATCTACAATTTCTCTTTGAACGTAAAACAATCTACAATTTCTCTTTGAACGTAAAACAATCTACAATCTACAATTTCTCTTTGAACGTAAAACAATCTACAATTTCTCTTTGAACGTAAAACAATCTACAATTTCTCTTTGAACGTAAAACAATCTACAATTTCTCTTTGAACGTAAAAAAATCTACAATTTCTCTTTGACCACACTATACTATATTACAGTAAGACAAAATGAGGCGTTCAAAAAAAATTTGACGCAAAACTTAAACGCGTGAACTGAAAAACAGATTCGACCAAACTTCCGTTCGGTCAAATTTCCGTCGACAAAATTTCGTTCGATCAAATTTCCGAATACACTCAAAAAGTGTTTATGATAGAACATAGATCCACAGTTTCCACACACATACAACTCTTCTATTTGATGAAGTTGCTAGAAAGTGCGTTATTTTAATTTATTTTTTTAACGGGTATGCCCTAAATGTTTCGTTATAATAGAACTTTTGAATAAATCGGTCTTTGAGAATGTACTTGCTGCCACCATTTTGACCGGTGAAAACTACACGTTACTCTAGATTCTTTTCATAAAATTCGGTCCGTAACTAAGATTTCCCTGGTCAGAAATTGTAGCTGTACTTGGATTTAGTGCATCCACTTTAGATGTAACGTTAGTTCAGCGTTAATGTAACTATTGGCAGACTACGACCATTGGGCTTAAGTACCAGAATATAGGTGAGTCAGACTACGACCATTGGGCTTAAGTACCAGAATATAGGTGAAGTCAGACTACGACCACTGGGCTTAAGTACCAGAATATAGGTGAAGTCAGACTATGACCATTGGGCTTAAGTACCAGAATATAGGTGAAGTCAGACTACGACCATTGGGCTTAAGTACCAGAATATAGGTGAAGTCAGACAATATAGGTGAAGTCAGACTACGACCATTGGGCTTAAGTACCAGAATATAGGTGAAGTCAGACTACGACCATTGGGCTTAAGTACCAGAATATAGGTGAAGTCAGACCATGACCATTGGGCTTAAGTACCAGAATATAGGTGAAGTCAGACCATGACCATTGGGCTTAAGTACCAGAATATAGGTGAAGTCAGACTATGACCATTGGGCTTAAGTACCAGAATATAGGTGAAGTCAGACTATGACCATTGGGCTTAAGTACCAGAATATTGGTGAAGTCAGACTATGACCATTGGGCTTAAGTACCAGAATATAGGTGAAGTCAGACTATGACCATTGGGCTTAAGTACCAGAATATAGGTGAAGTCAGACTACGACCATTGGGCTTAAGTACCAGAATATAGGTGAAGTCAGACTATGACCATTGGGCTTAAGTACCAGAATATAGGTGAAGTCAGAGTATGACCATTGGGCTTAAGTACCAGAATATAGGTGAAGTCAGACTATGACCATTGGGCTTAAGTACCCGAATATAGGTGAAGTCAGCTGCGCGTTTGGTCCGGTTGTGTCCCAAGTCATCGACCTGTGACAATACAACTTAACATTCCCCTCTCATCAAAGGAAAACAATTTATTGACATTCATTTGGGTGTGTACTGGCTGGTGTCAGTATACGAGTTGGCGGTAGTTCTATCACAGATCTATCACCAGGCCGTCACGTAGCTCGTGTGGTGCTTTGTCTGCTCCACAAGTGCAGAAATGCCCCGCTAGTTGAGTCAAGTCAGAATTGTGTTCTGATTTTAACACAGCTCCGTTGCGTTGTAATGAAAGTAGCGTACGTTGTCACTCTTTGATAATCAGGGGCGTATTTACGATGGAGCTCACTTCTTGGATTATATAAATGAGGGCGAAATTTTATTTTATTCTGCAAAACATGTACGGAAATATTTGAAAAAAAAAAAAGTTTGCATGGGTTGCCATAAGTTTTAATGAGTCCACCCTGGGCTCTGCTTCCGGTTATAACATTTCTGGTTTCTCTGTTTTTTTGTGGGTGGGGCATTGGCGGCAGAGCCGTTCTTAGGCATGGGCAAACTGGGCGACCGCCTTGGGCGCCACTGACAAGGGGGCGCCGCCAGGCGCTTTTTTTTTTTTTAAGCTCACACCTTGCAAGTCGATATATTTGAGAAGTACACATTTCAATAGGTTAGTGATTACACGCGAGCAAAGAGGAAACAGTGACGAAGGCAGAGTGGAGGTGCCGCAGTGATGGCTGGTGCTTTCTCCTCAGCTCCGGGGGGAGCTCCGCCGTAAAAGAAAAGGGGCGGGGGGGGTACAAAAGCATGTTTTACTGTTGCGAGACCTTCGTTTGGTCCCCCCCCCCCACACACACACATAAATTGTACCTAAATATAGTAACAGTTTAAAAAATATATTTTAAAGAAAAATATTGTACAAATAACAATCATTCCTCGGCCATCTGTGTCACGTGAGAGTTCGGATGGCCAGAATACTTTGCGACCAATAAATGTTAAAGTTTCCGTGTGGTCGTAGGGAGACAAGGTTCCGCAGGTCGGCCCTTCAAGCTTAGCCCGTTTCTATAGGTATTAGACTCGATTCTCTCCCCGAGACCAACTCATGTCACGCATCGTAGCATTTGTATGGATCATTTGTGGCCTCTGTCACTACTGATATTTGTAGTGAAGATATGGGCCAGGCCAACTATAACCTTGTACAGATCTTATTTTAGGCAAAATGAAGTAACATTTAGTAAGGACATCACGCTGTAAACTTCTACAAAGTACATGATTAGACGAGGCCTAGAAACTGCCTCGACATCTCGGCAACACATGATCATTGCGTCGGCTCGACATCTCGGCAACACATGATCATTGCGTCGGCTCGACATCTCGGCAACACATGATCATTGCGTCGGCTCGACATCTCGGCAACACATGATCATTGCGTCGGCTCGACATCTCGGCAACACATGATCATTGCGTCGGCTCGACATCTCGGCAACACATGATCATTGCGTCGGCTCGACATCTCGGCAACACATGATCATTGCGTCGGCTCGACATCTCGGCAACACATGATCATTGCGTCGGCTCGACATCTCGGCAACACATGATCATTGCGTCGGCTCGACATCTCGGCAACACATGATCATTGCGTCGGCTCGACATCTCGGCAACACATGATCATTGCGTCGGGTCACCTCCAGAACGGCGCAAAAACAGCAAGGGGCTTTAATGAAACAATAGATCAGCCTAAAATACATCAACACAACAACCCACCACAGCAACAATCATGAGCTGTAGCGACAGCATCAGGACAACGAACTGTAACAACAACCACCGCCATCACTGTGTCAAAATACACAACAAAGCTCCAACGTCTCACCAATTTGCATAAGACCCATGGGTCTGTTGTATACTCACTCGGGTCAGCTCTAAACACATTCGGGTCAGCTCTAAACACATTCGGGTCAGCTCTAAACACATTCGGGTCAGCTCTACACACATTCGGATCAGTTCTATACACATTCGGGTCAGCTCTATACACATTCGGATCAGTTCTATACACATTCGGGTCAGCTCTATACACATTCGGTTCAGTTCTATACACATTCGGATCACTCCTATACACATTCGGGTTAGCTCTATACACATTCGGGTCAGCTCACTACACATTCGGGCCAGTTCTATACACATTCTCTTCAGCTCTATACACATTTGGGTCAGCTCAATACACATTCGGATCACTCCTATACACATTCGGGTTAGCTCTCTACACATTCGGGTCAGCTCACTACACATTCGGGTCAGCTTAATACACACTTTTGGGTCAGTTCTATACACATTTGGGCCAGCTCTATACACATTCGGGTCAGCTCTATATACACCATTTTGTCAGTTAGGGTATCTAGAAAAAAGATTACCTAAGGCCTAGTCCCTGTGACACAGTCAAACATGCTACTCTCTAACTCGCTATTATGAGATTTTTATACAAACATGTTACTCTCTAACTCGCTATAATGAGATTGTTACACAGACATGTTACTCTCTAACTCGCTATAATGAGATTGTTACACAGACATGTTACTCTCTACCTCGCTATAATGAGATTGTTACACAGACATGTTACTCTCTAACTCGCTATAATGAGATTGTTACACAGACATGTTACTCTCTAACTC
>CAXITT010000051.1:888335-904001 GCA_964033795.1 Lymnaea stagnalis | reverse complement strand
ATATATATATATATATATATATATATATATATATATATATATATATATATATATATATATATATGGTTGAAATCTGGAGCAGCACTGCTATGGCCTCAGAGACGTAGCTGGTGGGGGGGGGGCAGGGTGACAGATTTCCCTGGGCGCCAGCCTGGTTAGGGGCGCCCAAATGTGTTTTGATATTATTTTATTGATGAAAATATTGGGTTTGAGAATGGAAAGAAGAATCGTGTCCCCCGGGCTCCAAACACTCTAGCTACGCCTCTGTACGGCCTCGTAAGAAATTCTAGGATATTCTTGGACTAAAAAAACCAAAAAAAAAACAGAAAACATCCGGTGGAATTTGGGTGATACTTAGTTTGAGTGTCCCGTCATACTTCAATTACAGACATGCATCTTGAATCTTTAAGTGGTGAGAGATAGAGAGATGGGGGGAGAGATAGATTTTTTTATACAACTACTTGTATCCATGTTTAAAGTTGCAATTTTATCATTAATTTCAAAATCTCAGTAGGGATGCTGATATTAGCACAAATAAACATTCCCATTGAGGCCCACAAGTAAATGGCATTTAGATACAAAGAAAAGCAGCGACCATGACATGAGGTACCCATGGCGTTCATGTCGTCGAGTTGCCAGATTTGTAGCAATGCCAGAAACGAAACAGGCAACACACACACACACTCACTCACACACACACACACACACACACACACACACACACACACACACACACACATAAAACTGAAGCCATATTTTAACGAAGCAAATCACTGACCGATGAACACGTCGAAAGGGCCGGCGAAAGGTACGGGCAACTCGGGCGCCATGTGCTGAGCGCGCCATCAACGATCTTCTAAAATAGGGAACATCATTATATGTGGGCGCCATGGAATAAAAGTAGAAAGGCAATCAAAATATTTGCTGATAAAGGATGGAAAACAAATTCTTCTGTAGGCTAATTGTTCAAACTGCCCACGGTAGGCTAATTGTTCATACTGTCCACGGTAGGCTAATTGTTTATACTGTCCACGGTAGGCTAATTGATCAAACTGTCCACGGTAGGCTAATTGTTCACACTGCCAACGGTAGGCTAATTGTTCCTACTGCCCACGGTAGGCTCATTTTTCATACTGCCTACGGTAGGATGATTGTTCAAATTTCCCACGGTAGGCTAATTGTTCATACGGACCACGGTAGGCTAATTGTTCATACTGTCCACGGTAGGCTAATTGTTCATACTGTCAATGGTAGGCTAATTGTTCATATTGGCCACGATAGGCTAATTGTTCCAACTTCCCACGGTAGGATAATTGTTCATACTGCCCACGGTAGGCTAATTGTTCATACTGTCCACGGTGGGCTAAATGCTCATACTCCCCACGGTAGGCTAATTGTTCAAACTGCCCACGGTAGGCTAATTGTTCAAATTGCCCTCGGTAGGCTAATTGTTCAAACTGTCCACGGTACGCTAATTGTTCATACTCCCCACAGTAGGCTAATTGTTCAAACTGTCCACAGTAGGCTAATTGTTCATACTGTCCAAATACAAGTTAATAAAATAAGTTAATACTTAATTCTTTGTTTTAAAAAACAACTTAGGTAATACACTCATTGTAGAATTTTATTTATTTTGTGGATTTAAATATTGAGATATTAATTTTGTTTCGGAATAATGTATTGTTTTGTTAAGTAGAAGAAACAGGAAGTTAAGGGAGTGATGGGATAGACAGGGAAGGAACCGGATGGAAAGCCGTTGAGTATATTTCTTGATTAGCACTTGCTGTGATTACTTTTGTATTAAACAGCTTCTTAATGTTGATTCAACAAATGTGAAGTCGAAGAAGTTATGACAATTATATTTGCTCTGATTTATGGAGATATCATTTCATGTGGTGTACATTATTCAGTTAATAAATGTTGTGATGCAAAGTCTTGGATTTCTGGCCATCGTACTTTGTTAGATAATCATGGACGTCTGTGAATGTGAATAAATAATATAAGTAATAACGATTGTTACAAAAATAATTATATTGTTAATTCTTTGTTTAAAAATGCAACTTAGGTAATAAACTCATTAGCAATCCCAAGGTTTTTCCTTACACAAATTTGTATGATTATTCTTAAAAGGGATGTCAAATTTAAGCTTGCCCAGGGCGCCAAAGCTCGCTTGCCAGGAACCCTAGAGCCCGCCCTGTCAAGAAATCAGAGGAAAGAACTTCGGTTACCGTAGGCCAGTGGACGGAAAATCGTGGCTCGCGAGCCGCATGCGGTACTTTAGTGGCCCGCGGCTCGGCCAGTTTCCCACAAATCGGTTTTGGCTCCGAAAAACATTGTTCTTGACAGGTTCTTGAAAAGAAATTTGTCTCTCAAATTTTTGTTAATCGTCCTGCTGCTGATATTTGGCTCTTTTGACTAATGACACTAATGCGTTTGCCGACCACTACCGTAGGTCGTAGTCTGGACAGGTTCTTGTTCTGGTAGTGTTGGTTGCTGCATCCATATACTGGCATCTGTGCAGTGGTTGGGGAAACGATGTTGCTTTCTAACAGCTCCTAGCTGATGCCAGGGCAGCCTTGAAGCTTTCGACCGATATCGAGTCCACAGCGGTATTGTCCAGGTGGTTCCAAGAAATTATTGTGCATGGGATGAATGATTGTTTTTACTGCACTGTGTTGCACTGAGGCACTTTGAAGCATTTGCCGTTGTTTCGGGTGTAATTGTTTGTGGGGTTGTCAGTGATGAAATCAGTGTTCAGTGAGCGTTTGGCTCTGATCAATCGACCCGGCTTCTGTGGGGTGAGGTACGTGCCGGCTGGGATGACCGGCACCAGCCCCATGACCACTTTATATAAGAAGAGGAGGAGGCTTGTGTTGGATTTGTTGTCATTTTTTCGGTGAAGAAATTTTTACTTGGGACGTGGAGACTAATTTAAAAGAGCCAGGAAACAAAACCCATTCAAAGTCTTAGACAGTCCAGGCGTGCACATCACGTGCTCAAAGGCCAAGGCGCAATAGATGTATTTGACTGGTTGTTTCAGGCACACTGACTCAATGATTGGATGGCGACTTGTCATGTGACCCGCCAAATGGAAACGTACAGAGGTGCTGTGCTAAATGACGTCACACCTTCGACAGCTGGTTAATTAGCCAATCATTTGTCGCTTTTGTTTAGCAAATGTATATCGGCTTCGCATGGGGTTTTTTCACCCCGTGGTAGGAATATAGCCTCGACACACCTAGCATCGTCTCACGACACAACTAGCATCGTCTCACGACACACTTAACATCGTCTCACGACAAACTTAGCATCGTCTCACGACACGACTCTCATAGTCTCAGGACACACCTAGCATTGTCTCACGACACACCTAGCATTGTCTCACGACACACCTAGCATCGTCTCACGACAAACCTGGCAAAGTCTCACGACACAACTGGCATAGTCTCACGACACACCTACATCCTCTCATGACACACCTAGCATCGACTCACAACACCCCTAGCATCGTCTCATGACACACCTAGCATCGTCTCACGACACACCTAGCATCGTCTCACGACACATCTAGCATCGTCTCACAACACCCCTAGCACACCTAGCATCGTCTCACGACACACCTGGCATCGTCTCACGACACACCTGGCATCGTCTCACAACACACCTAGCATCGTCTCACGACACACATAGCATCGTCTCATGACACACCTGGCATCGTGTCACGACACACCTATCATCGTCTCATGACACACCTAGCATCGTCTCACGACACACCTGGTATCGTCTCACGGCACACCGGTTACGAAGCCCTGCTTACAACACGTTCGTAATATTCTGTCTCCAGGATAGAGTCCTGTCAGACATGTCAATCTTCAGCTTGGAAAACTTAACCCCATTTTTTTGAAAGGATGACTCAAGATCCCAGAAGATTTGCAGCTGAGTTGCTTTTCTTACTTGCATGTCATGTGTACAAGAAGTGGTTAGTGGAGAAACTAAGATTTGTCCTGATACCGTCGAGTCAGATAAAATGAGAAATGAATGGTGATCACAGGCGGCCCCAGAAAAAAAAGATCTCTGGGAGTTTTGACTGATGGCAGTTATATGAGCAGGAAACGTCAGAGAACTCAAGGGGAGCAGATATTAGATTTGCTGTACCACTATTAAATAGCTGTTATATATATTTACAGCATTTCACACTAAAGTCTAAATACTTCTGTATGACATATTCAGAGACCTATACCCCTTCTTCTACTTATATTCATATAAATATATATATTCTCCGGATGAAGAATGTTATCGTGTTTCATGTCACGTGTCAAGGAACTCCGACCTGTTGCAGTCAGTGATTATTTCAGAATTTTCCCCCGGGGTGGGGGGGGGGGGCCTTTCAGTTTTTTTTTTNNNNTTCAGATTTTTTTTTGGGGGGGGGGAGTACCAGTTGATTTATTGTTGGACATATTGTTACTCCGGGGGGGGGGTGGCACTTGGGTTTCCCCGGGGGGGGGGACTTCGGACGGACTCGACATTGTTTAAGTCGTCCACAACTCGATGAAGACTTGCTTTATTCCATGCTTTATTCTATGCTTTATTCCATGCTTTATTCCATGCTTTATTTCATTGCTTTATTCCATTGCTTTATTCCATGCTACTTTATTCCATGATTTATTCGGAAACAGTAATCATTTGCCTAGATCCCCGTTGATTTTTTTCATGTTCGCAAATTCTTAATGAGAATTCAGTTTCCTGCTGTTATTTTGTGTCAGACTTAAGTTTCCTGCTGTTATTTTGTGTCAGACTTCAGTTTCCTGCTGTTATTTTGTGTCAGACTTCAGTTTCCTGCTGTTATTTTGTGTCAGACTTCAGTTTCCTCTGTCAGACTTCAGTTTCCTGCTGTTATTTTGTGTCAGACTTCAGTTTCCTGCTGTTATTTTGTGTCAGACTTCAGTTTCCTGCTGTTATTTTGTATCAGACTTCAGTTTCCTGCTGTTATTTTGTGTCAATGTTTCAAATGAACACCGCCAACACCGAAACATTGATTGAAATGTCAAGATGGAGATAGGAAATAAATAAATCAGGGGCGTCGTCCGATGAGTTAGTAAGGATAATGCTACAGTTTAAAGTAATCTCCAAATTCTAAACATCTTCTTCTTCTTCTATATCTTAAGGGCCCACGATCAATTTATTGATCATTTTGGCTCCTATGCATGTAGATGGGATTTGCAATGTTTCTGTTACTGGTGTAATATTGCGCAAGATTTCCCCAGGAGGGCCCATTTTTTGCACCCCTCTGTAAATATTTCTATTTATTTATTTATTTATACCCCGCCCCTTTTTTTATAACGTTTCTGTTTGGCTGCAGGTGATGATAGTTCGACACTAAATCACGACTTCATAACAACGGCTACGTGCGAAACTTTAGATCAAATAATAACATTGCAGTAATTCATGAAATTTGATTAGTTCCGTGATTTGACATTTATTTCTAATTTTATGACGTCAAGTTCGCCGGGTTCTCGTCCGTTTGATTCAACGCTGACGCCGAGATGATAACGTCGTCACGCGTGCATAGGTACAACAGTCAAATCAGCTGACCGGCGAAATATATAGCTCTGCATTATTAGATTGTGAAGAGGAATTATTTGAACACTTTTTTGACGGTGTTTAAACATCGGTATATAACTCTCGCTTATCGCAATATGAACTGATAAGAGTACGGTCCCTCGACATGTGATTTATCATATATTTCTGATGTCGCCTGTAGGTACTGGCCTTTAAAACGTGCATTAGGTTTGGTCTTTTATAGGTACATTTTTAGCGGACCTCTAATGGGCTTTCAAATCTCTTTCTCTCTCTCTTTCTCTCTCTCTCTCTCTCTATATATATATATATATATATATATATATATATATATATTTTTTTTTTTTTAATTTTTTTTTTTTTTTTTTTTTTTTTAAAAAAAAAAAAAAAAAAAAAAAAAAAAAAAAATTTTTTTTTTTTTTTTTTTTTTTTCATTTTTTCTTTTTTTTGAGTCAAACGATGTTGAATATCAAATAAATGGCATTCTTCAGTCTTAAAATTTTGTCAGTAACTTTAAATTACCAGAAATCTGATGTCACTAAAAGGGAATGACTCGTCAAAGATGAGAGACAGACATACGGATATAAAGGGGAAGTACTCAATCATCAACCTGTTCGGAGAATACCCATTAGAATACACGTGTTACCTAAAGCGAACCACAACACAGAACATTTTAAGGAATAGAATCTTATTGAAATCCTTTACATTAACTTCGCTTTTGTTCGTGGGTGGCTGTCTGGTAAAATCTTCAGACGGCTCATTGACCCACTGCCCGTCAACCCATCGAGCTGAAACTTGTCACATAGACTCATTGCCGATGACAACACAATATTTCAAATTGTCAGCCCTGTTTTTCAAGGGGAAGATTTGGGTTGGGGGGGGGGGAATATGAAGCCACTGATTTCACGAAATAAAATTCCCGACAACTGCGTTAAATGAGATTCTTTTTAAAAGAAATATCGCAAGTGTGTTTGGAATCGGATCGTAATATTTTCTTTAGTTTTTCTGAATTAATTGTTGAAATAAATCTGCACTGTACAACTTGGGGGAGGGAGGGGTGGGGTATATACTGATATTAAAATAGAATAATGTTTAAAAAATGCATATACAAGATTTATAAGAGAAACTTTGTCCCTTAGGGGTTGTTTCAATAATTATAACATGTCGCTATCGTGGCTGTCACAACCCAACATTATAATTGTGATCATGTGACAAAACACTGACTTGATCTTAAGCTGAAGGGGAATTTGGGGAAAATGGGCAACCTTACATCCTTTATCCTAAGAAAGAAACACGACGAATCATGGGTATTATGTGAAGGGGATTATTATAGACGCTACATGTTTCATCATATAAAACACATAACTATGGGATACAACCCGAGAGAACATACAGCTGTTATGGTTTACCTGTGAGGGCGTCAACGGCTGTCGCGAAGATGAGGACAGCCAGCGCCACCTGTAGCAAATCCATTGTTAGGGAGTTCACCCGTCTGTTCGTCGGCGTCCAACAGCATGCGCACTGGCAGGTTTCAACATTAGCTCAGCGTGCTCCAGCTGTCTTGTGAGCTCCAGCCGATTTGTGTTCTCCAGCAGTCTTGTGAGCTCCAGCCGTCTTGTGTTCTCCAGCCGTCTTGTAAACATCAGCAGTCTTGTGAGCTCCAACCCTCTAGTGAGTTGAAACTATTTTGTACCGAAATCACCAATCAGTGCAATATCTTTTGATGAGAATTTTAGTATTTCAAGAACGCCTCTGGAAAAAATATTAGAAATAAAATCCCGACTGGCTTTGTGCTTCGCTGAGATTTTTTTTTCTTTCTTTACATTCACATGTCACCAAGAGTGGCGAACATCCAAGTTCTGGCAAGAGTGGTGACCATCCAAGCTCTGTCAAGAGTGGCGACCATCCAAGCTCTGACAAGAGTGGCGACCATCCAAGTCATGACGAGAGTGGCGACTATTCAAGTTCTGACAAACCGACCCGTGCGCTGTTTGGCACCAGCACTTTACGGAACAGCCTTGTCACAGAAAGGGAGACAAATGATTTGTCAGCTAAGAGTTTTTGCCCCCTGGCATAAAATACCATCGACCCGTGTACCTAGATTTCGCCAGCCGTCCGACACGATTCACTGCACCCCCCACCCCCCAAACTCGGTCATTTTTGGAAGGTATGACATTCTGGTGGGCGGGGCTAATGCATTTTTTAAAAAAGCAGTGACTATAATGTTACCAGGTATTGGAAAGTGAATGTTACCAGGTATTGGAAAGTGAATGTTACCAGGTATTGGAAAGTGAATGTTACCAGGTATTGGAAAGTGAATGTTACCAGGTATTGGAAAGTGAATGTTACCAAGTATTGGAAAGTGAATGTTACCAGGTATTGGAAAGTGAATGTTACCAGGTATTGGAAAGTGAAGATTAGTGAGAGGGCCTGGGGATGGTGGTGAGGCACATGGTCGTCTTGGCCGAAGGGGGTTTAGGGGTGGGATGGTGAATAAGCGCCTCGGTTCCGCATTTTAGACATTGACCAACTGATTCTGTTGAGAACCGTCGCGCGTTCACCGAACATCAATGAAGCAAAGTATCCAGTTTTTTAAATATATTTTTGTTACTCAAAGCCAGCCTGTCTGTCTGACCATATTAATAACCACCACTGGTTGGGTTGACACCTGGCTGACCATGTCAATAACCACCATTGGTTGGGTTGACACCTGGCTGGCCATGTCAATAACCACCATTGGTTGGGTTGACACCTGGCTGACCATGTCAATAACCACCATTGGTTGGGTTGACACCTGGCTGGCCATGTCAATAACGACCATTGGTTGGGTTGACACCTGGCTGGCCATATCAATGACCACCATTGGTTGGGTTGACACCTGGCTGGCCATATCAATAACGACCATTGGTTGGGTTGACACCTGGCTGGCCATATCAATAACGACCATTGGTTGGGTTGACACCTGGCTGACCATGTCAATAACCACCATTGGTTGGGTTGACACCTGGCTGACCATATCAATGACCACCATTGGTTGGGTTGACACCTGGATGGCCATATCAATAACGACCATCGGTTGGGTTGACACCTGGCTGGCCATATCAATGAAAACCATTGGTTGGGTTGACACCTGGCTGGCCATATCAATAGCCACCATTGGTTGGGTTGTCATTGGTTGGGTTGCCACCTGGCTGGCCATATCAATAACGACCATTGGTTGGGTTGACACCTGGCTGACCATATCAATGACGACCATTGGTTGGGTTGACACCTGGCTGGCCATATCAATAGCCACCATTGGTTGGGTTGACACCTGGCTGGCCATATCAATGACCACCATTGGTTGGGTTGACACCTGGCTGACCATATCAATGACCACCATTGGTTGTTGGGTTGACACCTGGCTGGCCATATCAATAACCACCATTGGTTGTTGGGTTGACACCTGGCTGGCCATGTCAATAACCACCATTGGTTGTTGGGTTGACACCTGGCTGGCCATGTCAATAACCATCATTGGTTGGGTTGACACCTGGCAGTGGAGAAGCCGTGACCCTGATTAGGTTATTGAGTGGATCACACGATCACACATTTGAGGCGTTCTGCTGGATGTTTAAAAAATCTAATTATGATCCATTCATCCATTCTACCCCCCAGAAATTCACCTTTAAATATATCCACACATAGAACATACGGTAATTCCGTGCGCCGTACGTTACGGTTTAGTATAACATGTCGTGGTAGTGAAAGAAATGCACATAACATTGACACATATTGCATACAACGAAGAGAGCGGAAAGGCAGGTGTGAACGTATGTCCCTTATATTTCAGCTCGACTGATACAGACGCTCAAAAATATAAAACATTGTTTGTAATATTTCTTGGTTAAAAAAAATTATCTACTGTCTTGTGTAAATTTCACGTCTAAAAGAAATATTTGAAAAAAACAACAACAACAGACAAACAAATAATCAAAGACACATTTAAAATGGCGTCACGTTTTAAACAAGGGTAAACAAGAGTAAATAAGGGTAAACAAGAGTAAATAAGAGTCAACAAGAGTAAACGAGAGTTAATAAGAGTAAACTAGAGTAAATAAGATTAAACAAGAGTTAATAAGAGTAAACTAGAGTAAATAATAATAAATAAGAGTAAACTAGTGTAAACAAGAGTAAGCCACTTTGAATTCCTCGTGTTTGAATTATGGTCTGCCGCAAAAATCTGGGAAGGGTCGAGGTGTGCCGTAGCGGGGGAAAAAAAGGTTGAGGGGCACTGTACTACAGAATAGCGTAACTGCATGACATATAGTATGTGTTTCTCATATGAGAGTTGAACGCCCTTATTTTGGGGTCAACTGAGACATATAAACGCACCCCCCCCCAATTCCCCTCCCCTTATGAACTGTGAACACACACCGTCAGCATCGACCTATTCACCACCCATTCCTTTACAAATTACTAGGTTGCCAAAAAAATAAAAAAATCTCTATGCCCAAAGAAATCCACTGAACAGATCCACATTTAGCACAGAAGGGATTCCTGTACTATTACTTTTAACTTTGAACATTTCAACAACACCCAATTTGAAAATGGTATTTACATTTTTTTTAAAAATTGAAATGGGGGATTTTTTTAATTATAGGGAGGGTGGAGAAGTGTGCACTATTTCTCCCATTAAAGTCTGACGTCATCATTGTGATCAGCTACTGGCAGACGACAACCGTATTACGGTTGAATAAGTGTTTAACTTAACACGACGCCAGACGAGTAGGGCTGTTATCACAGGAACAGACGGCTAATTTTCTATTAAACAGAGTCTGTGTGTGGGGGAGGGGGGTGTTTGTTGAGTGAGAGGTGGTATGGGGGTTCTGGCAGCAAGAATTTATCCCGTGCAGTTGAAGCAGAAATCAGACAAGAATTTCTCTAAGACTCGCGATTTGTGCAAGTGTGGTGAGCAGCAAATCTACGTGTTTTAACTGACAGGAATCAGTTTCGTAGCTGACACCCCCCCCTTCCCCCTTCGCCACAAGCATTGGAAATGTACGATATTTTTATACACACGTGCATGGCGTAAAGGTGAGGGGGGGGGGGTGTTTAGGGTCATTAGACCCCTTGGTTTGACCATTGACGACTGAATCCACGTGCTAGCTCTGACGACGTTGTCAACTATTGTCTTAAGAAAATGGCTTTTCAATATTTTATTCAAAGAGTCAGCCCACCTGCACATCATATCATCTTTATACCCGTATTCAGTTAAACCAGTGTACATACAATCAGACATTGAGACCACACATCAGACTGTGAGACCACACATCAGACATTGAGACCACACATCAGACATTGAGACCACACATCAGACATTGAGACCACACATCAGACATTTAGACCACACATCAGACATTTAGACCACACATCAGACATTGAGATGTCAAGTTTGATTTTTTATTGTGTGCGTATTAGTGGGTGGCTATTAACTTCGTAGTACCGGTAGAATAGGGTGACCAAATCATGAACTGGGAAAAAAATGGACACGCCCAATGAGGGGGGGGGGATACCCTCCTGCTAAAGAGGGATCGGGGGCCTTCACCGGAAACTGTTTATTGAAATATGCTCATTTTAAATATTTTGAGACCTAGACATCTTTTTAAATGTACCTTCCCTTTTGTAATTTAATTAAAACTCTGAGGCAGATCATCAACGGAAGCAATAATTTAGCAGTGAATACTTGTTTATTGATACATATTTTACAACATAATACAACACAACAAATTAAATGTCTCTAGTCTAGGATTTCAATAGAGGACATTTGGCTGTTGTCCCAGCCATTGTTCAAATGGGTCTGGTTTTAGAAACGGGACATTTAGGCGTCCCCAATTTGGCTGTTGTCCCAGCCATTGTTCAAATGGGTCTGGTTTTAGAAACGGGACATTTACGCGTCCCCAAAGAGTTTCTCGGGACACCGGGTACGATCGTGAAAAAATGGGACAGTCCCGTTTTTGCGGGATGTCTGGTCTCCCTACCCTTTCTACCTTCATGACCTTGAAGAGTATCACCGTATTACCTACATGACCTTGAAGATTATCACCTTATTACCTACATTTACGTGACCTTGAAGAATATCGCTGTATTACCTACATGACCTTGAAGATTATCACCGTATAGCCTCCCCAATCATTACAAGGTATATTCATATTACCTACTTAAACTTTGACGTAGTTGACACCGTATTACTACTTTGACTAGCATTGAAAGTAGTTGACACTGCCGATTACCCACTTAGCCTAACCATTGTTAGGTATTTCCTACCTTTTCTGTGTGTCCGGATAAGTGCAGTCGACCACGAGCCAACCTGCTTTCCTTACATCATAAGGTAGGCCGTCAAACGGCTCAAGTCCTCTGATAACAAAGGCAAACATGAGAAATGGTCGGGGGGGAGGGGGGTCCAATAAGGCTGGCGAACTTGGGGGGGGGGGGTCAAATAAGGCTGGTGGGCTTGGCACCTTGGAGACACAATAGCCTGACGTTGGCTAACAAACGGATACTAAATCAGCTATCGGCCAGGGATCGGCCCAGCACGGCACCCATCGGCTGGTATACTAAAGAGGACGGGGCCAAAGGATCATATGATCAGCTCTCCAAGACCACTAGGACTATAAATACAAGGATAGCATCTGCTGAGAAGAACCGGAATTAAGCTGTGTCGACCCATGAACTCTGAACTATTGAACTGTCCCACTACAACATTTCTGTGTGATGGATTGGGCAGGAATTACACACATTTTAGTATAGACTACTGGCTTATATATTACATACTAGATCAGTGGTTCTCAACCTTCCCGATGCCGCGACCCTTTAATACAGTTCCTCATGTTGTGGCGACCCCCAGCCACAGAATTATTTTCGTTGCTACTTCATAACTGTATAGCATATCTGTTTTCAGATGGTCTTAGGTGACCCCTGGAAATAAGTCGTGCGACCCCAAAAGAGGTCGCGACCCACAGGTTGAGAACCGCTGTACTAGATAGAGCCCGCCAAACATTGGCGGTAGCTATGCGTGACCTTCCCATCTCCTAAAGTTACCAGACAAAACATGAACTCAAGTAACGCACATTTAAGAATCCCAATTTTTGCTACAGCCCTTCCCCCCTTGATACGTCACTGCACTCTTTTTATTTCACGCCCATGAACTATATTAATATTCTCATGTCCAAACCACTTTTAAACCAAATATTTTTTTACAAAAAAATTAAATTGAGACGATTTCATTTCCGCAAAGAAAATATTACACACCAAACGCAATTGCGTTATTAAAAATTATATATATATATATCATTTAGCGTAGTTATCGGGAATTATATTTTGCGCTAGTGAACTCATTATTTAACCACACTCTGGCGTATCTATATATAGCCTGCGTGGTGGAGTTTGACCTTTGCTGGCGAATTATATATTTAGATACATTAATTTATTTATTGTTTGTTTTTTAATTTTTAATTTTTATAAACCTTTAAAAAAACTATAAAATAGACTATCATTATTTATTTTTAATTTGTTTTATAATGTTCACCTTGCCGGCTCAGCAACATTTACATGACTGAACTAAAGCTGAGTTAATCCCCACACGTCTTGTAAAGAGACCGGTGCTTCTGGGTGAGTTAATCCCCTGAACCTTCGGTAAACATCGTTTATTGTCATTCTAGTTATAAGGGATCTAATTTTGACCACGTCTGGGACGGTCATTGGCCCGACTGACCTAACTGTAACTAGGGACACGTAAACAAGAATTTGACCATTCAAAAGTAGCGTGTCGCCATACCGCTGCTTGACGTTTCAGAGATTTTTGTTTAAAAAAGCCTTTATATTTACTTCGCTTTTGTGTGTGTTAGGGCAAAATCTTTGGACGGCAAATTGACCCACTTCCCGTCAACCTATCGGACTGAAACTTGGCACATAGACTTGCTGCCGATGACAACGCAGTCTATCAAAGTTTCAGTCCTAACCCTCATAAATAAGTTTTCCCTGTATTTCATTCAAGTGGAAGATGACGCACATTTCATGAAATAAAATTCCCGATAACCGCGCTAAATAAGATTCTTTTTAAAAAAATATATTGCAAGCGCGTTTGGTGCGTAATATTTTCTTTTGTTTTTCTGAAATAGTTGGTGTAATAAATCAGCGCCGTAATAGCGGGTGGGTCATTAGAATATTCAATAAAATCAAATACATAAAATGCATTTTTTGGAAGCATACTTTAAACTTTGTTTTTATGGGTTGTTAATTTAATCAATCGCGCCCGCCCCCCCCCCCCCCCCCCTTACGCCAGTGCTAGGACTGTGTGCTACAGGAATGAGCGCTTATACTAATATACGTATATCGATAATTGTGCTCATAATAAAAGATAAGCCTAACTGGCGTAGCACACACCAGAACTAGAGACCAGGAAGTCAAAACCTGACACGTGTAAATATATTGCATGTGCGCGCCCATATACCAGGTGCTTTTCAGCAAATTCTACATTCAACATTTCTTTAAAAAAAAAATTCTTTTAACATTGTCTGTGTTTTAAGCTCAAAATATCGGGATTCCAAATAATTATATATATATAAGCCCCGTGTCGTAAACTTATCCAGCCATTTTATATTCAGTAGTAATATAGGATGTAATATTTATACAGTGGTGTAGCTAAGGGGGTGTGGACCGCACCGGGTGAAACCATCCCAGGGGTTAGAAATGAGGTGACCCTATAATTAGTTCATAAAAACACCATTTTGACCATGATTCAACGCCGATTGAAGTGGTCGGTAACTTTCGTAAGCTATATTTAGATCTAAATTCTGAAAAATAAAACTTTCCATTGCTACCAAATATGATGTGGCCGACAATGCTAAGTACACGAATGGAATTCTTAAAAATTAAAAACATTTTAAAAAATTACTGTGTCCATTTATACGGTTAACAAAATAATATGTAACAAATTTCCTAATAACTTTTAATAAGAAATATAAATTTATTTTAAAATGTTTAAAATGTTTAAATGCTCAAAAAGTAATATTGTCACCGATTCGCCCCTAGCACCCCCTCTTAACATTTGAGCACGATTGTCATACAGCACAAGTTCTTTTACATGCAGTCTGTGATTTCCGTTCATCTACTTGAGGAAGTTAATCTTACTTGGGACTATCTTCGTCCCTTGGGGGGGACATGGTATTGAAAAACCCCATCTTTTAAAACCAGACCAACATGGAATTTCGGTAGAAAGTGAAAATTAAGGTTTAAGAAGAGGATGGCAGGAGAATAGTTAATGCTGGACTCTCTCTGTGAGAAGAAAACAATAGAGGGGTGCTGGAGTGTATTGATCGCTTTCATTCTGAATCCCAGATCAGATCATCACCAAGGAAGTAGCAGATATGTTTAGGGGTGTTCAACCAAAGAGTCTACTAGCAGCAAGTGAAGAATGTTTATTGTTGTCCGTTCCAAAATTAACCTCTTCTTATGATGAGTTATCAGAAGATTACCTTTTAAAAGAAATACCAAGGCTTAGAAGATATCTAAAGGCAGGTAATACTGAATTATACAATGTTTTGAAATTCATAAGTGAATGGCACGCCCTAGAATCCCGCTCAATACTCTCGCTAAGCCTTCAAATTTTAGTTACGATCTTTATGTCTATGGCTTCATGTGAGCTTTTCAAAATTAAGTCTTGTCAAGAGCTATAATTTGCAATCCAACATTGGACAATCAATGTTTTCTGATAAGGCTCTACTGTTAATTGAAAGTGGTACTGCGAAGGAAATCGATCAAATCATTGACAGGTTTTCAGCTTTGAAGACCAGGAAAGGAAACTTTTAAATAAAGTAAATGTAAATGTAATGTAAATATAACTATAACTTAAAGTTGTTAAAGTTCTTAAATACATTTACCCCAGACCTTTAATTAATTTTTGTTTGTTTTAGACGTTGTTATACTGTGTACTGATTCTAACAAGAAGAAATCCATCGTGGAAATCGGGGGTGGGGGGGGGGGGAACAAAGAATATACCGCCCCAGGTGACAAAAACTATAGCTACGCCACTGTAAAAATATGTATAAA
>CAXITT010000051.1:773154-887021 GCA_964033795.1 Lymnaea stagnalis | reverse complement strand
AAAAAATAATCAGAATTAGACAGTCGGTGTGATTCGACTGAAACCGTCGCGGAGAATCACGTTATAGATATGAGAATGAGGGAAACGGGCCGGCACATTTACACTAAACTTTTCCGTCATGTAGCGGGCCGAAAAATATCGTCTTGCGGGTCACAAATGGCTTGCGGGCCGCGAGTTTGAGACCCCTATTTTAGATGTTTATTTATTAATATTCACGATTATCTCATTTTTTATAAAAAGAATTTAAATATTTATACTTTCCCTCATCATTTTCGATGTATGCAGATGTATGCGAGATCGAATTTCAAAATAACTTAATATTACATTTTCGGTTTCGGCTTCGGCTTCGGTTTCGGCCGAAATTCATTTTTAATATTCGGCCTTTTTTCGGTTTCGGCCGAAAGTCATTTTTAAACCTTCGGCCTTTTTTCTGTTTCGGCCGAAAGTCATTTTAAACTTTCGGCCTATTTTCGGCTTCGGCCGAAATAAGAAAATCACTTTCGGTCGGTCTCTAATCAGCTATGGACAATTCATCAAATGGTTTACGAGGTCGATCTGACATGACAGTCTCGGGTGCATTTCTAGCAGGAGACCCTTAAATCCTGTTTAAATTGGGTCTTCCGTAATACTATTTTTGTTGCATGGAATTCGTTTCGCGAATCTTCTGCCAGTTTGACTCCTTCATAAACTGCTGGTAGCAAGCCAGAACGGTAGTCAGCGAAGATCTGACATTCTTTGATTTCTAAAATATCTATCTATCTATCTCTCTCTCTCTCTCTCTCTCTCTCTCTCTCTCTCTCTCTCTCTCTATGAAACCCATTATTTTCATCAATAAAATAATATCAAAGCACATTTTGGCGCCCCTGACTAGCTGGCGCCCGGGAACATCTGTCCCCCCTGCCCCCACCACGCCACACCTCTGGGTGGGTGGGGGGGGGTAGATCATTGTTCCACTTTTTCAACAACAATTTTTTTTTCCATTTTCACAGCAATTCTATTTTTTTTTTGGTACAACAATTTTGGCGCTCCCTGATGTCGGCACCATGGGAGGTTGGCCCTCTCCTTCGCACAGCCCTGAGTATATACAGGGATATGGGGCCTCGGTGCATTACTTTGCCCATGGCCCCCACTGCTGTAAGCACGGCCATGTTCTTTACGTGTATGTGTGTGTATTTTAATATTTGTAATTTTTTATGATTATACCGTTTCAATTTACGGTGTTGTGCTGTAAGTTAATAATATAGTTTGGTTACCGGAAATTTTATCGAAGAAATTTCGTCGACGGAAAATTGATCGCCGGAAAATTGATCGAACGGAAATTCGGTCGAATCTTTTTTTCAGTTCACACGTTACAAATTTGCTTCAAATTTCTCTTTGAACGCATTATACTACACAGTAAAACAAAATAATGCGTTCAAAAAGAAATTTGAAGCAAAATAAAAACAGTAAATCATGTTTGTGATATCTATTTTCTTGATTTAAATTTTAATTTTTAAATTGTTTTGTCTATTAATAAACTGTAAGAGCTTTCTGGACAGCTAGGCTCGCGCGGCGAGACGCATCGCGGCAAGATGGACTTGTTTACACAGATCGTTTTAAGGTCAACATTTTATGTTAAATGTGTCCGTAAAAAAAATGTTTTTGTCCGTAAATTCTGTAGAGATTTCTTTTTTTTTGTCAGTAAATGTTATTGTATTGAGTTGGCAACCCTGAATACGTGGAGGTGGGGGGGGGGGGGGGGGGGGGGGGTTAGATCATATGGAACGTCACACAATTAATTTTTCACACAAATAAAATCTGACATTGAGTGAAGTTTAATTTCTGTTGTCCTGGATGTACTTTGAAATAAGATTTCACTTAGTAGTGTAAATTTTACTAGTGAGTTGTGTTTTAGATTTAATTATTATTTTTTTTTAATTTCTAAGAACAATTTTGAAGTGTGACGTACTTTAGGTGACAGGGGCAGGCGTGTAAAAATTGTAAAACTAGCGTTACGTACTTCATGGACGGCCCCAAAGAGCTGTCATTATGCCCGGATTTTTGTAAGCATTCGTGTTCTAAGAGATTTTTCTTTTGTTGAAAATATACCGATGAAAATGTTCATAAATTTAATGTATATATATAACTTTCTTTTGAATACCAGTTTAAACGCACTAAAAAGTGGCAAATAATTTTCGTACAATTCATGAAACAAATAAAGTTTTAGAAAGTCTGTGCAGAAAATATGTTCAAACACATGATAAAAATTTTTTTAAAGTTTCTTCTACATTAAATGGAATCCTTTGGCTTACTACCATTTTGCAAATACTTTTATTTGCGTACTGAGTTTAACAAAGTTTTAAAAATGTTTTAGAAATAGATTTTGGGTTTCCTTCCATCTTCGTGAGGCGATTGTGGAGCTTCTGTGTATGTGATGAGTGAATTAGTGAATGTGGCAGATCCTGGAATGGCAATCTGATTATCGGCTGCACTTTTCGCAGAAGAACCCTGATTTCCGGTTTTCTTTGGCCTATCATATATTTTTGTGTAATTATAAGCTATTTTAAGACTTAACCAGTGATCATTAACTTCTTGCTTTAACTGTGAACATATAGCCTAATATATCCTTTGTGCATAGGACACGCCCCCAAAGCACATGGAGTTCTAAATTTAGCCATAATCCATCTTCCATAGCTCGACCAATCAGAATATAGTAATACTCAGCGCGCGCAGTTACAATATTATGACGTCCGCCATTTTCAGCTGACATAGTAAACATTGAGCAGGATTCGTTGTCCTTTGAAACTTTACATACACAAAATTTGGATAATTAAAATCCTGCTTGAACTTCACAGGTAAGCTTTCACTACCTGAATGGTTATAAACTTAACAAAAATAAATGATCTCTTCCTAAATTAGTAAGGAATTGTCATTTTGTCACAGAACGTCCGTACAAGAACACGTTTAGTTACAGCTCAGCCAGCTGACTAGTTGACTTTCGACTTCGTTGGTTTGATTGTCGCAAAGTCATTTATGTAATATAATGCCTTCTACGCACCGTGCACCATTTTCTTTACCACACAGACTAATCTTTTTTATTTTGATTGTCATAACATATTTAATGAAAAGCACTAACATTTGTCTTTATTTATATTAATGACTATAATGGGTAATGACATTGCCGGCTATGATTGGTGCGATCAATGACTGACATTGTTTCCGCGCTTTTGCACGCGAGTTTAGACTATTACTTCAAATGACGGCACTATATTGTGTCATCACGAGAAGGCAAAGAACAAATGACGTAATTTCCTCACTTTGAGGATACAATCAAGCAAGGAGCCATTTTGGTCTCAAGACCAAGAAATGGCTCAGCTTGCTGATGAAATAAAGCCATTACCTGTACCTTCTCCTGTCAATTACCTCTTAACCAATAACAGTAACAAGACCAACAATTTCAGGTATTAAAATATCACAATTTTGTTCAAAAATATACTGAAACTAATATGAAATTCAATAAAATAGGCCAGACCATCATTTTAAATATTGCACACAAAAAAAAAGGATTTAATTTCTTAGTCATGTAGGCTTCATCAGTCATTGTCATTATCACTAATTATCAAACTGATCAATCATCATCTATCTTTCTCCTTTTTCATCTATCATCATCAATTAACGACAATGCAATTAATTAATACATTTAGTTCAAATCATAAGTCATAATTATTAATACCAATCTTTCTTTAAATTCTCTTGATTGTTTAAAAAAATAGTTAATATTTAATCAGACAGGCTCAGACTTGAATCTTGATCAGGCATCAGGGCTTATATAATATAGTTATAAGTTATAGGCTACTTTGTTACACTAGTTTGATGTAGCTGTAGAGAACTCAATTAGAGCAGTGTTTCACAACTTTTAAGTTTTGCAGACCAATAAATAAGTTGCCAACTGCACCAAGGATCTGTACCAGTGACCAGTGTATCAGATTTATTATTTTTATCTTTTATTTGCCTCTAAATCTAAATTTGTCAAAAAATATATTTTGATCTTGGCTTAGAGTCTAAGTTAGACTTAGCAGACTTATAAAACTAATTACTAATACTACTAATACTATATAAATTATGATCAACATTTCTAGTTAAAAGAATATTATTATAACCAAATTCTTTTAATTACATTGGGGATATAAAAATTGATATAGATAATAAGGTTTCTCATTTCCTGGTGTTTTGCTTATTCCTGAAAAACCATACAAAATTCACTCTCATCACCAAATAAAATTAATTCAATTAAAAATATATTATAAACTGAATCAAACTATTGAAAGAGTTGGATTGTATAATAAAATTGTTATAGTCTGAAATCTATGTTAAGTAAGAATTTGGTCACTCTGAACTGAGTTGCTTCAGTTTCCCTTGCTTAGCCCCAATAATAATAATAGATAAATAGCTATAAATATGCTTGTTGAAGCAAAAATTGTGAATGACAGCCTGTCGAAAAAAACATTCAAACTGTATATAGGTTAAGCATTGTTTACAGGTCGCAAATTCTAGTTTCTAATCAATCACTAATTATTTACCAGCAAATGTTTTGATATCTTGTAACTAGGGGAATCATTTCGAATATTAAAAAAACACAATTTAATATGTTAATACATGAGTCTATATAAGCCTATGTATATGTCTCACTAGGTTGATTTTAAAAGTAAAAAAAACCACTAAATAGTATGAAGGTAGTTTGACACACAAAGAGCCTGGAGTTACTAGCGCACAGCTTTCAAGCCCATGCGACCTCAAATGGGTTGTGAAAGGAATTCTGTGCAATGGCCGGTTGAAACAAAAATTTAGCAACAATTTCAAATCATTGCATTAAATATGTATTTAATTACAAGTATATTTTACTGAAAAATCTAGTTTATATATGTTTTGATTTCTGTGAATGTACCTTAATTAAAAGTCCATTTTCAATATATAAGGGTGTGTAACACACCTCTACTCTGACATGGCGTGGGATGTTATTTCTTATGCTGTGGGTTATGTCAGTAGTATGGTTACTTATATTAACGCTTCAGGATGCCGACTCAGTCTTCTTCATTCTTTCACTTATTATTCAGGCACGTAAAGAAGAATACTCAATTCTAGTTAAAACTCACAGTACTTTATTGAACACACTTTATATTGATAATATTAATAAATAATCCTTGCATGAATGTAATTTCACATATATATCTATAGTATTCCATCATTAAGAAAAACACGTCCTCATACTTCTACAACTCAGCTCAACTGTCTAATCTCACAGCTCTCACGCTACTGACTCTCTTGCTCTGCGCTCAGCTCTCTACTATCTCAGTCAACTCATACTTTATTACCAGCAAAGCGTGGAAAACAACCGCTCTGACAAAAACATAATTTTACTCTCCAAAAACGTGGAGTTCACATTTGCATCTCAAAATACATGGTCAACACAATTCACTGTTCACTCATGCTACCTCTCTGTTTTCATGTGAAAACATAGTCCGTTACATGCCCCACCCATCTGAAAAAATTTTGTGCAACAAAATTTTTGGCATTATATGTTGAAATAATGATAATGTCTCTTAGAAAATTTCAATGCCACATCTAACAATCAAATCAGTGTAACAACATTAACATTTCATCATTATGAAATACAGAGTCTTTTACTGTTAATATCACACATAATAGTGAATAATTTACCCTGGCAAAAAATTAAAAAATCACCAATGACAACCTCTTAAAATCTTTATGTATGATAATGTGAAGTGACATTAACATCTTAATGAATAATAAACACTGCAAAATGAATGTAACAATCTTAAATTTTGCATTAGAAAATTTACAATTGGTTAAAATCTGATATTCATTTACAAAAATTGATATGTACAAGTGTCTTATCAAAAAACTGAGTGAACGTATGTGTGTATATTCATTTAGAATGTCTGACTAATGTGTCTTAAGTCAGTGTCTTTGTCATTGTCTGCATGTTCAATGTGTCTGGAAAGGAAATCAGCTACTGTATTGTCTTTTCCTTTTATTGTCCTTATCTCATACTGATAATCTAATAGTATCAACGACCATCTGTTTATTTTACTATTCGCTATTTTCTTTCTATTTAGTGCCATTAATGGCTTGTGATCAGTCAATAATGTAAATTTTCTGCCTAATAGATATTTCTGTAGTTTGGTAAGTGCCCACACAATTGCTAAGCATTCTTTTTCAATAGTTGAGTAGTTAATTTCAGTTCTGCTTAGTGCTCTACTTAAATAGGTAATTGGTCTTAATTTATGATTGTATTCTTGCATAAGGCAAGCTCCTAATCCAATGTTGGAGGCGTCTGTAACTAGAGTGAAAGACTGTTTAAAATTGGGTGATAACAATATGTTGTCACTTTGGAAAATTTCTTTGATTGTTCTCAGTGTATTTTCGCATTCATCCGTCCATACTATTTGTTTCTTGCTATCTTTATTTATTAGTTTCCTTAAGGGTAGTGTAACATCAGAAAATTTTGGAACAAAAGTGCTGTAAAAATTGCACAAACCTAAAATGGCTTTTACTTCTTTCTGAGTGTGTGGTGTTTTTATATTTAGTATTTTTCCTCTGTTGTGTTCTGTGGGCTGAATTGTGTTTTTACCGACTTTAAATCCTAAAAATTCAATGTCCTCTTGTGCAAACTTTAATTTGTTTGGTGCTATTGTAACTCCATGTGCTCTTAATTTGTTTAGTACTGTTTTTATAGTCTCTATATGTGTCTTCATATCCTTAGTGTGAATGCAGATATCATCGACAAAATGTACTACATTTGGTATGCCTTCTAACATGATTCGCATGAATCGAGAAAATGTTGCGGTGGAATTAACTAGACCAAATGGCATTACTGTCCATTCGAACAAGCCTTCCTCTGTGGCAAATGCAGTCAAAGGCATGGAATCCGGATGCATGCCTATTTGCCAGAATCCTCTGTTTAAATCTAAGTGGGTGAATAATGTGGAGGAGCCTATTTCTTCCAGTAGTTCTCTGGTGTCCCTCATGGGTTCTGCATCTAATTGTGTGATTTTATTTAACTCCCTATAGTCACAACATATACGGCACTGGCCATTTTTCTTTTTTACTACTACCATGGGTGATGCTATTGGTGAATCTGATCTTTTAATCTTGTTAGTCTGTATTAAATGATTTAGTTCTTTCTTTACTTCTTCCCTAAATGCATATGGAATTGGATAGATTTTGTGTTTGAATGTGGGTTCCTGTGTTAATATTATCTTGTGTTCTAAACTGCTAGTGTGTCCTATGTTCTCTGTGATGACATCTTTGTATTCTTTTAGAATTGTTGTTAAGTGTCTGTTTGTTGTGGTGTTATTTTCATTGTCTTCTAATTGTATAACACTAGCAACGGTGGCTGTGCTACTTATTTCATTACTGATGGTTTCTAACTCTTCAGGAACAGAGTCATATTTTCTGAGCAAGTCCACATGTAGGACTTTCAATTCACCCTTCATGTGAATTACATAATCAACTAAATTTAACTTGTCATGAATTGTAAACGGACCCTGCCAAATCTTTTGTCCATTATTGTTTGGCAACCATACCAAAACTTTATCATGTACTTTAAGATCTCTGAGGTATCTATGTGTATTCTTTATATGTCTTTGTCTTTTAGACTCCCTATCAGTGTTTTCTTTAGCATTTTCTATGCCATACGTTATCCTCTCTCTGATTTTTGTAATTATGTCAAAGGTGTCTTGTTGTGTGCCTTTCTGGCCTAAAATATTTTCTTTAAACAGAGTTAAAGGTCCCTTTGGATTGGCCCCAAACATTAGCTCAAATGGAGAGTACCCAGTGGTGTCTTGTATACTCTCTCTATAGGCGAATAAAACCATGGGTATATATAGGTGCCATTCTCTAGGGTGGTCTATTGTTGTTTTATTTAACATTGTTTTTAGTGTTTTGTTCCATCGTTCTACCATACCATTAGCCTGTGGTCTATATATTGTGGAATGTACTTGTATTATACCTAGCATTTTTGTAACTGCATTGGTTAAGTTGGAAGTAAACTGTGTTCCATTATCTGACAATATTTTATCAGGGAACCCATGTCTTGTAAATACATCTAATAATGCCATGCAAATTGTTTCTGAATTAATGTTTTTGAGGGGAATTGCCTCTGGCCATCTAGATGCCATATCAATCATGGTTAAAATAAATTTGTGTCCCTTATTTGATGGTGGATTAAGAGGACCAATGATATCTATAGCTACCTTCTCAAAGTTTCTACCTATTTTGTCTGTGGGTTGTATGGGTGCTCTGTGTTTACTGTGTATTGGGTTTTTTGTCAGACATGGTATGCATTTGTTTATGTGTTTCTTTATGTCCTTGTGTATGCCTGGCCAATAAAAATTCTGTGTGACCCTTTCTAATGTTTTTTTTATACCCATGTGTCCAGCCAAAGGACTGTCATGTGCATGGTTGAGTATTTTGTTTCTGAGTATTAATGGTACTATTATTTGAGATTTTTTGATTTCACCTTTCTCAAAATTTCTGATTAGAATATTATGTTTTATTGTGTAATTATGTCCTCTATAAATTGTGTTATTGTCCTTAATTTTGTTTCTAATGTCCTGAATTTGCCTATCTTCTGTCTGCATTCTAATTATGTCCTCTCTAGATATTTGTTTTGGAATGTCTAATTTTTCTTCTATTTCAGGCTGTGTCTGACTAGTTTTATGTTGTTGTCTTGTTATTGCACTTATATACTCTTTGGTTAAATTTTTTGATTCAATCCAATTTAAGAATAGTTCTTGGGAATTATCTGGAATTTCTTTAATATTTCCAATTATTAACTGACATACTGGGTTGTCCATAAGTACTGCCGTTACCTTTCCTGTCAACCATGGACAGTCTATGTCCACTACTGCTTTATAACATTCAACTTTTGTGTTATTTGCTAACATGACTGTGGTTTTTTCAGATATATGGTCTTTAGGATCAATCAATTTTTTGTCAACTACTATTGTTGTACAACCTGTGTCTCTTAGACACTGAACAAGCTGGTTGTTTACATAAGAAGGAAAAAATTGTAAACTTCCTTCACTGTGACATGCGCTAGCTAAAGTTTCATGTGGTTTGGTGTTTTGTCTACTGTTAGTCTGATTGGAATTATATCTTTGATTTTTATATGGTTGTCTACTCCTATTTGCACTGTTGTATCTAATTGGACTACTGTTGGGTGATGTTCTCTGATAGTATTGTTGTGAATGTCCTAAATCTCTATGTAATTTCCTACACTCATATTTTTTGTGACCTGGAATGCCACAGTAGAAACATTTGTTGTTGTTTGAATAATTAGTATATGGTGTCTGGTAATTGTTTTGATGACTTTTCTGAAATTTATTGTTTTGCCATCTGGCAGGTAGGCTATGGTATCTTCTGTTTTGATATGTGTTTTGTTTTTGACTGTCCCTATCACTGGGTGTGTTTCTAATAGAGGCTAGTGTGCTGTTTCTATTGTCTAGCTCTTCATTGGGGTGAGCATCTTTAAATGTTGTGATTGAGTCAACTAACTCACGCTCATTTTTAATCTTTCTCTCTTTAAGGAATGAAAATAAAGAGACTGATGCATTTCTTAATATTTTGTCTATGATAAACATATCCAGTAATGCTTTTGGATCATTTAGGTCAATTTCAGTTAATTCAAGCCATTTGACAAGATTGTCTCTAATATTGAATATGGTGGTGTTAGGATCTACTTCTCTCTCTAGTCTTATGTTATGGAAATTTTTTCTATAAATGTCTTCTGTGTTTCCATAGAACTTTAACAAAACTTTCTTTATATATGTATAATTATTCTTTTGTTCTTCACTAAGTGAATTAATAATACTTAGGCTTTTCCCTGATAGTCTGCTCAATAAAATATTAGCCCAAGTCTCTTCTCTATAATTATAAGACTGACATATGCCTTCAAATTGTGACAGATAACTAATAATTTCTTCTTTATGTTCATTAAATTCTCTAAATTTAGGTTTGTATGCACTGTTGGTTTCCCTATTGCTTGTTGATGTAGTATGCTGTCCTGATTCTATCCTAGCTCTTTCTAGTTTTAGCTCTTCCTCTCTTATTTTCATATCTTGTTCCCTTAATTTAAGTTCTTCTATTTCTTTTTGTCCTTTTAATTTCATTTCCTCTATTTGTTTAAGTTCGCTTCTCTCTAACAGTCTAGCTTCTCGGTCTTTGTCTTTGTCTTGTCGGTCTCGTATTTTGTCCATTTCTCTAGTTACGAAGTCAGTTAATTTCTCCTGCTTCAAGCCAAGCTTCTCACCTACTTCTAATAATTCCAAGTACTCTGCCATTTTTTATGTGTAATGTGAGTAACTAAAATTATATTGTTATGTATCAGTATATCAGTTATCTCCTTATTCTTTGGTTATCAATTAGAATAGTTTACGATATTTCATATATCTACATGTTAATGAATGTATACACAAATGCAAGTTGATACATGAATTATAAGTTATAAATAAGTGTAAGAAAAATTTAAAATAATTGAATTGTCTACTTCACAACATAAATACAGATATGTAGACGTTTACATGTATACAAATGAGACAACAAATACAAAATTACTGTGTAGTTTATGGACCACAAGATAGTAGAAAATATGACAGTAGGTTGACAATATGTATAACAATGACAAGACAAGTAGTACAAATATGACAAGATCTACTAAAAAACAACAGTTATGACAATGTACAAACTAGACTTCACAGCTAACACAAAATTATCCTACAGTGTTATAAATAGGGCCAGAAGAAACCTTTACCGTTTTAATAAAAAAACTTCCCTAGGAAAGATAACACCGTGGATGTCGCTACAGTATCCTCTAAAATTAAACTTATATTATACAGAAAAAGTAAAAAATTTTACTTAATCTAATTAAGTATTATATAAGTGGATTTTTAAAGTCTTAAATTATATATAATACATAACACATAAATACATAAATACCAAGTGTTTAAAAGAAATCCGTAGTTGGTCACCTCTGCTCCTCTGTGACGCTATGATTTCTGTGTAATCGATAATCCTATGTAGTAGATGCTCCTTCTAGGTAGTAGATAATCCTATGTGGTAGTGTACTTGGGTAAAATAATCCAATGAGAAAAGTTACACCACAAATTGCTGCAATACTCCAATGTAAGTACCTTGCGTAATAGTGTAATTGTGATAATCCAATAATTGAAAATTGTCTAATTTCTCTCCGGTTCTGTTGCACTTGTGAGTAATTGAAGAATTACTTGAAGAATTACTTGACTTGAACTGTGCGGCTTGTATAAAGTAAAGATTATGCTGGGGAAATCTTACTTCCGCTGTCTTGATAAAACATCTCATCTGTAATGACATCAGACTTCTTTTGGTTTTGTGTGGATCATCTCTTTCGTTGACTAATAACTGTAAAATAGATTTCTTGCTGTTTCTTCCACGAGAATATTCACTCCACTGTTATATAATTGAAACAGTGTACCAGTTAGCTGTTTGAACTCTCAACTTTTGACTCCCGTGACTGACCTAAATTCAATCGTTGTCAGCTTGCTCTGTGTGTCGTGGACTCTTCTCAGACTTGACAAATACTCGGGCGTAATGACGTTCGATTCGAATGTTAAAATATATCATTGTTACTCAATGTTCTGTAATACATCGTTGTTCTGACACTTCTGACAATATTTGTAACGCATCGTCGTTACACCGCTTCTGACACCATTTGTAACACACTTCTACTCTGACATGGCGTGGGATGTTATTTCTTATGCTGTGGGTTATGTCAGTAGTATGGTTACTTATATTAACGCTTCAGGATGCCGACTCAGTCTTCTTCATTCTTTCACTTATTATTCAGGCACGTAAAGAAGAATACTCAATTCTAGTTAAAACTCACAGTACTTTATTGAACACACTTTATATTGATAATATTAATAAATAATCCTTGCATGAATGTAATTTCACATATATATCTATAGTATTCCATCATTAAGAAAAACACGTCCTCATACTTCTACAACTCAGCTCAACTGTCTAATCTCACAGCTCTCACGCTACTGACTCTCTTGCTCTGCGCTCAGCTCTCTACTATCTCAGTCAACTCATACTTTATTACCAGCAAAGCGTGGAAAACAACCGCTCTGACAAAAACATAATTTTACTCTCCAAAAACGTGGAGTTCACATTTGCATCTCAAAATACATGGTCAACACAATTCACTGTTCACTCATGCTACCTCTCTGTTTTCATGTGAAAACATTGTCCGTTACAGGTGTAACTTTGCTTCTGTATAAATGTGGCTGTGACTTAAAAATTCCAGTGAGCCAATAGACAGCTGTGATTGCTATAGTAACAGCAAAACTCATGAACACAATAAACCTCCTGCTTTCTCTCCATTTCATCTCCCTCAAAACAGCAAAAATTAAATTTAATTAATACATTTTAATACTTAATATTAAATGTAAATAATAAAAGTATAAATACATATTATGAAATATCCTGACAATCTAAGGCTTTACTGTGTGTGTGTGTGTATATACATGTAGATGAAAATATAAAATCTTTCTATCCGTGTGTGTTAGTATTATGTGTCTTTGTTGAAGCATTTAGAATAATTAACCATCAGTATCTCCCTGAAAATTTGCTTGTTTAAATTGTGTGCCTTACAATTTCCTTATTACCCTTTGCAAAAATATCACAGGCATTTTAAATGTAACTTGTGAATTTGAGTGGTACCGAACAATGCAAGAGAGGTTCAGGGTAAAGTTAATAGTAGAAAAACCATCTTGAATAATTAATGCTACACCATTTGATGAAGTTTTAAAGTTTAAAAAAAATGATAGATAAAGAAATGTGGCAATTATATTAACTGTCATAATTTTAAAAAAAGATAAAAATGTCCATGTTTAATTCTTTGTCTTTCTTTCCTAAATAAAATTATAATTGTTTCCATTTTATTATATGCATCTGTTTATATTCCAAATGATGAGCATATTGTTTATGATAGAAAAATCATCATTTAATTTTAGGGACAAAACAGTATCAGTTTCTTACATGTCAAATTTTAAAATTAGACTGAAGCACAGTATATTTTGCCAGGAGCTGGTTAAATTTGCTTCCTCAAGCTCCAAAACATTTTAATATTAAATTTTTGTTTAATTCTATAATTTATACTTTAAAAAAAAAAAAAAATTATATAAAAAACAAATTGCCCCACTATGCTACCAGCCATGTTGCCCCACTCTTCTACCTAAAACACATTTCTTAAAATACTTAGCACCCCCTCAACCACCCCTCCCACCTTTTTAATTTTTCAGTAGCTCAAAAGTGGAGCTGACAAAAATTTGTCAGGAGCGGAACTCTGACATTAAAGGCATGCTCCTGGTATCAACTGAGCAACAAATTTTTGTTGAAAGAAATGCTATAGGATTTTTCTCTTGAATATCCTTAAAAAAGTTTCAATACAGTACAGTAACTAGCATCAACATAGTTTTATTGACATCTATTTTGATTTTGTTACACCTCAGCATATTCATACTTAACCTTCTTTTAGCAGGTCTGATAGTTTGTCAGTGGGGAGCAGCGAGGATGAACCAGATGACACCGAACCTATGGACCATGATTACAATCTACCGCAAGTAAAGATTAAAAAATTCATCAACCGTGGGAAGTGGTCTAAAGAGGAGGTACAAACAATTACTACATTAGAGCCTTTTTGAAAGCGAGTTGAACAAATTAAACCTAGATAAATCTATTTTATCATACTTTTGATCAAATAGCAGTTTGAATCATTGTTTTTTTTTCTTTCTTTTTTTTCACAGATAAATGTTCTTTTGTATTATTATTTTTTTTTTTTTTTTTTTTTTTTTTTTTTTTTTTTTTTTTTTTTTTTTTTTTTTTTTTATTTTTTTTTTTTTTTTTTTTTTTTTTTTTTTTTTTTTTTTTAATTTTTTTTTTGTTGTTGTTTTCTTTTTTTTTACTGTAACTTTTAACATAAAAATTGTTGAATCCTTGCTGCTAATTTTTCAGGACGAAAAATTGAGGAAAATCGTTGAGGCAAAAGGTTTTCATGATTGGAAAGTTGTTTGCAGTTTCTTTGTGGATCGCACAGATATTCAATGTCAACATCGCTGGCATAAAGTGCTGAATCCTGACCTTATCAAGGGGCCGTGGACCAGAGAGGTAAAAAGACTAAGTATTTGCTAAAAATTTGTGAATAATTTTAAAAAAGAGGATAAAGAAAGATGTTAGTTCTTCTGTATTTTATTACAAAGGGCTTCTTTTACAATACCTTAATTAATTTCTCAAAGTTTTGATGTCAATATATGGTAGTTTAAGATATCTAACATAAAATTCAAACTATCAAAGACGTTTAAAATATCTGTATTGTTAAAATATATGAAATATTTACTGTTTCAGTATAGCTTTGATATGGTTATGGAAAAGTTTAATTCATTTCTTTAAAAATATTTTCCTTAACCAAAAATAGAAAATAAAAATCCATTTTAATAAGTCAGAATTCAATTATCTTTATCATTATTTTTTTGCACTGTCTTTGATTTAATAATATATTTACTAAAGTAAGTAGTATGCATTGCTTATTTTATTACGTGTATAATAAACTTAAACATAATATAATTAAGTGATAAAGATATTTAATTTAAGAAATTAAACAGTGATCTTGAGAGGAAAATATTAAAATAACAATGCTCATAACTATTGGCTGATAACTTTCTCCTATTTATTTTACTTCTCACGTTTGATTATACAAAAAAAAAACATATTTCATCAAATGTGCGTTAATTACCCAAAATTAGTTAACACTAGTTTAGCTCAAGAAAAGTTTAATAAATATGCTGTATACAATATTTTGTTCTTTTTTTCATTTTTCAATCCAAACCATTATTAAGTATTCATTGATCTGCTTCCTAGCAATTAAAAATGTTGCCTGACAAAAATTAATTGTCCTTAAAATTTTCAGGAAGATAATCGTGTCATTCAATTAGTAAATGAGTATGGTCCAAAGCGTTGGACTTTAATCTCAAAACATTTAAAAGGACGAACTGGGAAGCAGTGTAGGGAGAGGCAAGTTATTTTTATATACTAATACTTAAGGAAATCTGCACCCAGAGGCTGTTACCTTCATTATGGCCACTTGATAGGCCCCCACAGGAGTTTAGATTCCATGGGTGGGCATTTCACAACATTTACTTCCCAAGAATCTCTATAATGAGCTCAATTGTTTTATTTATTCCTGTAACCTTACAAAGTTGTTTTGAATGTTAAGTGATTCACATTATTTTTAATTCTTTATGCAATGTTGGATCATATGACAAACTTTCTAAACAAAATTCTTCAAATTAAAACCCTAGATGTCACTTTGTCAATAATATAATAAAATAAGGAAACATTTTTTGTTTTTTTTTTTCAATTCTGACATAATCCATAAGAAACTTTTTAGGTAAAATTTGGTGCTATTAAAAGAATTCTATCTCAAGTTCAGTTGTAACAAGCTCTTGTTATATGAAAAGATTTAACTGACATGATCATATTAAAATAACCTTTTTTCTCAATGACCAGGTGGCACAATCATTTAAACCCTAGCATCAAGAAAACGGCTTGGACAGAGGAAGAGGATCAACTTATTTATCAGCTTCATCGTCGGCTCGGCAACCGCTGGGCTGAAATTGCTAAGTACCTCCCAGGGAGGTAAAAATTGAAAGCTTTTAATACATATTATATAAATTTTAACATTTAATAACACGAGACGATGATGCAGATAACAAGTAATTTTAAAGTACATTTGTGATCAAAATATAATTCATTAGGTTTTCAAAGTTCACTAAAGAAATTAAGTTTGTTTAAAAAGCAACACTCCTGCTCATTTTCTTTTTAAAACCCATAAGTAAAATTAGTAGAAGAGCTATTTCCTGAACTTACCATAACAAATTTGGGGGAAATTGTTGTTTTGGATTGCAGAACAGATAATGCAATAAAGAATCACTGGAACTCAACAATGAAACGAAAATTTGAAGGGGAAGAAAGTAGTGACAGAAAGTACATCAGCAATGGCTTGTCTCTATACAGTCGGCCTATCGTGCCTACTAGCTCATTAAATTCTCTCAATGTTCAACCAGTTCACTTGTTTCCGAACATGGTGAGATTGTGACTGGCACAAGAAAAGTTTCAATTTGTTCAAATTTGAGTTGTTTACAGTGAATTTGGGACTGATTTTTTTTTTTTTTCTTTTTTAATAATTCGTTTCTTTTTTTTTTTTTTTTTTTTTTTTTTTTTTTTTTTTTTTTTTTTTTTTTTTTTTTTTTTTTTTTTTTTTTTTTTTTTTTTTTTTTTTTTTTTTTTTTTTTTTTTTTTTTTTTTTTTTTTTTTTTCATATATTTTTAACAGCTTTAAAATCAAACCTTTAATGTGTATATAATAGATATTTTGTCATAAACATACAATAATACCTCTCTTGATCCTTCCTAGATAATTTTTGTAAGATTTTTTTTTTTTAAATAATATAACAATATACACTACATTCAATGTGAATAGAAAAAGAATTCAGTATTAAGTACAATGGGCCAAAAGATCAGTTTGCTATTAAGATAATTAAATAATAAAGAAACTAAAGAAATGCACTCTGAAGTCATCCGTTCTACAACTTTTCAACAATAATAAATTAATTATAAAATTTTTATTCTGTAGAATTAATTTTAAAAAGCATTTAAACTCATGTACCTTATTACTATTATTTATTAAAATCCTGATTCTATCAATTATTATATAGCAAATATGTGATGAAGCTTATATATGAACACTTTTTCTTTACAATGAACTGGATTCCTTAGAGAGGTTTATTTCATACAGTCCATAATGTCATATATATATAAAGATACACACACATAAATATTGAAATCATATCACCTTAGTTATAACAAGATTTTCAGTCAGAGAAAATAATATTTTAACTGTTGTAAACTAGATTTAACTAGGGAGAGTTGTTAATCGTGAGAGAGTTTTGTGAGTTGTAGGTTGTGAGGTCAGATCGTGAAGCTGGTTCGTGGTGTTGGGTTAGTGTATGCTGAGTGATTGTTATGTAGGGTTATAAAAGGTAGCGTGTTAATTGGTGGTTAGATGAGAGTCCCGATTAGATTGTTAGAGAGTTGAGTAGTCACTAGTGAGAGACAGGGTGGATAGTATTTTGGTTAGATTCGCTGTGGGGCTTTTTGCCTGAGGATAATATTTTTCTGCGAGATGTATTTATATATTAGCTTCATTGTGTACCAGGTGGATGTTTTACTTCTGTGAAAATAAACTCATAATGTACAATGAACCTTTTAGTGTTCTTGAATCACACCGGGCCGTGTTGTGACCAAGGAAGATTTGCCATCTGAATATTAGACATCGAAGTAGTTACCATCCAAATATTTGCCATCATCATAAGATATTAGACCAGACGAAAATCTTTGACATTTGTGAAGACCTCATGAAAGAAGGTCATAACATAAACTTTTATTCTTCGTATGATTTTACATAATCATAAAAGTGGTACAACCAGAATGATTCAAAAACTCATTTTCATATTTAAATATGAAAAAATTTCAATGCAGCCTCCCAAATCCTCAAAAGGTCATGACCCTTGATTCTGGCTATTTAAAAAAAATATGTTTGAATTGGTGCTAATAAATTAGATTTGTATTCTGTTGATGTTGGTAATTTGTTTAGTAGTCTCCAAACTTTTTTGTTTGATAATTTTGTATTTATCTTTAATCCTCAGTATAACAATGACAATCTAAACACAGGTAGGAATGTGTTATTACCTGTTAGATTCATTGTCATGAAAGGTGAGAAAGCCTTAAAAATGCTAAAACACTGCTTTTTCCATTTAACTATAAACAAGTTAATCTTCAATAATACCTTCTGAGATTGTTTGAACTATATAGTACTAGAAGTAATCAATTTAAAATATCAATATAAATCTGATAAAAATGTATCTCCCCCAAAAAACAAAACATAGAAAAATTCTTTAACATTGTTTATAGAATGGTCTAATTCAAATATGAATTGTATTCTTAGTCTAATGTATAAAAAATGTTCTCTATTGTTCTTAAAAAGGTAGATATAATATTGTTTGAGGTTAGCAAAGTAGAAAACTATTGTACTTTTTACCAGGTGAACTTGTTTTGGCTCTGTGCACAGCTTTATGAACATTACATTTAGGTTTGATCTATTGATAGTTCATTTTGTTTATAACTGCTTGTGTATTATAACTTTTTGAAATCTAATAAAAGATGTAGAGCCACTGCTGGTGCCAAAAGAGGAGGTAATGAGTCAGGTGTCTTTGGGACATAACGAAGAGTCACGCAGTCCACTTAAGTGAGATTTTTAATTTTGGTTGATGCTTAGTGGTTTAGTAATAAAAATAAAATATCAAATAAAATAATGAAAAACTAATTATGTTAATGTAAAAGTAAAGATTAATAATGAAGCTTATTAAAAATCAATTGAATTTTGTGTTTGTTATTCAGAAGTGTGTCACATTATTTGTGTTTATGATTATTACTTTTGAATAGTGGGATAGTTTTGTATTTTCTGATCTTATAATCATTTACCATGTATATAACAGACCCTTTCTAATACCATGTACATAACTTTATAATTTCTACTTCAGATCAATGACAGACACTACAGATGCAATCATGGACCAGCCTGATTTTGGAAATATGTCTTCATTAGATCTTATGACAGGCATGGAAGTAAACCCAGGGTGCACTCCTATTAAGTTTATAAAACGAGAGAACGAAGGTATTTTAAAAAAAAAAATAATAATTTATTGCATTATATTTTCTTTAAATAATTATGTTTTTTTTTTTAAAAACAAGTTATTCTAAGTTGTTCAAGACTTAATATGTAGAAATGTATAATATCAACAGATAACTAATAGAAAAAACCAATCTGATTTTGGAAATATGTCTTCATTAGATCTTATGACAGGCATGGAAGTAAACCCAGGGTGCAATCCTATTAAGTTTATAAAACGAGAGAACGAAGGTATTTTAAAAAAAAAAATAATAATTTATTGCATTATATTTTCTTTAAATAATTATGTTTTTTTTTTTAAAAACAAGTTATTCTCAGTTGTTCAAGACTTAATATGTAGAAATGTATAATATCAACAGATAACTATGAGAAAAAACCAAGCCCTACACTATTACAGACTATTTTTTCACAAAGCTTGAGTACCCCACCTTCAATTCTTCGCCGGGGAAAGTACAGAAGGGTAAGTTTATAATTAATACAAGCTGAGGTAATTAATGTTATATGATTAGATTTAAAAAGTCCTCGCTCAATATTTTCCTGTTTGTTTTAGCGTCAAGGGACAACTTTGGCAGAGGAACTTGAAAATGTTCTACATGAGCTGGAAGAGCCCCTAGATGACATGGCATGCGATGAGAGTGTATCTGATACCCAACCAGCTACAACCGCTCAACCTTTGCCAACAACACCAGTGCGCATCCCTTTTGAAAATCTGCCATTTTCCCCTTCGCAGGTGATTTGAGCCATTTAATATCCGACGTGCTTATATTCAGATTTTAATTTTTAGATTCCGTATTGTTGTAGACACTTGAAGAAATCGACACATTTATTCCTCAGTTCCTGAATAGTCCAAGTCATTCTTCTCGTGGCAAACTGACCTCTACTCCAATGTCCAGTCAGGCATCTTATGGTCACTCTCACAGCAATGGGTAAGTTGTGGCCTAGTTTCATAAGTCAAGAACCTTACAAGAACAAGTTAATTTATCAAATGGATTTTAACTTAATTTTTTTTTTTGCATGTACTTTTGGTTTTTCAGTGGTAGGGAGTCCTCACCTAGGACACCAACTCCATTCAAACATGCCATTGCTGAAGTAGAGAGGAGAGCACAGAGCAAAACATGGGTGAGTGCTTGTCTGCACTAGTAATCACTAATAGATTTAACATTTTATTTTATTCAGTTGATTGAAAGAAATGATTTTATGCTTCACCGGGGCCAAAATGGGATTTGTATTACCGAGGCACTATATAAAGCTTATTTTCTTGCAAATGGACAATTTCTTTCAATTTTCCGTTTTGCTTCAGAAAGTCTCATACTGTCACCTAGCTCCATATGAAGCATAAACAAACTATTAATCGGAGTAACATAAATTATACAAATCATGGAAATTGAAGAATGGGAAGAAAATGTGTGCTTTCTACCCAATACTGGCGCTTTATGAATTCATTATTGACAATTTTTCTGCACTTATTAGCATCATCAAAATTTATGTTTTTAAATCTTTGTGGAATTTTTCAATACTAAAGCATCTTTTTCCCAGCGATAGTCATCAGGCCAAAAACCCCAAAAATTGTTTCTGTAAAATATGAATTGATAAATTATGTATTTTATCCATTAATAGAGTCCCAGTGACCTTGATGACCTTGGTGAAGTGCTTAAGGATTGTGATGCTGGTTATGAAGCTGATATTTCATCTGGTTTACATCCAACATCACAGACAAGGCTCTCAAAGCGAAAACCAAATAAGGAGGTAGATCATGTCAGTTTAATTCACAACTTTGATTGTGATTTTTTACATTCTTCATTTTCCTTTTAACTGTTTCATATTATAATGCTTCTAGTGGATTTAGTTTCAAGAGTCAATTTGTATTTAAAAAAATTTAGTGTTATTAATGAAGGACTGTGTTCAAGCTGTGTGAACGCAATAGTGGAACAAGGTACGTGGAAGCTTGAAATATAAAGTCTGGACAATAAAAGGAGAATGTTTTGGGTAAGTGCCTTCTTCAACAGACAGGACCAAAAAAAGAAAATTGTCAGTTCAAATCTTATTTTTCACAATAATGATACATAAATTTGATTACTTGATGTAATCTTTTGGATAGATCACATATTTTGGTTATGGAAAACCCAACTTCCAACAACAACATGTTGCATTCATGTCGAACTCCAAACACACTTCCAAGTTTTTTAACCGTTTTTTTATTTCTTACTGTTTCCTCTTTTGTCCTGTCTGGTGAAGAAGGCTCTTAGCGAAAATGTTCTGCTTTAATTTCCTGTCTTTATATTTCTAGCTTCCACATACCTTGTTCCACTATTTCCTTAAAAAATGTATTGTGTTGTTAAATTAAGAATATAAGTTATTTCTAAATCTAGCTTAATTTTCAGAATCAAAACGTTTGAATTTACTTAATTCTTTTTTTATAAATCTCTGTAAGTCTTAGCTCCTCATCAACATCTCAAAGCCTAAATCTCAACTTGAAACCAAACAATTTTGAGAATTACCAAAACAAAATTGCCCACCAGAAGCATTTTTTTAAACGTTTGTTTTCTCCCTTATTTATAAAGGTGTTTAAAAATTTTTTGAAAACTCTGAATCCAAAACAGAAATGCTAATAGATTTTGTCTTCGTTATTTTCTAAAAATTAATATATTAAATTTTATTTTGGTTTTTATTTCAATTAAAAGAAGTTTGACTTTCAGAAATTTGAAATTATGTATTTCATGTAACTGTTAAAATTTCAGGTTTTCTGTAGCTTATATATATATTGGATTTAAAAGTAATTTTTCAAAGTGGATTATGTAACCATATAGTTTATACTGACTACTATATTTCATAATGTTTGCTTGTTAAATCTTTTTTTAGTAGGGTATAATGGTTATAATATTTTAAATTTTATATTTTTGCAATGTATTTTAGCACATCCAACACAATCGCCGAGTGAGACAGTCCCTGGAAAATAAATTAGCTCAAGAACATGACTCAACCACAGAATCGTTATTCCACTCACCAGAGACGCCTGTAAGATTTTAGACCTATGATTACATTCCAGTAGCTGTATGTTTTAATATATATAATTATTGAATATACTTGTTATGAGCCCATTGTTTCAAAAGCAGACACCCATAAAATAATGCCAGTAGCACCAATAGGATACTTGACTCTTTCCATGCCAAGGGGTTTTCCACGTTTGTGCCAGACCGGTTTTCGGCCAATGGAAATATTTTAGGGTGCTCTTATCAATTATTGAATTTTAGGGGTATCTTTTTTGTAAACAAGCTAGCTGTATTTCATATCAAAATAAAGGAATTGGAACAGAGAGTAATAATATGTAAAAGATAAAACAATAAGCCAAAAATAGTTTAATTTTATTAGTAATATTCTGAGATGAAATTTTTATATTTTTTTTTAAATGCACACCAAATCTGAACTTATCAGACTACTATATGGTCTGTGTAGCTGATATCCTAATTCTGTTAAAAATCATCAGAAAGTATATCCATTTTTTATCAGAATGCATTTTTCATTTTGAAAATATTTCATTTAGTGACAGAGTTACACACATTTGTGTAACATTAATGTCAACAGAAGAAGACATTTACTTTGCATATGTATATATACATAAATGTCAAACACATTATTTACAAAATATTTACTTTAGAACAAATTTCTTTCTGTGTGGCCCTTTCTGAAGCACTTCTTAACACACAGATGAGGTCTTCCTGAGCATCTGATGCACACATAGCTGCAGAGTTTGGTTATTTTGTGCACTAAACAGTATGCACACTGTCAATCATGCCCATCACAGTCAATCAGGTGCTTATTTTCACTGAGACGCCTCTCTGCACTGTCGATGGGCTTTTCCCCTGGCTTTGATAGGGTGGACTCTAGGGGAATGAGTATATCAGGGTCCTGAAATTATTCTTCCTGAATCTTTTCTGCCTAATTTCCAACTTCTCCTTGCAGCAACGGGAGTAGTATTATTTGAATCCTCTTAGTAAAATAGTGGTCTTGAAAAATTCATATCTTTTGAGCGACTTGAACTAGAACATTGATCTCTACTGTGTTCTTTTCTTTGTTATATTTTCATTTCTATTGTTGGCTGATGAAGGCTTTATGCCGAAACGTCCTTGTTTTTTGTCCTGTTACCTTATTTCAAGCTTCCACATACCTCGTTTCACTATTTCAAACATTGATCTTGGTGTTTTTGTAATCCATTCTTTTGGCTCTATAAGCTGTGGTGTTTTTTATATTTTAAAAAAAAATTGGAATTTTTACCAAAGTGCCAACAGTCACCACTATTACTATCACTTTCGCCATTCTATTAATTACTATTTCCATTTGGCATTTACCGACCCATCAGAAAGATAAATAGCATCACTGGAATCAGATTCAAATGATTCATGGTTATAGTCAGATGTTTAAGCATTAATAATTTGCAATAAAAGCTCTTTTCGGAAACTTGACCACCTAACATGGTCTTACAACAGTTGATGTCCTTGGAGCAGGCGTGGCCAGTCTTTTGTTTACCGCACAACAGTTTCATCACAAATCGGAAAAAAAGATTATTAGAAAAAAAATATGTAAAGAAACACTTCTTCTTACAGAAAGGAAGTAGGAAGAGTTATCCTTCGTTTAGAACATAAAAAGTCGGATTAATAGCCGCAGGCAACAAAATAGACAACTGAAATTATTTCAATGATATATTGTGGGTTGGCACAAACGCGACCAGTCAAATCGACGATATATCATGGATTGGCATGGGAAGAGTTAAAGAAAGTAATATTTTTTTAATCCATGCTTTTAAGAGTAATTATTTTATAAGTAAAAAAACTTTAAAAAACTAATAAATATAGGTACTTAAAATTAAAAAAAAGTTAAAAAGTTAAAATTTCAAGAATTTATGCAAGTACCGGTTATACAGTATTTAGGTATATATATAAAGTCTATTCTTATTGTTAGTTTTTCTGTTGAAATCAATAAAGACCATTTTAATGATCTGATACTGGCTGGCTCTGATTCTGTCTGTGGGTACCCAGATGGCTAATATAAGACTGATTCTGGCACTAAATGTTCTTCTGCATGTTCAAGGGATTAATATATAGTCTATATAAGGCAAAGCATTGGTTTAAAAAAAAAACAACTGCTTAGGGCCTACCTATTTTGAACTTTCAATTAATTAATTAAAGATTTCCCAGATAATAATAATGTTTGCACATGACAAAGTTACCTTTTTTTCAAAAGTTCTGTTTATCAGGAGTATCTAAATAAATATTTTATAATTGGTGCATTGATGATTTGTGATCGGTTGTCATGTAAAACAAGAAGATTCCCTGCCCTAACTATTGTAAGAGATTTGAAATTATAAGTTTGATTTAGTTTATAGTAAACAAATAATTCTCACTGCTTAGAAATGAGAGAAATTATTATCTTGAATTGAAACCATCATTCCAAAAATATATGTGGATTGTGGCAATCAATATTTTATAAATAACTTAAGAGAGTCTTATTTAAAATGGCAGCAGAACAAGAGTTGGACCTTCCTAGTTTAAATTGAAATTAAAATAAAGTCGAACCCGCTTATCTCAGTTATCTCACCAACCCTGTTAGGTGGACGTTTTTGAAGTAAAACCGCCAAATTCTATCTTTGTCTCAGCATTATCTCTTCGGTTATGTCGATTCTTTTATGTCACCGAACCCTGATATCCCGAGCACAAAAGGCGGCCAAATTTGCCACTTTATGTCAGTTATCTTGATCCGCCGACTGAGAACCGGCTTTTGAACTTTGCAAGAAAAAATAGCAAACAACAAATAAACAAGTTTTGCATAATTAAAAATAATATTTTTATTTCTCAAAATACAGTAGTGAAAGAATCCCTAAGTTCATTGTCACTTCCTTATGTTGACAAAAGAAACTTAGATCTCCAATAATCTCCATATGACCCTGTGACCTACCGGCATTGACCGGGTTTATGGTCTGTTTCCCGCATTCGAATAATCTATCGGCGCGCGCCACTATGTGAAGTACCTAATATTATAGACCTATTTTATTTAATATAACTTACATTTTTATAACATTCGTTAATAGAAAGTAGGTCTACTAAGTAAGGGCCTAAGCAAGCTGTCCTAACTCTAAGACTAAAATGTGTACTCCACAAATAAAGTATTTAAAATATTAATATTATAATCATTTACAGGATACAGTCTAATCAGTCAGTCTAAATCTAATATTAAGTAATCTAGACCTAGTCTAGGCCTAAAACATATTATGCTTAGGCCATATAGCCTATTAATTATTACTGACTTAAATTATTAAATTAGGCATGGCCTAAAATTTAGGCTTTTTTTAGTGTATTAGACTCATTCTCATTTATTAACGCACATCATGTACATAAAGAAATTTCAAGCAAATTTTAATGTAATGTGGTTTTCGTTTATCTCGATCATCGGTTATCTCGACGCTCTATGGCAAACCCCTAGGCCGTCGACATAGCCGGGTTCTACTGTACACCTTTGATTACCTATTGCTTTGGGTATAAATTATACAAAATAAACATGTTATGGCAGTGACAGCTTATTGTCCATCCCATTGATCATCTTGTTTATTTCTGGTAGAGCAAGTCACTGGCAGGAGATACAAGTTTGCTGCTTTCCCCACCATCAATAATAAAAGAGACACTTCCTGAGGAAGTTTTAGAAGAGGTCTTCAACCTTCCACAGAAGGTACAAGGCAGTACAATACAAGTAATACATTTTTTCTTGAAGCTATATTACCATATATTACAAATGTTTTTGTTGCTGTTAACTCATATACTGCTTTCTAACAGATTGGAATGCTTTTGTTTTACTAATAATTCATTTGTTAAAGGAGGACATGTTATTTTGTGTCATATGATAAGATCATAGTTTCATGATGCCAGGCATCACTTTTATTCCTCTAGACTTCCCAGCTCTTGTGATGTTCCTTAGATTCTGGCCACCCCAATTCAGTACTTGAAAGATTAAAAAAAAATAGTGGTTGTTTCAAATATTTAACTCGTTTACTAACAGGAGATGTTAACAGTGGCTCTGGAATACAAACTTGGGGCCAGAACTTGCTCATGGTGCAAAGCAGTTCATTCATAAATGTTTTTAAAAAATATTGTTTTATCCAAAACCTAAGTTATTATAGGATAGTAAAAATTTAAGATTCTCCACATAGATTTTAAATATAAGTCGTATTTTTTAATTTTTTTTTACATTGATACAGGCATTCTTTTTTTCTACACAAGCTTCCATTAGAATAAGAGCTATTTGTTGGTGGGGAAAATGTTTAGACCACTATTTCCCAATGTGGGGCCCACGCCCCACAGGGGGGCAGTTTGGTTGTTGAGGGGGCAATGCAAAAAATGAGCTGTCTAGATTTTGAAAGGAGAAAACCAACCGTGGACTATGATTTAACTTGTATTTTAAAAGGAGAATCGTAAAGTATCAATTTAAAATAAGCATTCAAGTGTTGTAAAAATCATTTAAGTTTCTTCAGTGAAAAACCCTATTTTTGAATATTAAAAATTATGTATTTGATACATGAGGGGTGTTTTAGAAAGGCTTTGCTGGGGCATGACACAAAAAAGGTTGGGAAACACTCGTTTAGACCATTTTTTTAACCAACTTTCCTTTAGCAGGATAGCTGAAATAATTTGTGTAAAGTTCACTCATTTTGCCTTAAAAATAAATCATTAAAATATGGTTTTAAAATTTTAGAAGTTATTGGTACTGATACAATTCTACAAACCTTGAGCTGTATTTTAGAACTAAATGTAAGTCTAAAGGGAATAGCAACCCAGTCATTGTCCCAGTATTATTATTTTAGATGGACATGTCTTACTATCCAATCTACTATTAGTTTTAAGCAGCAATTATTTTCTAGAAACTACTGATAATTGTTGCTTAATTAGCATATTAGGCTGAAGGTACACATATCTTTTATTTAGTGGTCAAAAATTAGTTATTTAATATTTATTTATTTATTATTTTTTTTTAATTTAAAAAGTTATTTTGTCTGAAAATTTGAATGACCATATTCAGTTACCTGACAGATTGTTATCTGATCTCTCTTTTTCATTTATTGCATCTTTGACTTAGAAATGTAAGAATTTTTTTTTTAAATCCTTTTTTCATTGACTTGGCTTTTGAGGTTATAGCTTATTGTTGGATGTAAAAAATTTAAAGAATTACAGCTCTTCTTGCTCGTAATTTATGTCCAGGGTACCCTAAAATCTAAACAGCACAATTATTACTTTCTTATCAATTAATTAAACACATTTGAGAAGTGGTTCAATATCTTTTTATGAAAAATTGAACTTAGTCTATGTGTACAGGTTTTCTTTCCCCACAGGCTCTTATGGACTTAACCCAATATCTAAATAGAACAATTATTATTGCTTTCTATTTATCCACCTAATTCTTTATTTTTAAAATCGGAAATTCAAAAAGCTTTATTCTGTACTGGTGATGGCTTAGGTCCTATTGGTCTATTGTAAATGGCTCATAAATCGGCTATCAAACATGTTGGGACCGAATAAAAGCTTAACCATTTTATGATTTTTTTTAATACCAGGTTTGGCAATATGTCAGCTATTTTATATCAAGAAAAAGCAACACCCTCTTTCCATATTTTTGGAATGGAAAATTCAAAACTCGCCGATATGCACGTCATATTAATATTACAATTATTAAAGTCTTTAAATTTGGCTCTAGTTAGAATCTCAAAAAAAATTATTAATGTAAATTTTTTATTTTTTCCTCACAAAACATAGCTCTTGGTTTTTTAACTAATAAATTAAACAACTCCTAAAATCAAAGTTTTCAATATAAATCCTTATTAAAATGTAATATAAAGCTATGGGGAGTGGGGCTGAAAATTTGATAAAACATGCATACAAGTACGGTAACACACTTTATAAGAATCCCAATGAGTCCACCCTCCAGGCTCACAACCGCACATTTGTTTCATGCTCCTGAACTAATGACCCACCCCCTTTTACACCGCAGATTTATTTCATCAACTATTGTAGAAAAACAAAAGAAAATATTACGCACAAAACGCACTTGTGATATTTTTTTTAAAAAGAATCTTATTTAGCACATTTATCTGGAAATTTCCTTCATGTTCCCATTGTAAAACAGGAACAGCTGATTTGTTGGGGTTGGGCTGAAAATTTGATAAATGTTTTGTCATCGGCCAGTCTATGTGCCAAGTTTTATCTCAATGGGTTGACATCAAGTGGGTCAATTAGCTGTCCGAAGATTTTTTACAGACAGCCATCCACGAACAAAAGCGAAGTTAATATGAAGGATTTAAAAATTAGTGCTGGCTAATCTCACACAATCTACAATGAATGGGAAAACCCATTATCATCATATCAAAAACAAAAGGATAAGAACAGATTTTCACGAAGGTGGCAGGCGGCCTTGGTATTTCTAGATCTAGCTGTAGGAAACTCATCCTATTGATACAATAAAACAGATTTTAAAAAAAAAAAAATTAATATCTTGATTTGAAAAATGGACTTTAATTATGAAAATAATTGCAATCAATAATTACTAATACCATGCATTAAACAAAGCTTCTTACTAACCTTCTTTTTATTATAACAAGTGGATAACAATCTAGAGCCTATATACATAATGTTCCTTGGTTTTTCCTCTTGGTGAATAGTCATGTCAAACATTATTTTTTTTCCAATTTTCACAATTCCAAAGTACATACTTCATGGGATAAAAAATTTCATTATAGGGCACTTTACAATACATGTTAATTCTTTCAGAGCGTCACTGGCTCTGTTTATTTTGAGTTTGGTAAGTATTGCAAATGTGAGACAAACTCTTTTTTTTCTTCATTTATATGGATATTGATGTTAGTTTTTAATTTGATAAATGTCATCTTAATATGTTGGTCTTTTCTCAAACCTTTTACCTCTTGCCAATTATTTATTCTTTGGGATTCCTCTTTTATGCAGAAAATTATATTTTCTTAGTATTTGTTGGGTTGTAACCATTGTTGCTTATCTTTGCTGTTTTTTTTTAAAATTTAAACCAATTTTTAAAAAAAATTTTTTTTTTAATTCAGCAATTAAAAAATTATATGTTTAGTGTAATAATGTGTGTACATGTTTTTGTTTTTTTAAGGAACTTTTCAAGCATTTCAAAATATCAAAACTTACTTTTTACAGTTCAATGCCAATTAGCTTCATATTATGAAGACAATTTTGAACTTAAAATATGTACAGTGGAACCTCTCATAACGAGCACCTCTCATAACGAGTAATTCGCATAATGAGCAAAAAAAAAATGTGAAGAAGTTGCTCCCTTAAAGAGCGCGATATTTTGCATAACGAGTTACGCAGAAAGGGGAAGTCCCTTTTTCCTGACACACATTTTTGAGCCGGGACTTCCGCACCGATGCATTAGTCCAGCGGTTCTCAATCTGTGGGTCATGACCCCTTTGGGGGTAGCGTAGCCCTTTCCCAGGGGTCGCCTTAGACTATCTGAAAACACATATTCTTACAGCTATGAATAATAATGAAGTAGCAACGAAAATAATTAGGTTGCTGGGGGGTCGCCAAGACACAAGAAACTGTATTAAAGGGTCGCGGCACTAGGAAGGTTGAGAACCAATGCATTAGTCTGTGTTTAGCACTCGGTCTGTTAGCATATTGTTTTCGTGTGTGATCGCCAGTTTTTAAAAATTTTGTATTCAGTATTCAGACAATATTCATAATTTTTTTATGTGCAAAGTGTAATAACTTATGCTAAAATGTCTTCGAAAAAAAAAAACACAAGAAGACAATCATAAAAGAGAAAAAATAACTGTTGAAATGAAACGTAAAATCATTGAAAAGCGAGAACAAGGTGTGAGCGTGGCTATTCGTGCTACAAATTTATTCACTGATAATGCTGTGACACATTTTCGTCAAATTTGGAAGCGTCTGCAAAAACAAATGTCTTTAGATAGTTTTCTAGTTAAAAAGGATTAATTATTTGTCATAAATTCATATTTTTATTCTTCCTTCTTCTATATCTTAAGGGCCCACGATCAATTTATTGATCATTTTGGCTCCTATGCATGTAGATGGGATTTGCAATGTTTCTGTTACTGGTGGTGATGAGGAAATTATGCACTAGGGGTTTGAAGGCTTGAGGCAATAGACACAAATGTGTCTAGTGTTGTCGCCTCAACTGTTCCTTTTGAAAGATGGTTCCAGTCCCTGATTGTCTTGGGCAGGAATGAGCAGCTCCTATACTGGCTTCTTGCTGGTATGAGCCTGAATTGCCTGTCATGGCCTCGTCGCTGTCTATGGGGGAGAGGGACGAGTTTCTGTTTAATACTGGAACAGTGGACCAGCCCATTATTTATCTTGTACATCATGGAGAGCCTGGATTGTCGTCGTCGTTTCTCCAATGGTGACCAGCCTAGTGTTTCTAGCATGCTGCCAACACTAGAGGTATTCCTGTAGCGGTTTAGGACAAAGCGTGCTGCTCGTCGCTGGACCGCCTCCAACCTGTCAATGCTCTTCTGGGTAAATGGGTCCCAGACTGAAGATGCATAATCTAAAATCGGACGGATAAAGGCTTTATATGCTCTTTCTTTCACACAGGAGTTGCCAATCTTTAGATTTCGCCTTAAGAACCCCAAGGCTTGGTTTGCTTGGTTTGCTTATTTACGTTTTTTGTTTCAAATCTGAATTGTATTCCAAGTTGTTACACTCCTTAACAATTCATAAGTAATTTTATTTGAAAAAATGTTAATAAAAATCTTTTGAAAAAGTAGTATTTTTTCAGCATGGAAAGCATTATCATATTTTACATCGATTTGTATGGGAAAAATTGATTCGTTTAACGAGCGTTTCGCTTAACGAGTAAGAGCCTGGAACGAATTAAACTCGTTATGAGAGGTTCCACTGTAATGATTTTAACTCTTTATTTTTAAGAATTTTTTTCTGCAAATAGTAAAAAACTATAAACATTATATGGATATTATAAATGTGCTGGTAAAATAGATGTTGCTTAAATAATTTTTTTGTTGAAAATTTTGTTTGCACAAATAACTATTTTTATTTATTTTATATATATATAGCTGGTCATCCTCTCAAATTTAGCAATGTAACATTGTTATGGGGTAGACTAAATCTAAACAAATATTTGAATATCTCTTGTCTTTTTTTAAATTTTAAAATAAAGTGTCACATATTATAAAAAAAATATTTTAATTTAGATATGTCCCATTATCTTTCACAGGGTAATTTTTCCTTACAGAATTGTGTTAAAGTTTAATTTTTAAAAGTTTTCAATCGAATTTGTAGAGGTGGAAATAGCTTTAAAGAAATCCAGTTTTTGTTGACAAATAGCTGTTCAGGTGTAAGGAGAGATTTTGTTTTTCAAGAAAAAAAAATGGAATATTGCTTTATTTATACAGTGATTTATACTGATAGGATACACTTCCATTAATTATACCATTATTTGTTTTAGAGCTAATCCTAAATATTTTACCAAAAACTATTAAAAAAGTAATAGGTGTATTTTTGATAAATAAATGGTTTGGTGTTGTTTTTTCAGCGCGAACCAGAAAAGAAAATCCCGAAAAAATCTGCGAAGAAAATAATGTTTACAGATTCACCGCTAAAGCCGGTAGTAAAGGTACAGATTGTAAGAATATTTATTTTTTGTGCATGTTACTGTCAGAAGTTGTGAGCTGTTATCCTAGTTTAATATTTGTATGTATAACTGCTGGCTGATAATATGGGATAGTCACTGAATTTTTGGACATTCCTAACGAGTTGCTAAAAGATGATTTTTTATTTTCATTTAGCCATTAACTAAATTTTGTGTCAATCATGTATCGCTTCTATCTGTGATTTCTTTTCTTCACAGATTGATCCAACTTATCGAAAAGTAGCGTGTGGCCTTACCAAAGATCAGCTGGACATGATACAGTTGGCTAAAAATTATTTACAGGGGAATTAAACCTTTTTATTTTAATGTATGATTATTTAAATTATTTTTTTCCTTTTCTTCCTTACTACTGTATATTTTGTGAATGTTTATTTTTTAAATATTATTTGATACCTGTTTTTTTTTTGTTTTTGTTTTTTTTCTTTTAATTTTCAAGTGTAATTGATGTCATTTTTTTTTTCTTTTTTTTTCTTTTTTTTTTTTTTTTTTTTTTTTTTTTTTTTTTTTTTTTTATATTTTTTATTTTTTTTTTTTTTTTTTTTTTTTTTTTTTTTTTTTTTTTTTTTTTTTTCAGTACTTGTAATGTCACAAAGATAAAGTTATTTATTAGAAGATATTTTCTGAAGGAATTATAATTTGTAGTGCAACAGCTCAATGAGACATTTTTTTTTGATTGAGAGAGAATAGTTAAACTATTACTTCATAGCGACATGTCTTTTTTAAGTTAAACATGAAGACGAATTAGCGGGAAAAAAATGTCTAAAAAGATTGCTAGTTTCATATTTGATCATGATTTTAAAAAACTTTTGAAAAACAAGTTTAAAAAAAAAAACTGCAAATTTAAGAATTTCAGTTATTTCTTTTTAACCTCCTGTTGCTTGGTGTAATACATGTTAACATTTATATATTTTCATATTTTGTGTAATTTTAGTGGATAATATTTATTTGAACTAAATATTTGTACAACTGATTCAGGAAACTACATCTTTTGAATTAAAAAGATATTTGTTAAAAGTAAATTAATTTTTTTTTCCCCGCTTAATAACTCTTATTATTTTTAAATTGTCTCATCCACTGAAAGATCATGACAAATCGTATCAATTTTATTTAAAGAATAATGTTTACTGCATTTTGTACAATGTACATATGAAAGACGGGACCTAAGCTAAGGTGCTTTACTTATTTATGTACATAGATGTATAGTTTTATCCATGCATTCAGTGCTTTACCCTACCTTGCAATGTTTTATGTTGATACGAACATATTTTCAAACCAGCAAACGTTATGCTATTTTAAGAATGGGCCATTGATAATTGTGCTATTCACACTTTGTGAAGTTATGTAATCACAGCAGTAACAGTGGACATGATTTTTTTAAAATTATAACAGTATTAAGTATGTGCATTTGTACTGTTATTGAGAATTTCATGTTCAATTAAAGACTTATAAATTATTATTTTTTAAATTAACAAGTGACATTTTTCTTGTGTTGTTGGCAGGCAGGTTCATCAAACAAATTTGAAATGTCTTTCTTTATACTAGTCTGCTACAGGAAAAGAATGTAAAAATATATGTACACGTATAACAAGATGGTATAGATTTGTTTACCTCTCAATATAGTGTGGGTTTGTACATAATGTATCGTTCCCATCATTTTACTGCCTTGCTAAGATCATTGTCCTAAATTGTTTTATTAGAGTTTTTAATATACAAAATAAAAGACCATTATTTTGGTTCATTATTTAGCTTGACATTAAAGTGTCTTAAATATTTTTTAATTATAAGCATATTTATTAATCAATGTTAGAACAAGAAGATTTCCATCATAAACTAGTTAAAAACAAATATCTACCTGTATATTCATCAAAAAAACTTCATATTTTAAGTAATTATGTTACTTAATGGTTGAAGTATAAGAATTCCAGTAGTCCTTGAAAAATTGTTACCCGATGCAAGACTGAATTTGGTCAAAGGAAACACTACAAATAATAGTGACGCCTAAACTTTGCTATGAAAAGGTCAAACATTTAAATGCACATTGTTTTGAATACCCGGTACCTGTGCTTCAGTAAAGGAATAGACAAAATATCAGTGAATTAATTAAATTTTAAAAATTAAAAATGTTTTGAAATGTAGGCCTAGGAAACAAATGTGCTGTATGACATGTAGGCCTAGGAAACAAATTTGCTTTATGCTTGTAATTATCCTCAATCCAAAATGTGGTCTTTATCATTTTGTGTAACAGTAACAGCAGATCTAAATGAGTAGGATGAAGGTATTCTGCTAAAAATCAAGAGCCTATGTTGTATAAATTTATGACGGTGATTGTTACAGTTTGGCTATGATGTGTTTATTTTCTGTTTGGATCACCTGAGCCATGAATAATTGAACTAAGCCAAACGGTTTGAGAAAATGTATTGGGAGGCCAATGGGGCCTTTGTTCATTTAGTTCTTCATTAAGTTAATTCACTTCTAATTTGTAATGTATTATATTGTAACGTGTGCCTTCAGTTGTAAATATTTCATGGTCCAGTGCAGCAGTTTTCAACCTTTTTATTTTGTGACCCACTACAACTAATTGCTCAAATTCTCCCTCTCCTCATCTTTCATTTATTTGAAAGGAAAATGTTGACTGAGGCAAACAATTAGATTAGATTTAATGGTCTGTATTATAGTTGCCATCTCACTTCTATTGACTTTACTTTGTTGGTCAAAGTAGAAAGCCTTTAAGTACTTCTTTACAATTTACACACATTATTATCCCTTGCATTTGAAATCTCGAACACCTTCCACAACACTTTGTGAAAACCAATGTTCTAGGACTTCAGTAGGAGGTTGTACAATTTGTACAAACCCTTTTTTGCTTCACTTGTAACAGTCATTCCTCACTCCACCAGAGTGTATTTAAGTGCTGTGCTTTTTGCTCATTTCTTGATATATTTGCCTTAAGTAAGCTCCTGCCATACAACTCCTCTTGGAAGCTTTCACTTCACTTTATTTTGTGATATGTTTTATCCTGTAGCCCTTGTATTTATAATTATAACTAAGCTCCCCCCGAGACTTGATCCAATTCTGAAACAGCGCTTTTAGATTTTGACTTTTTAAAAAGGATGTGATTTCTCCTTTAAATGTTTAGATCTGAGTTTTATTTAGAATTTATTGCAATACCGTTTGTAAATAATTTCCTTCTGTGCTATACGGAAATCATGACATCTGGTCTTTGCTTTATAAAATATGGTTTTAAAATGTGTATATTGATATATTTAGATATATAAAGGAGTTGGATTTAAACTGGGGGTAGTTTCAAAATGCCATATCATATAGGAGTTAAATTTAAATTGGAGTTAGTTTCAAAATGCCATATCAAATAGGAGTTAAATTTAAATTGGAGTTAGTTTCAAAATGCCATATAGGAGTTAGATTTAAAATTGGAGTTAGTTTCAAAATGCCATATACCCAATATGAGTTAATTTAAACTGAAGGTAGTTTCAACATGCCATATGTAATTTTTACCGGAAAATATATAATTTATAATTCCTCAAAATTTTAATGTACATTTTTAATTTGTTTAGATCTGAATCCACAAAAGATCTGCCTTCTGGTACTTTTTGTTTTAACCATATGTAGAATTTTTAGATCTGATCACAAAATGAATGTTGTTGTAGCTATATGATTGAGACATTATGTGCTTACATATATGGATTAAGGAAGTATACATTGGATGACTTGCTCCTGGGTGGCGTGTTCCTATTTGTTATTTAATTCTATTTATGTATAGGTTTTCTGGTAATAAATGATTGAATTGACATCTTGTTTTGTTCTATGACAATATCCAAAGTATTGTTTCATTAGCTTTCAAATAGTTTATGTTTCTCTTAGAACTGGTCTTAGAAACTTACACTGTCATACTAGTGAAATTTAGTTAAATGGCCAGTGAGCATGCTGAGGTGGACTTGAGGCATGTTTCGCCCTTTACTTCCGGTTTTGTCTTATCTTGTTTCTAAACACTTCTTTTTCTGTTTAATTAAAAATATATACTGCTATTTAACGCTTCATTTTCTGTTTTAAATCCATATTTCATATATTACGTACCCGGAATATAGAAAAGTCAAATTTTCAAACAAAAATGTGGGTCATATTCTGCCGAGATCCCACCCCATGTGCCGCCATAATGTCCCACTCGTTTCCAAAGGGGCATTTCACACCTTTATGGTGCCACTACAAAAGATATCCTCTAATCCACAAAGCATTTTTTAGAACATTTAATTTTTTAAGCACTGAGTAGACCAAATATGCTGAATTTTTTAAATTATATTTCTGATTAGGGAAGATATAAAGATATAGCAACAAAACCTGGTAGTTTTAAGGTATGTTAAGACTGCGAATTTGTTCTCAATGGTGCATCCATGTGGAGAATCCAATGACACAGAAATCCCACCTAGGTGTTTGTGGTGAATCACTTGGGTAACTTAACTTTTTTATGGTTAACTGGTATGAGTTACCCCCAATTAGGGCCTAAGGGTTTAAAGTTTGGATTCAAATCTATCACATAGGTGCGCTTTCTCATTCATATACACTTATAGGTAATTCAAAGGAAGTCACAAACAAATTTAATTAAAATGATAATCTTATCAATATTAAATGATTGACGATCTAGATTGATCTATCAATACACGAGATCACTTCAAGGTTGGAAGCAGGGAATCCTGTCCTCGCCTTCTAAAGTTCTCAGGGCGAGGATGGATGTGGACTACCCAGGTGTACGTTGTGCAATAACCTTCCCAGCTGTACGTTGTGCAATAACCTTCAGAGATGTACGTTGTGCAATAACCTTCCCAGATGTACATTGTGCAATAACCTTCCCAGGTGTACGTTGTGCAATAACCTTCCCAGATGTACGTTGTGCAATAACCTTCCCAAATGTACGTTGTACAATAACCTTCCCAGGTGTATGTTGTGCAATAACCTTCCCAGATGTACGTTGTGCAATAACCTTCCCAGCTGTACGTTGTGCAATAACCTTCCCAGATGTATGTTGTGCAATAACCTTCCCAGATGTACGTCGTGCAATAACCTTCCCAGCTGTACGTCGTGCAATAACCTTCCCAGCTGTATGGTATGCAATAACCTTCCCGTATGTACGTTGTGGAATAGCCTTCCCAGCTGTATTTTGTGCAATAACCTTCCCAGCTGTATGTTGTGGAATAGCCTTCCCAGCTGTATGTTGTGGAATAGCCTTCCCAGCTGTATGTTGTGCAATAACCTTCCCAGCTGTACATTGTGGAATAGCCTTCCCAGCTGTATTTTGTGCAATAGCCTTCCCAGATGTACATTGTGCAATAGCCTTCCCAGATGTATGTTGTGCAATAGCCTTCCTAGATGTATGTTGTGCAATAAATAGCCTTCCTAGCTGTACATTGTGAAATAACCTTCCCAGATGTACGTTGTGCAATAGCCTTCCTAGCTGTACATTGTGAAATAACCTTCCCAGATGTACGTTGTGCAATAGCCTTCCCAGATGTACATTGTGCAATAACCTTCCCAGCTGTATGGCTTTGAATAACCTTCCCAGCTGTACATTGTGCAATAACCTTCCCAGCTGTACGTTGTGCAATAGCCTTCCCAGATGTACGTTGTGCAATAACCTTCCCAGCTGTACGTTGTGCAATAGCCTTCCCAGATAAAAGTTGTGCCATAACCTTCCCAGCTGTACATTGTGCAATAACCTTCCCAGATGTACGTTGTGGAATGGACTTACCAGCTGTATGTTGTGAGTTGGCTTCCCAGATGAATGTTATGGAATGGACTTACCAGCTGTACGTTGTGGACTGGCCTTCCCAGCTGTATGTTGTGGAATGGATTTACTCGCTGTATGTTGCGGAATACCCTTCCCAGCTGTGTGTTTTGGAATGGACTTAACAGTTGCACGTTGTGGATTGAACTACCCTGCTGTACCTTGTACAATTTACTACCCAACTTTAGGTTGCGGAATGGACTACCCAACTGTAGGTTGCGGAATGGACTACTTAGCTGTAGGTTGCGGAATGGACTACCCAGCTGTAGGTTGCGGAATGGACTACCCAATTGTAGGTTGCGGAATGGACTACTTAGCTGTATTTTGCGGAATGGACTACTTAGCTGTAGGTTGCGGAATGGACTACTTAGCTGTAGGTTGCGGAATGGACTACTTAGCTGTAGGTTGCGGAATGGACTACTTAGCTGTAGGTTGCGGAATGGACTACTTAGCTGTAGGTTGCGGAATGGACTACCCAGCTGTAGGTTGCGGAATGGGCTACCCAGCTGTAGGTTGTGGGTGTTAAGACTACACCATGGTACTGGTACTTGAATTTCCATGACAATAACCAACGTCATGCTACCACAACATCTGGCGAAATGCTTCTCTTCCCTACCGTTTCACCAGGGAATCACAACAGCATCCAAGAAGATGGATACACAGCATCCTAGCAGATGGATACAACAGTATCACAGCAGATGGATACAGAAGCATGCAAGCAAATTAATACAACACTTTACAAGCTGTGAATATACATGCTCCATTGGCAGAAACTATGTTAAATCCTCCCATCTATAGGAAATGGTGCTTATCACAAATACGCCACACTTGGAAGACAGTACAATATTATTTTCTAGACCTATGTTAGCTCTCACATCTCACACCTGTATGTTAGCTCTCACACCTGACACCTATATGTTAGCTCTCACATCTCATACCTGTATGTTAGCTCTCACATCTCACACCTGTATGTTAGCTCTCACATCTCATACCTGTATGTTAGCTCTCACATCTCACACCTGTATGTTAGCTCTCACATATCACACCTGTATGTTAGCTCTCACATCTCATACTTGTATGCTAGCCCTCACATCTCACGCCTGTGTGTTAGCTCTCACATCTCACACATGTATGTTAGCTCTCTCATCTCACACTTGTATGTTAGCTCTCACATCTCACACCTGTATGTTGGCCCCACATCTCACAGTGATGCTGAATGTAAGACTGTATGTGCTACACTTGAAACCCTGCTATGTGATTTCTCTTATAATCAAACATTAATTAAAAGAATAGTTCTAATTGCCATTCTTATAATAACAGGTACGGTACTACATCTATATTATGGGCATCAAAAAAACAAAAAAACAACCTTTCTTTGGAAGACGAGTTGAAACGCACTAAAAAGTAAAAAAAAATAAAAAAATTAATTCATTACGCAAAGAAAGTATGTGCAGAATGGTAGGCACTCTATTAATCAAGAGAAAATATTTGTAGAATGGTAGGCACTCTATGAAACCAAAGAAAGTTGGTGCAGAAGGGTAGTAATATAAGAAATTCAAAGAGTCCAAATGATTCCTATTAAATGTAGAGAAAAATTAAATCTATTTCTCCTTTAAGAATAATTATTTTTAAAATTATTTTCTGCACATACAATTTTGCGCACCGGTAATGAGTGTTCAGAACTTTTAAGAACATTCTTTTACTTTTTATAATTAGTCTAGTCAGTATCATCATCATCATCATCATCGTCATGTTCCGTAGTCCTTGGACCGTTGGGGCGCCACAGATGACATGAAAACTCTCCTCCTCCAGTCCTCTCTGTTTTCTGCCCTTCGCAGAGCATCGCAAACTTTGAGTCCCGTCCATGTCATCTTCCCATCTTTTTCTCTGTCTTCCTCTTCTTTTCCCTCCTCTCCTTGTTTCCTGCATGATTTCTTTGGCAAGCCCTTATTTTCTAGTCACGTGGCCATACCATTCCAGTTTGCGCTTTTTTTACAGTCACCAAAAGGTCATAGTACTGCCCAATTGCTTGGCGAATTCTTTCTTTCACTTGTTCGTTAGAGATATGGTCTCTATAGCAGATGCCAAGAATGCTCCTGAAACATCTCATTCCATCGCATTTATTTTTGTTCAAGTTCTGCCATTACTGTCCAGGACTCACAGGCATACAAGAAAATGGAGAGGACCAATGAGCGCATCAGCCTGAATTTGGTGCTGGGGGGGCTATATTTTCGTCGTTCCATATTTTCTTAAGCCTCTTTAGTGCTGCTGTGGTCTGGGCAATCCTGGACATCAATTAGGCTTGTAGCCTTCTTAGTCTAGTACCCGCCTTCCAAAGAAAGTCATTTTTAAAAAAAAGTTTAAAAAAAATAGATTGTTTTACTTTTTAGTATTAAAATTCAAAATGTATAGCATACGTAAAAAAAAATGTACCCCCCCCCCCAAAAAAAAAAAAAAAAAAAAAAAAAAAAAAAAACCCCCCCCCCCCCCCCAAAAAAAAAAAAAAAAAACAACAACAAAAAACAAACAAACAAAAAACACTGCTTACAAAGTTTAGCTCCCTTGTATAAAACTAAAAAGTAGAATTTAACGACTGCTTGTCGTCCATTGATCAGAGTCTAATGGTCGAAATGCCTATCTCCAAAACTTTCCAATATCTCATCCCAAAATGCTGCAGTTAGGACTGATGGTCATTGTAAGTGAAGGGGTAGGGTTCTTGTTTTTTTTTTTTATCTCCTTTTCTTATTTCCACATCACTCAGCACCCCGCTCCCCGACCCAGCATACCGGAGCTTTAACTCTGTCACTATCTCAGAGGCGACCGTGCAGGTCATCACGAGGAAGACTGAATCGACCGAATGAGAGGGTCGCGTGTGTCAAAAACAAACAAAAAATTCGCTGAACAAAAAAACACGATAGATGGCGATACGAGACAAGATAGATGGCGATACGAGACAAGATAGATGGCGAGACGAGACAAGATAGATGGCGATACGAGACAAGATAGATGGCGATACGAGACAAGACAGATGGCGATACGAGACAAGATAGATGGCGATACGAGACAAGACAGATGGTGATACGAGACAAGATAGATGGCGATACGAGACAAGACAGATGGCGAGACGAGTAGAAAGAAAGTCTTTTTAAAAAAAAACTGCTGACTTTTGTTTTTTTGCAAACAGAACACGAGCGTGTTACGGGCCTTGATGGACGTCATGATGTTTGCATTTGATGAGTCGCCTAAAGCAGGGGTCGGGAACCTATGGCTCGTGAGCCAGGTGTGGCTCTATTGATGGCTGCATCTGGCTCGCAGACAAATGTTCGATTATAAAAAAAAAGTCGCATTAATGGTAAGAAATACTCATTATTGATTAGCAACAACATGACAATGGTGTTAAAAAGAATTCAGAGACGTAATTATTGCATTTTTAGTATTGAAATTACACAAGATGCACACATTTACTTGAATTTTTAGTTTTAAACATAATGTATGGCTCTCACAGAATTACTTTTGAAAATATGAGATGTCCATGGCTCTCTTAGACAAAAAGGTTCCCGACCCCTGGCCTTAGGTCATTCTTACCCATGGCGATATGCACTTACCCATGGCGATACGCACCACAAGAAAATCTTATCTGATCTCCTACCCCCAGTCCGTACTTAATGTAGTGATGTCTTTTATCTAGTGCATACACCTTGCTTTCAAAATATTCCAGGTTTAGACTAACGTTGCCAGCTGAGAAATCTAGGTCAAAGATCCCCACATTATATTGCAGGCTATTTAGACACCGAGGCTTCCATCTAATAGTATAAATACTAAAGTCGTGACAATAGACATGATTTTATTGTGTATTACACACACACACACACAGAGAGAGAGAGAGAGAGAGAGAAAGAGAGAGAGAGACAGACAGACAGATGGGTGGGTGGCTGGATAGATAGATAAATAAAAGCTTTTTATCAACAACAAATTAAAGAAACTAAAACTGATGTTAGTGAAAAGCTGATTTAAAAGGGTTTTTTTTTTCAAAAAAGAAGGTTGTGTGTGTAAAAGGGGGGGGGGAGCAACAATAACCCCTACATTTTGTAAAATGTTATGTCACTTACGATTCCCCAAAAGGAACCGCTGCACCTATGAGAGGTAGTATATCGAGTGCATCGTACCACCTGTCCTTGCTAGGCAACTGTTGGGTAGAAAGCTATAGCGGGTGGGATCAGCGGCTTGACTTGACCCCAAATCGCCCCCCCCCCCTCCACTGGAAAGGAGCAAGATGTACCCACCTTTAAATGTGGTACAGTCATTAATATTTTTTTAAAAATTTAAATGATGCTTGCATTAGGTAATGATTTATTTGTATGCATTCTTTGAAGAGGGTTCTGCATCGTGCGTTACGAAAATACTAGACATGACTGGTAACTCCCCTTTTGGCTCTTATCAGGCACGTCTTGACTTATCAAGATCTCTCATTCGATCGTCTGCTTGATTATTGTGATTAAAAGTTTGTCATCTATTTATATTCATCGTATTATTAGTTGTAAAGTTCACTTGCTGTAACAGCTTACATCAGAAAATCTCCAGACACCATCCCCTTCTACTTTCTATCACTCAGGAAATGTTCACTCCCTGTGCCTCTGCTCACTGTGGAATGAGTAATGTAGATATAGTACCGTGTGCAACGTTCCCAATATGTCCAAAATACCTTCCCCCAAAACAAGCGTGATGTGTGCAAAAGCTACTCAGAAAATTCTTGCTCCAAACGAGTGGTGTGCAAACCGGCACCATTTATTAATTTCAACGGTTTTGTCAGTGATAGAAGCCATTTCCAGCCCATATCACCAGACCAAAAGGTAGGCTTTTATTTCGCTGTGAAAATGTTCGGATAAAGTTTATATTTACTCTCATTTAATGAAGACATATGGTTAATATTAATTTCCATTGTCACTAGCATGCCCATTCAGTGTTCAACGAGGTTTTTTTAGAATAATTATATGACTAGAAATATAAGCAACATTTTTTCACAAAAATATTTTAAAGTTTCGTAAGCGAATTAGTTTGGAATTAACCTATTTAAAGGTTAAATTAAATGAGAGTGAAAATAACAGGTCACATGTTGTCCTTTTTATTCTTTCACTAGCTTCTCCTCTCGATGCATTTTAATTAACCAAGCATGCATTTAGAGCCGGCCCTACGGTTGCTGGCGCCCCGGACAAGTTTAACTTTAGCGCCCCTTTAAAGTTTAATTATAATCGTAAAAATTGTGCAAGGAAAAAATGGGGATTTCGTAATGAGTTCATTACCTAGGTTGTTTTTTTAAAACAAAGAATGAACAATAATATAATTTTTTAAACTTGTATTTGGACAGTAGGCCTATAAACAATTAGTCTACCGTCGGCAGTATGAACAATCAGCCTACCGATGGCATTTTTTTCTCGCCTTTAGATCAGCAAATCTTTTTATTGCACTTTCTATGTTTCTTTCCATCGCGCCCACATGCAATGATTTTTCCTATTATGGAAGATCGTCGATGGCGCCCTAAGCACATGGCGCCCTAAGCACATGGCGCCCCGGGCAACTGTCCAAGTTGCCGGTACCTTGAGGTGGCTTTTTAATTCAATAATCAATAATTTAACAGTTGGAGTGAATCTGGTTGAATTCATATTTCAGCCTGCTAAGTTAGAGTGAATCTGGTTGAATTCATATTTCAGCCTGCTAAGTTAGAGTGAATCTGGTTGAAATCATATTTCAGCCTGCTAAGTTAGAGTGAATCTGGTTGAAATCATATTTCAGCCTGCTAAGTTAGAGTGAATCTGGTTGAATTCATATTTCAGCCTGCTAAGTTAGAGTGAATCTGGTTGAATTCATATTTCAGCCTGCTAATGTTGCATTAAGAAAGAAAATATTCACCCCCACCTCCCTCATTAAAAAATCTGGCCTTTACAAAAGTAAAACATTGCCACTAACAGGAACGTTTTCTCAATTTCCAAAATATTTTATTTTAGAAATAAAGATGTGCTATTAAGAAAAATTAGATTTTTAAAATAAACAATATATATTTAAACTATACTTTTATTGTCATGTTTTTTAGGCGGGCTAAATTTATTTAAAACAGCAAATAATTAATATGTTAACTCCATCGCACAGCCGTGTTTTCATTGAAATGGTACAGGTGGCAGCATACAGAAATTCAAGGACAATTCATTTTCATTTTATTGTACTTATTATTTAACTTTTTTTTTCTCCATTTGATCCCTCGGCCAATTGATTCTCAAGTTAATAAATGCATTTAAAATAGCACACTCAAGCAACACACTGAAATAGCGGAAATAACGTTAAATAAGTAACTCATTACTTTCCAAAAACAAAACATGTAGGCCTAGCTACAGTTGTGCACTACAAACACAGAGATGCGTATATCTACCATACTCACGAGCAAATTATATATTCTTTCAAGAAAAGACGGGGCCATTAAAAACTTTTCATGGATGAATGTCCATTTATGTTATTGATATTCATCATTACCATAATGTGATTTGAAGATAGACTACCACTTGAGACAATGAAAAGAAGTGAAATACTTACCAGGTTGACCAGTTCGATGAAACTAAAACTTAGATGTTATAGGTTATATTACATAATAATGTATGAAAGTATGAGTGTATGAATTTATGAGTGTAAGAATGTATGAGTTTATGAATGTATGAGTTGATGAATGTATGAGTGTATGAATGTATGAGTGTATTAATGTATCAGTGTATGAATGTATCAGTGTATGAATGTATCAGTGTATGAATGTATCAGTGTATGAATGTATCAGTGTATGAATTTATGAGTGTATGAATGTATGAGTGTATGAATGCATGAGTGTATGAATGTATGAGTGTATGAATGTATGAGTGTATGAATGTATGAGTGTATGAATGTATGAGTGTATGAATGTATGAGGGACTGCGTTCAAGTCTGCGGAGTGAATAAATTTCGGAGCAAAATATGTTTAGGCTTGAAAAGAAAAGTAAGGGCAATTAAATGATATATGACATAGTTCTGACCACGGTATGTCTTTCCGTGGCCCGTTTTTTTTTTTTTGGACCACTTTAAAATATTGCTTTCATTGTTTCCCAAAATTAGTAAAAGGGTGGACATCTTTTTCTAAGCTGGGAAGTGAGTTTTAAAATATGGCCCTCTTAATAATAACCTGTTATAGCGCAACACTTAACCATCCAGACATTGTGTTTCTATTTTAATTACTATATTAGTTATATTTTATGAAAAAGGCTGGGGTGGGGGTGGGGGGAATATAAAGTTGCCTCGTCATTTCATATTTATATACTCCAAGGCCGCGGCAAATGGTTGGTTAAGGGGTTATGGTAAGGCTTTTCGCAGAGCCAATCTCAACCTCCTTGGCCAAGTTTTTTAGGGCACACTTTAGGAAGCGGCTATAATTTATACTTAACAATAATATAATAAAAGATGTGGCGCCCAAACTCCCCCCCCCCCAAATGAATTGATGCAAAACTTCTGAACGCCGTCTCTTTAATTACTGCTTAATTTGATTCGAACGTATTTTTTATTTTCTTATTCTATTGCAAGCATAGCTTAAAACCCATTAGCAACTAAGGGAAAACAATTTATTGAATACACATTCCATAAAGAGAACCAAATGCTTGGGTTGTCAAGGGCAATTTATTTAATACACATTTCATAAAGAGAACCAAATGCTTGGGTTGTCAAGGGCAAGGGATGTATTTCCTGGTGGGTCAACCTATGCGTAAACATTGCCCGCAGGCTCCACCTACCCCACACGGTAACGAATCAAGAAAAATTTCCGAAATTCTGTCCTAAAAGTAGGTCAGCTCCACACTTACCTACAAGACAGGTTCACGAGGTAAGAACATCTTTAGTACCAATAGAACGTTAACGTACAACAAGCGTGAGTCGAAACACATATACCCCATGGCATCTACCCCATGGCATCTACCCCATGGCATCTACCTTATGGCATCTACCTTATGGCATCTACCCCATGGCATCTACCCCATGGCATCTTCCCCATGGCATCTACCTTATGGCATCTACCCCATGGCATCTACCCCATGCCTTCTACCTTATGGCATCTACCTTATGGCTTCTACCCCATGGCATCTACCCCATGTCATCTACCTTATGGCATCTACCTCATTGCATCTACCTTATGTCATCTACTCCATGCCATCTACCTTATGGCATCTACCCCCTGGCATCTACCTTATGGCATCTACCCCCTGGCATCTACCTTATGGCGTCTACTCCATGGCATCTACCCCATGTCATCTACCCATGTCATCTACCTTATGGCATCTACCTTATGGCATCTACCCCCTGGCATCTACCTTATGGCATCTACCTTATGGCATCTACCTTATGGCATCTACCTTATGGCATCTACTCCATAGCATCTACCTAACGGATACAGCATCTACTTCAAAATTGCAAAAGCTTCATTTCATAGGGACAATTTTTTTCAGACCTTGCTAAATGTCCACTCGAAACCTTGTTTAATTAAATATTACATCAGTTTCTCATGGATAAGTCTCATAAGTCCAAACCTCGCCAACAACAGACTCGGGGTCATCTCCGTTCGTTCGGGTTACAAGTGTGGGGGAGACCACCAGCTGGGGTAACGATGCGCGGTTTGGCCGTCTGCCTCCAGAGTGCCGGGTCTTGGGAGCTAGCATTCCCTCACAAAACGATCTTCTCTCATCAAATAATTATTTCTTTGAAGACGTGCCAAATTAAGCGACGGAAAAAAAACACACAAAAAACGAGCTAATTTGAAGGATTTCAAAAAAAAAAAATAATAATAATTTTTTTTTAAAATCGTTAAGTTCCCACACTCACAGAGTTCCATGTTCAACTTTTGTCCTACCTTTGACCATATGTACTCAACTGTACTCATGGGCGCCCGCAGGCTGGGAGGGCAAGGGGGGCACTTGCCCCCCCCCCTGGATTGATTGGATAAAAAAAATTTAGACAAAAAATTTATTAAAGTAAAGAGAAAATAAAGAGAAAGTAACTAAGCTGATGTCCTGTCCGTTCGTTCACCATACAAATACGCTACAGTAAATTAAAACTACATTAAAACATTACTAAAAAAATTTTGCCCCCCCCTTAGAAAGTTAATCGATTCCCCCCCACCCCCCTAGAAAGTTTTCTGCCGGCACCCATGACTGTACTGCTATGTCAGCAAAATAAAGCGCAATGCCATTTCGTCATTCCTAAGTAAAACAAGCCTCGTTATTGCATACAACCAGGCAAACAAACAACGACATTTATTTGTTTCATACAATCAAGCCAAGAAGCAAACATTTACTTGTAATCAAGCTTTTATGAGCACTCGTTTTAAAAGTAAAGGTTGCATTTTTTGTCTGCCAGATATTTTCGACTTTTTTTCTTCCCCAAACCTAATATCAATTCCTTACGTACCTGTAGACACATAACGGGCAGAAGTAGATTTGTTGTGTTCGGTGATAGAACTACTGACCTTGACATTCTTGGAATCTTGACAAGGTACGCTGAGAACTTTAAGCTAGGTGTTTTCTTTATATATATACCGGTGCTCAACTTGAAAAGGGGGGGGGGGTGTGCTGGCTATAAATAGCATGCCCCACAAGGCTCCCGTAAAAACAACATCGTCTGCCACGCAAAACGAGCAGATCAGCTGAGTGGTTTTTGGAATCTTGACAATGTACGCTGAGAACTTTAAGCTAGGTGTTTTCTTTATATATATACCGGTGCTCAACTTGAAAAGGGGGGGGGGGGTGTGCTGGCTATAAATAGCATGCCCCACAAGGCTCCCGTAAAAACAACATCGTCTGCCACGCAAAACGAGCAGATCAGCTGAGTGGTTTTCATTACCTAATTACGCAACCGTTAATACTTTCAAATAGTGCCGCTTTGCATTTTCTCACTCCCAAATACTTGCTGCTATCCAGGCTTCATAGAAGAAACATAATTAATTTCAGTGACGAGGAAGATATATTATATTTATGTACGTTTAAAATATTGAAAAAAGATATAGCCAATGAGATGTCGCTTAACCAAGCTGGTTCAGGTCACAGGTCATTATTATTGACTCCTATGAAATTAAGTTGTCAATTTTTAAATTTAAAAAAAACAATGCAGAAAATGAATGCAAGAGTAACATGGCAAGTCTGATCTTTGTTCCAGTTTATCCACACCACCCCAATGTTTTTCTTTCTTTCTTAAAAATAATTGTGCCGTTTAAATAAAATGCTTTTGTAAGAAATCCGCAAGAAAAAACGAACCATTTTGGGTAGAGGATTCACGGTTCTTACTTTGGTGAACGCAACATGACGCAATTCTGGCAAAGTTGCATTGAACTGTTACTCATTTATATGAAGGCCAATGTCACTGCTGGTGGTAAACAATCATCAAGGGCAATGCCAGCGAGAGCCAAGGCTATAAATAAATCAAGGGAGTTCACCTTGACGCCACATTTTGAAAAGCTGAGACGGAAGGCTGCATAGTTGAGGATAAAGGGAGGGAATAGGGGGGGGGAGAACACCCTGAATGTCCCATCCCCAAGTGACCTTTAGGTTCGCTAAATATAGAACATAGAGGAAAGAGGTGATCAAAAGATAGCCTATGGCCTTATTTACTTTGAGCATCACATCTCTTGGAGATGTTACTAAGGCAAAGAATGTGTTAAAGCAGGCCTGCACAACTCAAAATGCAAGGCGGGCCATAATAATTTATGAAAAACCTGTGCGGGCCGTAATACTTAATGAAAACTTGTGCGGGCCGAAAGATGATAGGACAGGGAGGAGAGATATTTAGAAAATAATTACAATAAAGAATATTCCGTTACTTCGCGGGCCACCAAGTGCGTGCTGGCGGGTCACATGCGGCCCGCGGGCCATATGTTGTGCAGGCCTGTGTTAAGTTTTCAACAACAACAAAAAATAAATAATAATAATAATAAAAATATGTTTTTTAGCAGATATAAACATTATTACCGGTTGAAATATGAATTAAATTTACTAACCAGTAGTTTGTAAATGTTTATTCTGGTGCGGCTGTGTAGACAGCTGGTGGGAGGGTGGGTGGGGGTGGTGCTTTGGCACATTTTAAAAGGGGTGTGTGGCGAGTGTAAAAGCCAAGCTCAAACGCTATTTTTAGTAGCGTGTATATTTAGAATCCCTTGACATTTATCTCTCTGGGCTGAGGCCCGTAAGAGTTGTTTAAAAATCTCGATTGGGTGGCGTATTCTATTTACACGGGTGAGGGATTTGTCAACGCATTTAGTTGTTAGTCATACAACATACATGTTAGAGACACCGCACCACCGGACTGGATTGACGGTATAAATATTAAGTTCCGTCCTCTATCAGTACCAACACAATGGTTTTAATGAGTTTTATTAGATATAATTGTTATTTTCCATTTAAATATTCAATTTATTAAGATAACGGTCTCTCATGTCGTGACCTATAGCATCGCCCTTTGGTTTCATGCAAAAGTAGATGATTTTGGAACAGTCAAATGACCTACTTACCGTACTGAGTTACTGCAGATCTGTTTTCTTTGGACTTATCCCGTGGGAAGTTACCAACAAAACATGACTCTCAAATGAGGGAGAAAAGAAAAAGCTCCACACTCCCATTATAACTGGAGCAAACCAGGTGGAAATTGGGACTTTGGGGGTTTCCGAAGACGGTACGCTCTTGAAAGCAACCGAGCAGGGAGCTTGGCACGTGCCCAGGGTAAACACGTAATCGACTTCACACTTCCATCCGACGGCGAGGGATCGGCACAATTATTTGATGTGATGAACGCATCGCTGTAACAATCGCTTTGCCCAACTGCTCCCGTCGGATTCCGCAGTTGTATCACGTCCGAACGACGGGGTCCAGGAAATTGAAACAATCGTTTAAATAATCCGAGATTGTAAGAAGCTTTCAAGTAAAATATCGTTTAAAAACTATCTGTTTTGAAAATTTTCATCAACTTCTGAACACGCTAACACTACATATGTGTACTATGTACAGTGGCGTACCTTAACTAAATGCCACCCTGAGCTAACACCAAAAAAGTTTGTGCCCTCTGGAATACGTTTAATATATGTTGGTAATAATCATTAAAATGTGCCACCCGGGGCGTTACCCCCCCCCCGATACTCCACTGACTACATAGGCAGGGGGAAGCATGCGCCCCCCCCCCCTTTCCCAGCGTACTTAGATTGATTAGAGTTGTTTGAAATGCAATAAATCTAACTTTAATAGTCTATTTTTAACTTTGTTGTTGTTGCTATTTTCCACCCCCCTCCTCCCAGTTTTTCCACACTCAGCAGGTCAAAATGCCCTTCAAGCCCCCAGAACAAGCCAAATGCCCCAAGTGTGGCAAGAGCGTGTACGCTGCCGAGGAGAAGGTGGCCGGAGGGTACAAGTTCCACAAAGGCTGCTTCAAGTGCAGTAAGTCATAGTGCGATTTCAATGTTGAAAGGATGATAAGACTTGGATCAGATGATAGTGACACTACGAATAGCACACTATTTAGCCACCTTTTTAAGTCACCAAGAAACATTTACCGCGTAGTTGTATTGTAATTGTAATAATAAGATTGAAATAAGAACGTGTATTGTATTGGTTTTTATTTATCTATTGTCTGAACGTGATGTAGGTACGAAAGCTGTCCCATAGTTGACATTTGCGACACTATAAGTAGCGAGTTCATTAGCAGGAGAGTCTTGCAAAACTCTGGATGCAGGTCAAAGGTGGCAAGGCGCATCAAAATGACTGTTTAACTTAGTTTAATTAAGAGGGAGTGTTTATTGACCGAGTCACACTGAATATTTCAGCTCAACTTAGTACAAATGCATTTATTAATTCTTCACTCAGATTTTTACAAAATTAATAAGAATACTGGATCCTCAAGTAATAAATAAGCTTCCTACGCGTTGGCACACCACATTATTTATCCAATATTTTAAATTTTTAAATTTCTTTCTAAACTTGCCGTAAATGTATCACACAAGCTAGAGCCCCCCTTCCCCCCTTTTTTTTTGGGGGGGGGGGGTCATGCATACAATGTTAAATATGGAATATATTTGCTTTGATGACTTTCCCCCTTCTTCCTGACCCACAGACATGTGCAACAAGTTCCTAGAGAGCACCAACGTGAGTGAGCACAACTCTGAGCTCTACTGCAAGCAGTGCCACGGGCGCAAGTTCGGACCCAAGGGGTACGGCTTTGGCGGTGGAGCTGGTGCATTGGGGATGGACAAGGGAGAGAGATTCGGAAACAAGGCTTGCGAGATGGAGTAAGTGAAGAGTTTAATATCAAGGGTGGTAACTTTGGTACTGGAAAATAGTACCGGGAGTAGTTTCCCTTGAACAAAACAAAATCATAAATTTAACTCTCAAAAGAAACAAAATAATTAAGTGTATGTTAATGCTAATAGTCATCCAATATTCTATATAGGCATACATTAAAATATTTAAGAGTAGGCATTGGCCTAGGAAGAAGCATTTTTTCCCCCTTTTTATAAAGAGTTGGCATTTTTGGCCAACTGCAGATTCTTTTTCCATGGAGGGAGGGGCAAACGCTTGGCCTGCCCCAAGCCCAAGCAGCACCAACCCTAGCTACGCCACTGAGAGTGGATCTGTTATTATTAGAGCAGTATTTGATAAATTATGGTAACTCTATACTATACTATGAATAGAGTGTAAATAAATGTGTATTTATCAATTTGAAAAAAACAAAAACAATGGAGGCAACTCACTGGCAACTGACTAACTCTATGGAGTTGTCTTCCCCTCAGTAACAAACCCACTGGCGATTCTTTCACTGGAGCTGCCATCTCAGGATCTGATTCTGGCACTGGACCAAAGTGCCCCAGGTGTGGCAAGACCGTCTATGATGCCGAGAGAGCCATCGGGGCTGCAGTGGTAAGGAACACAAGGGACATTGTTTATTTAGAGATGTGATAAATCAAAAGGTGGATTAATTTTAGCCATATGCCATATGCAGAGGTATAATTTATTATATATATATATTCCATATATTCATACATACATATAAATATACAGAGAGAGATATAAATATGTAATATATCATACATTTATGATTTCATTTAAAACATGTCTTTTAAAAGACCCTTCATTAAAACACACATATTAATGACGTCCTTCTGGTTTTATAGCCTTGGATCATTTTTTAAGTAGTCAAAGTGCTAATCTATTTCAATGTCCTGTCAGCGATATACAACCTTTTTTTGTAAGTCAAAGCATAGCCATACAAAGACTTTTAAAACATATTCAAATACATCGCTTTTTAAAAAAAAATCTCTCTTTATTAGCTATTGATACAAAAAATTAGTTTGTCACGGATATAAGCATAATTTTGGAATGCAAACAACTTGTTTGTCATACCGGTAGATAAAAAATATTATTTTAAATAGCAAATATTTAAAGGGTAAGAAGATATTAAAAAGAATATTAAAAATATATTTTATCACTGCTTACTTCTAGCCATGGCACAAGACCTGCTTTAACTGCAAGAGCTGTAAAAAATCTGTGGACTCAAGCACTATGGCTTTTCATGATGAGGAGGTTTATTGTAAAAGTGAGTTTTCTCTAATTATTCTCTTCAGTTTGGTTGTGTTTATAGTCATTAAAAACCATAACTATTTTTCATAAAATTTAACCAATCTGATATTTTTCCTCTACAGCTTGTTATGGAAAGAACTTTGGACCTAAAGGTTTCGGATTCGGACAAGGGGCTGGCACTCTGTCCATGGGTTAGAAAGATTCTTCAGTTGCATCTGTCCACTCGAGTAACTTGCTTTCAGCTAGGGAAAAAAATTTTCAGCTAATTTACTACAAATTAGATGATAAATGTATTAATGAAGATGGAAACAGCCCAGTTTCAATTTAAAATACTTATTTGTATTTAAATTACTTGGGATTATACAAATTTATCTTTAAAAATACAAGCTGTATCTAGTGCTTTGTCTCCATCAGATCATTACTTTTTTTTCTTATCTTGTCCACATTATTTCTTAGAATGCATGATCTATTGGATCTTATTATTGATCACATATCAATCATCCACTGTATTTGTTTCATTCATTTCATTGGTGTCTTTGATTCAAAAACTTTTTTTTTCAAGTTCCATGTGTTTTGAAAATATCTTCTCAAATTTGTCAACTGTGATAAAAGTAAACTTTAAAAAAAAAAATGATTACTATACTTTTTTATACATTTTTATACTCTTTTTCATAAAAGCATCAGGGTGAGACCTTGAGTTTACACTTTATTTTCTACCAACTGAATCAATTAACAGTAGGTGATACCTTTCCTTCAAATTAGGATGTGCACCAGATGCACAAAGTTTCCATTACTTTGCACAATATCATATTTGTTCAAAATTTAGATACTTTATAAGTTGTCTGTCTCTTAGGATTATCAGCAGTACCTTTTGTGGCACTAATCATTTATTGATTAAACTGTACATTAACTTTCTGTAACACCCTTGTTATTCAACAAATCCAGCATTACCTCCCTTGTCATATTTATTATTTACCCATTTAATTTGTAGTTCATTTCCACCCCAAATCCTCAGATGAGCAATGTTGTCTTTAAATTTAAAAATGAAATGCCAGGCGCCTGTAATGATTGTGCATGTGTTGGCAAGCTGGTGAGGCATGATGAACATCAAAGTCTGAAGTAAAAGAAGACTAATATTGCATAGTCAACTTGTCTCAATCACTTCAAGCTACTGACATTAATATTTAAAAGCTTACAATTTCTGTGTATATAATTTATTACTTTTTGTAATAAATGATTTGTGGCAAATTTTTTTTTGCAAACTTTGTGTTTTGTTTATTTTACTCTAAGCAAAGCTGGTTAAAACTGGCTTTTAGATAAAAGTCAAGGTTTATTTTTTAGAAATTGAAACTGGATTTTAAGAAAGAAAAAAAAAGTCATTAAAAAATTACAATATCTAAGTAATTTTTACAGCATTCTAGAATTAATTCTTCAATGAGTGCCTAAAACAGTCCCCATATATTAAGTTAATTTTTTTAAAAATAATCAACAAATATATCATATAAAATATATTTTTATGGATTGATTTGAAGTAGGGTCTAGAGTCCAGATGTTTATTTTCCTAAACTTAAAGATATTTTCCACCTCAACCGCTGTTTGATCATTAAACTTTCTCACTGGAATTTAGAAATAACAACAAATTGAAACAGTCATATTTTTTATTTAAAAAATACAATGAAACATTTGTCTTATGTCATTTATTTTAATTATTACTAATGAAGCAACAATTTTCCAAGCTACGTTATTCTTAATTATAAAATTAAAGCGAATCTTGCATTCGTTAGGCAGCTAACATGGAGTTATCTTCTCTTCGGCGCCTACATATTGTTTTCAAGCTGAAGAATATATGACCATTCCTCTGTTAAAAAAAAAAAATAATTCAAGAGAATTGAAGCGGTACATTAGAAATAAGAGATTATATATATTTTTTTTTTTTAAAATTCATTGTTATATTAAAACTAAAATATGGCTAATGCAGTTAATAATAATATATATATACAATTGAAAACCGGTTTCAAATGTGTATAACATTCATTTAAAACTACTAGTTCGAACAAGCTATGCTGAAATCATTTATTTTGTTTGCTTCCTGATGAGATCATTAAATAACAATACAAACTCTATGGCAATGTGGAAGGTCATCAAGAAAGACATTAAACTGGAATTATAAACTCTTAATACTTCAACATGTTCACACAGAAATATGAACTGACTAAATTAAGAATGCGGGAGTTTAATGTGTACATTAACTTAACCATGAACAAAGAGACAAAAATAACATTTCAAACAAACAAAAAATCCTCAGATGGTTATAGAGTTTCAACAGTCTCATTATAACTTTTTTGATTACCGGTACATTTAATACGATATTCAACTATCACTACCGATAATTAACATTTCCCAGTCTTCATCATGATAATGATCATCAGGGCAGTACTATTTTTTAGTGTGTTCAGTACAATGCAAATTAACTGCTAGTGACTCACATTGATCAACCTACAATAATACAACTAAAGTACGTTTACTGCACTGTTATAAAAATGCAGGTCCATATAAAAATGTCATAGAGACATACGTATTGATACAGGGTATTTCCAGAAAACAAAATGGTCCTAACCTTCAGTTACAGGCTGGACTGACAATCTGGCCCTTGTAAATAAACTCATTTTTTTCAAGGGGCCATCTCTCTGGACATGTTCTTGGTGAATCTTCTTGAGTTCGGCAAGAGAAATAAATCTTTTTAAAGGTCTGACTAATTGTACATCCACCATAAACCACTTTGGCTTATTTTCCTGACTGGAACTGAGACAGAAATGAATTAACCACACATTTAAAAACTGAAAAGTTTATGTTCTAAAAAAAATCCACAATTTGTTATATTTTGACCATAAGTAAATATAAAATTTTCAAAATGCAATCAATTTTCATAAATAGCACAATTTTAAACATAAATAATCTATTACTTTTTGGCACATTAAAGTGTGTAACTTAATATTTTGATTTTTACTTTTTAGTACAGCAAATTTTTAACATTCACTCTAACAGGATTTCCTATAATTTAAGAAAGTCCCCAATGGGCCCCGCATAATCATTCGTTGCTCTGATTTTTTAGCAAAATTGTTATAAAATAAGTAAAAATAATGTAACCTATTGTAACAAAGAACTTTGAAAATTAAAAAAAAAAGTAGGATAATAAGCCTGAAAATAAAATGCAAAACATGAAGTCATAAAGCAAATATCAGCCCTATGAAGTTAATAAAAAGTTTGTGAAAGTAAAGACTCATTCCATTCAACTACATTTCCATTACATATAAATTAATATTCAGGAATGTTTTCAAAATGCACAAACAAACTAAATTTTTTTTAAATTTAATTATTTCCAACATAAGTAAAATTCACAACCTGTCATAATGTGGGTCTTTGGGGTCAAACTGTGTGTGGTCAGGATAACCCTCTTTAACAATCTGGGAATTAAAACAAAGAAAAAAAGGGGAGTATTCTTATCAATTTAGCTGAATTATGAATCTTCATGTCAATGTATCTTTAATAAAAAGTGAATGAACAGTTGTAAAAATCTGTTAGAAGGTTGGGCACATCATCAAAAATGTATGATTTCTTTTAAATTTCTGAAAGGCTTTATTAACCCTCTTGACACAGAGCTCCCTCGGACTGTCTGTGCCAAGACGGAGCCCTTTTCACAATCCCTGCACATACTTTGCAAAATTTGTTATAAAAAATAAACTAATTACTTTACAAATATAAAACTATATATTATATTCATATAGGGCATTGAATGAACTAATCTTTATCAATCAAATTGAAATCTGAACAATTTATGCAAATAAAAAATCCCGATTTGCATAATTTATGACAACAATTTTTTCAACACTTAGAATAAACACGTCTTACTTACAGAATATTGTATTTTCCTATTGTTGAAGCCTAAATAAGTCCCAAAAACATTTAAGGTTCAACTTGCAAAAAATGCATAAAATATTCCACTAGTGGTACTCATGACTTTTGGAAGATTTCAAGGTCACATATTTTTAAAGCATTTATAGGAGTCACTACGTTAAGGAGAGGAAAGAAAATGCTATAACATGAAAGAACACTGTAAACTGTCAATGGAATCTGCCATTATAATGGTGATATGAGCAAGAAATGTGAGAAGCAATCTGATTAACTGGTACAAAGACCATCAGCCATTCGTCTTTCCCCCTCAGCCCATCTGTCTCAAGAAGGTTAATAACTGTTAATAGTTATGTTCTTTGACATCATAGCACCAGAGCCCACAATCAAAATGCTTTAACAATAGGTTTGGCTGTTATGATGACAAGCATAAAAAATTGCCAATTTGGAAAAAAAAAAATAATGAGGTAATTGGAATAAAAATCCTTTCCAAGAATTCTAAGTTCTACTACTTGTAATATTAACATCTTAAGTAGTTTGCACATATACAAATTATTAAAAAATTCAAACCTTGCAAATACCAATTATTCCTGGTTCTTTACAGTTGCTGTGATAAAAGAAGACATTGTGTCCAAGTTTCATTTGATCTCGAAGAAAGTTTCGAGCCTAGGTATGAAAAGAAGTAATAATACTTACTCTATTCAAGAGGAACATATTTTAAAAGCATACATTAAATGTGTAGCCTAAATAGGAATCATAGCATTAAACATAGAAGTGTGTGTGTCTTTCTGAAACTTTTCAAATCTATACATCTTTATATATTAACTTAGGTCACAGTTTTGAACAATTAAAATTAATGGACAAAAAAAGATTAAAGAACTTTTTATGGCTTTAAGAAAATAAAAATATTAATTTGTAAGAGAATTCTAATTGAAAATTACCTGATAATTTCTAACACCGTCCCAGCATTCAGTTTGATTAGGTGAAGATTTAAGATCATCAAAGCTGAACTGCATGTAAGATCAACATGTTTAAATTAAAATAACGGGATATATAAAAAATACATTTGTAAAGACATAATTTGTCACTTTTAACTTCCCCTAACAGGCAACATTTCTTAATTATTTCATTTGTAACCATTTCTAATTTAATCTTTTGTAAGCTTTATCTGAAATATTAATACCTTCATTTCAACACCATTTTCAAATCGGGAATCTGGTTCTGACTTAACAAGCCAGCATGTATATGCAGGTTTTGTACTTATTTCAGCTTGTGAATTCTTTACTGACTTTGAAGTTGACTGATTTGGTTTAGATGCACTGCCATTTAAAATCGGCGTATCTGATGTATTTGTGACAACTTTTGGTGCTTCTGGTTTTGAATCTACAAGAATACAAGACTTAATAAATACATTTTAATTTTCTCTACTCAAAAACTGGTTTTGTTTGAAATGTTTAACTGTGTGTGTTCTCTTTATTAAACAGTTCCATTAATTTTTCCATTAATTTTAATTTTTCAAAACTGTGACCTAAGTTAATATATAAAGATGTATAGATCTTTAACTGTGTGTGTTTTCTTTATTAAAGTACAAATTATTTGCATCATTTAACTAAGTTTTGTCTCAAGAAAACTTAAATTGAGATGATAACAATAATGAATTATTGCTTTAAAAAACCCACACTATTTGTTATAGTTTGAGCTTCAGGAATGGATTTTGACAAAAATTATTATATCTTACAATTAGTTCTTGCTTTTTTCGCTTTCCTGGTAGCAGTTGACCGAGTTATCTCTTCAACTGCAGTTGCTGTACGACTTCTTTTAGGTGCCATATTAAGCAGCTACTTTAAAAATATATGATAATATACATGAAAAGCGAATGATTAGGCCAATCATCTAATGCAATCCAGAATAATATAAGATATATTAAAATATCTTTACTTTGGTGAATTTTCAAATTATTTAAATAAATATAAATGCGATACAGTTGAAACTGAATCATTTACAAAAAAAACCAAGCTCAAGTGGTTACATAGTTATGAACTTTTTAGTGCAGACCTCAAGTCACTTTTTCTGCCATTAATTTTTCTCCACATTATTTTGTCACCCATTTTTCAGCTCATCACTTTCAATCATATTTCTTGCATACTTCTCATTATAAAACTGTCATATTTACAGGATTTGTTGATATTATATAATAATAAATGGAAGTATGAAATATGCTCTAGAAACCCATTTTATTTAAATAATTATTTCAATGTAAGATACTATTTTTTCCTATATAAATTCAAGAAACTGAATTTTTAGAGTACAAAAATAACAAAATATAAAAGATACAAACCTCAAACTTGGTGTGGTGTTGCAACTTTTTAATTATAAAAGCAAGCAATTACTTATATTTATAAAAGAAAACAAAACAACATGACATTATCAGTAATTCTTACACCTATTAAAATCAAAGGGTCAGACCTACTCATGAAATTTTAAAATTTGAAGCTGCATAAATTTATCCTTATTTTTGGCTCCTTGAATTCAAGCAAAATTTTGATATTTAAAGTCATTTGAGCCATTAACATTAACTTGGACTGAATAAGTAGGCTACACCAACAGCATCTAACTTTACTCAAGCAATTTATATTGATTTGAAAGATTTGCCAGTAATTTTCTTTGAGGACACCTTTGCCTTTGGAAATTAATGCGATAGTAATAGACTTATTGGTAATTTGAAATTTGATTGCTTAATATTTTGTGAAATATTTAATTGTGGTCACATTGATTTTATATTTACTTAATTATTTCAATATCAAAGGTAAGTTGTGTTTTTTTTTATTTGCATAAACAATAAGTAGAATTACTATAATTATAAAGATCAATTACATTACCATTTTATAATAGTATTATTACTATTATTATACTTTTACTAGGCCTAATTAAGTCAGAGACAAGTTGTTATCAATCCCATGTCCATGGCAACCAACCCCAAAATTTAAAAAAAATGATATTTGATAAGCCAATAATTATAATAATTTATACTATCAAACATTATTTATTTATTTAATTTAAAAAAAAAATGATTTATCATTAGTTACATTTCACATTTATATTCTGGGTAACCCATTTAATGAATCATTTACAACCCCACGACCAATATTGATAATATTAATATGCAGACAAGCATGGTCAAAATGATGACAAATTACATAGCCTAAGAAAGTGAACTCTTTGTTTTTTGCTTTGACCCCTCCCTGCTTATGGCTACAGTCTACACTCACGAATTTTAGATGTTATAAATGATGTAATTTAAAAATCATCAGAATCAATTTAAGAAGCCTTTTTTTATTTTAAAAATTATAGTTGACCAGTTTTTTTTTAAATTATTGATCAGTAAAGTTCACCTGTTTTCAACTTCAATTTCCAAGATCAAAGCTTTAACTTAACTTTAAATTCAAAAAAAAAATTTCAAATAAATTCTCATTTGAACAAGCAAGATGTCAGCTTTATCTTTACTTCAGTATAATGAGCCTAAGAACAAAGTAAATAAATTATACACTGCACTCGCTGGTACAGAAACACTGCACGCCATCTACATTATTTTATTAATTATAATGTTATATTGTAGTTTAGTCTCCTGCTGAGTAACTTAGATAGTCTGCCCGCAGGTAGACTGTAGAGTAGGGTGACCAAATCATGATTTGGAAAAAACGGGACGCTTTCAAGAACGGTTGTTTTGTTGTTTTTTTTGGGGTGGGGGGATACCCTCCAGTTAAAGAGAGGTCCGGGGGCCACGGCCGCGAACTGTTTATTAAATATGCTCATTTTACTATGAAATCTAACCTAAAAATCTACTTGGGGCACTCAGTCTTTTCCAATGTTTCACTGATGTGATGTGTTGTTTTATGTCTGAACGTCCACCGTGACCAATACTAAAAACATTATTGCAAACTGTGCACTCGTCTTCACTTTCATAGCGTCCCTTTTTAATATAGTTCCACTCTTTGGAATACTCATCCGTAAACTTACATTGACGCTTGGGCACCTTATATATGTGTGTGTGTATGATGATGACGTTACTTGCAATAATTGATGTATCCTACTTATCCTCAATCACAGACGTCAATTAATAGTTAACAGTAAAACATGACTTACAACTTTTGCATCACTATACATGTATTACTTGAATACGGCACATCACATGAATAAATATCACTGAAGATCATAGTAAATATAAGTTTCACATTTATAACTTCTTCGTTACACTTCACAAATGAATATGGCCAGGGCCAAATATATATGAATCCCTGCAAAAACATTCATGACCGTTACTCTTTTCTAAATCCCATAATTCCTAACTTCCTGTTATTTCTATTTTACAAAACAATAAATTATTTTACTAAACAAAATTGATATCTGAGTATTAGATCTGTGACAGTTTACATAAGAAGTTAATATAAAATTAAAGAATAAAGTTCAACACCCAAAACAAACACTTTTCATTCTGACACGAATAGGCCGGTAGGGATCACACATGAGACTAACACATTACACGTAGGGGTCGTGGATTCAAAATTGTTTTCTGCACAGTTACATCCCCCCCCCCACTTGCGGCTTCAAGTCTCGTGTCTTTCGCTTTACATTTACGTATAAGATCTATGGTAGGGACACTGTCGTGGAGAAGGAATGGTGCAGCCATCACACAAGCCCACATCACAACTGGCACTGACTACACAGCTAGCCAAAATATTATTTGAAGTTATATTATAATTTAGGAAGTTTTAGTGATTAGAAAATGTGTTTGGTTAAAAGCATGGGATATTCAGGCGTCCCGAGAGACTTTTTCGGGGCAACGAGTACGATCGTGAAAAACGGTACAATCCCGTTTTAACGGGACGTTTGGTCACCCTACTGTAGAGCCATCACATGGGCCTGCAACCCCCACCAGCCTCTGGTCCAGGGTTTCTTTCAGCTATAGCTTCAGCCAAGTGCCCCCCCCTGAGCAAAAATATGTCCAACAATAAATCAGCTGGCACTGCCCCCCCCCCCCGAAAAAATCTGAAGTGTGCACCCCCCTCCCCCCAGAAAATTTCTGAAATAATCACTGCTCTGGTCCAACTTCTAATTAAAGTTAACACTTCTTCAAACCCACACTTTCCCTGATCAAGCATCTGCACAAAAAATGATATTAAAATGAGGACTAATTTACATTCAGTGTGCTGCTTTGTGCCTCTTCTTTCCTACCATTGAACATCCTCCATTTAGAATTATTATTATTAATATTATCAAACTAAAACTTAAGAAGGCAACATATATTATATAGTCTTATACTCTTATTATGTCTTATATTTATAACTTATAGTATAATAATAATAATAGCTAATTTTCTTGAATGAATAATATAATATTATAGAAATTCCCATATAAGAATGACTGGACTGACATAGATTTAGATACACTACTCAGCATGAGAAATCACTGAGTGTAAATCAGAAATGTTAGTTTAGACTTAGAAGAGTCAGAAGACTAGTCTATGACAATCCGGGCCACACAATTCATATTTTTCATCATAATTTATAATAATTATCATTCATATTCAGTATTCATTCACATCTCACACAGAGTTACTCAGAGTAACATCAGGTCATCATGGTTTAGTATAGTAAGGGGTAATAAGGGGAGAGACTGCAATCAGGTTAGTACAAAATAAAATGTGTAAAACAGAGTAGTGTTAAACCTGAAAAAATAAACGCAACAAAACAGCGAACGTGTCGGCAGAAAGCCTTCGTCAGCGAACAAAACAACAGAAAAAACGGTATAAAAATAAGAAATAGCACTTAGCTGGTAAGTAGTATCTGTGGGCAGCAATAGAAGTGTGGCAGAAGGAAAATGAGTGAGAGTTTAAATAAGCAGCGGCGAAAAAAAGGGGGGAGAAAAATGTTCACTGTGATAGGTCAGAACGTGGAGGGGCGGAGCTAGGGTCAAGCTGTGAACAGAGACATAACATTAATCCCATCTGGCGTCAAAGTGCCGTAAGTCAGGATAAGTCTGTGTTCCAAATTGACCTGTGATAGGTCAGAACGTGGAGGGGCGGAGCTAGGGTCAAGCTGTGAACAGAGACATAACATTAATCCCATCTGGCGTCAAAGTGCCGTAAGTCAGGATAAGTCTGTGTTCCAAATTGACCCGGCTGGCGGTGTTCGTGCTAGCCACAATCGCACTTATTGAAAAGTCCGCCTTGCCCTGGTGGTCGCTACTATTGAAGTGTTTGGAGACGGGACACTGTTTATCTTGTGTAATGTTTCGGAGGTGTTCGGTACACCTGTCCGAGAGACGGCGTCCAGTCTCCCCTATGTATGTCATCTGACAGCGGGTGCAGACAATGGCGTAGATAACGTTGCGGCTTGTACAGAGGAAACCGTCGCGTATCTGAAAACTGCCCTTGGGGAAACGTATGCGTTCAGTCTGGACGACAAAAGGGCACGTGTTGCAACGACTGCGTCCACACGGCTTGGTCCCAAAGTGGGATGGGGGAGCATTGATACGACTGCGTACAAGGAGGTCTCTCAGATTTTTATCCCGTCTGAAAACAATGAGAGGTGGGGAAGAGAAAATTTCTCGTGTGTCGGTGTTTAAGGAAAACACGTTTAGCAATCAGATTGTGAGGGTGATAAGTTAAAATGAGTTTTATCCTGTCAACATTGTCGCTCAGACGTGGTCTGAAGGCATCAGCACGTGTAATATTCTTAACCCTTTGGAGGGCTGATGAAAGTACTGTCTCCGGGTAAGACCTACACTGGAAAAAGTCTATCATTTCAAGTGCCTTGTCCCAAAATTCCTCATCCGACCGACAAAGTCGACGAAGACGAAGTAATTGAGAGAAATGAATAGAGTCCTTACAGGATTTAGGGTGGGATGAAGAGTAGAGTAGATAGCTATGGCTGTCAGTGGGCTTAAAGTAGGCAGAGGTGTGTAGGGTGTCTTTGTGAAGAGTGACTGTAATGTCTAAGAAATTGACTGAGGTCTCAGAGATAAGAGATGTGAATTTAATGGAGGGGTGAAAGGAGCCTACAAAGTTAATGAACAGGTCAAGTTCACTCCTCTCCATAGTGGTGACCCCTATACCATCATCTATGTACCTCTTATAGAATTCAGGGAGGCGTCCAGTATAGCTGCTTTCGACCAGGTGTTCGAAATGCCCCATGAACAAGCAAGCATAGCTGGGTCCCATTTTAGTCCCCATAGCAACACCACTGATTTGGTCGAAGAATTGGCCACCAAACTCAAATGAATTGAGGGTGAGGACTAGTTCAGCCAATCTGAGGAGGGTGTTGGTGGGTATAGATGGGTGGGGTCTAGTCTTGAGAAAGAATTTGAGAGCTAAGAGACCGTCAGTGTGGGGGATGGAAGTGTATAGAGAACATACATCAAGAAGAAATAGATGATGTTTCTTTTCAGGAGGGATTATGATGGATTCAAAGGTTTGTAGAGCATGGTTGGTGTCCTTAATGTAAGTTGGCAGTGAGGCAACGATGGGTTGAAAAACTCCATCAAGGAATTCCGAGATATGTTCGGTGGGGCAAGAGCATGCTGAGACAATGGGTCTGCCAGGGTTACCATACTTATGAATTTTGGGAAGTAGGTAGAAGCATGGCTTACCGAGGTCACTATCGAAGATGTGTAGGGCAGAGGCCGATTTGGGGAGCGCTGATTCTGCAATCATTTTCTTGATAGTCCCTTTCACCATGTCGTTATGTTTGGTGATAGGGTTGTTGGTCCTCGGTTGGTAGAACTGGCTGTCTTCTAGTTGCCTATGAGCTTCCTTGATGTAGAGATCTCTGTCCCACACCACAACAGCTCCCCCCTTATCAGCTGGTTTGATGACGATATCTTTCCGACTGCGCAGCTTAGAGAGTGCGCAGTCGTATCAATGCTCCCCCCTCCCACTTTGGGACCAAGCCGTGTGGACACAGTCGTTGCAACACGTGCCCTTTTGTCGTCCAGACTGAACGCATACGTTTCCCCAAGGGCAGTTTTCAGATACGCGACGGTTTCCTCTGTACAAGCCGCAACGTTATCTACGCCATTGTCTGCACCCGCTGTCAGATGACATACATAGGGGAGACTGGACGCCGTCTCTCGGACAGGTGTACCGAACACCTCCGAAACATTACACAAGATAAACAGTGTCCCGTCTCCAAACACTTCAATAGTAGCGACCACCAGGGCAAGGCGGACTTTTCAATAAGTGCGATTGTGGCTAGCACGAACACCGCCAGCCGGGTCAATTTGGAACACAGACTTATCCTGACTTACGGCACTTTGACGCCAGATGGGATTAATGTTATGTCTCTGTTCACAGCTTGACCCTAGCTCCGCCCCTCCACGTTCTGACCTATCACAGTGAACTTTTTTCTCCCCCCTTTTTTTCGCCGCTGCTTATTTAAACTCTCACTCATTTTCCTTCTGCCACACTTCTATTGCTGCCCACAGATACTACTTACCAGCTAAGTGCTATTTCTTATTTTTATACCGTTTTTTCTGTTGTTTTGTTCGCTGACGAAGGCTTTCTGCCGACACGTTCGCTGTTTTGTTGCGTTTATTTTTTCAGGTTTAACACTACTCTGTTTTACTCATTTTATTTAGTATAGTAATTAGTATATTATAATATAATAATATACCTAGGCCTCTACATATTTTTAACCAAGAATCCACTTAGTTTCAGTGAGTGAGAATGTTCTGCTCAAAATCAAGAAAAAATGAATGTTGACTTAATGTCACTGACACTGTCTGAGTGTCTGTCTGATGTTTTATACTGTTACTGTTACGATTTTTTTTTTTAACATCCCGCGAAATTATTCAAAAAGGTGCCTTAAATAAATTTAATACTTCATTACAAAACAAACTTTAAAAAATTGTACAGTATTATTTCAGTATTTATTTTTAGTACAGTTAAGTGTAATAAGACTATATTTTTTAATTTTGCCATTTTTTTAAAAGAATATATTGAATTATATATTTTTATTTTATTTTTCCCAATGAAAAATATATATAAGCGTCTAAGCTACTACCTGAAATCTGGTAATTGTTTTTGAATTTCCATTGTTTATTGACTGTGCGCATGCGTTTGTATATAGCATTCCAATATGTCTGCGCTTGTGATGTTAGTCAATTTAGAAGCTTCATTTTTGTGATCCATCAACATACAGAATAGTACAAAAATATATTTTAAGTGGTAAAAGTGAAATATTGTCATATATTATAAATAATTAATTAGCTTAATTATTAATAGTAAGTCGTAAAGTAAATTCTAATGTCAGATATTTTGCGTTGTTATGGACACATTTTACGATTTTTTTTCAACTTCATTTTAAATATTATTATACACTCGACGTTGACTTTTCCTTGTTGAGTTTTTTTTTTTAATTTTAGTAAAGTTATTTTGATAGTAATATTCCGGAAAAAAATTATTTACAATTTAATATTAGGTGTTGTGTAAATAAATTACTTAAACACAAACAATTTTTGTAAATAAAACAGTATTTGTTCAGCTTTTTAGTTACAGTTAGGCTTTAACTTTAACTTAACTAACTTTAAATTTAGTGAAATGGTGATTACAAAATACAAATGTAGACCTTTCATTTCAGCAAATGACAAAATGCCTTCATTAGTACTAAAAACATTAAATTAAGTATAAAATTAATTTATTTGAAAAAAATTGTTTGTGCTAATGAAGGCATTTTCCAAAACATCTACATTGACATTTGTATTTTGTAAAATCATCATTAAAGTATTTAAAGCTGAACATATATTTTATATTAAAAAACATATTGTTTTATTTGCACAAATTGTGTCAAATACATCTACTTTAACTTTATCTCAGTCCAACACTCTTATAATGTGTGAATAAACAATGGGCTGGACTAATTGTGGTCTGGTAATGTCACACATCTAGTAGGGGGGGGGGAAACAAATTTGTGATGATGTATTATGAGGTTGTCTAAATTATGTGTAAGTATAAGTTAGTATAACAATTTTGTGATCATTTGGGTGGGTTGGGTATGTTAAAAATTAGCCAAAATAGCATGACAATATGTATGGTTCCGAATCCAGATTCTCAATGTCTACTTTATATTACTATAACCACTATTGACATTATTGAAGAGGCCTATTCATTTTCATTTTTGTAGTGGTCAAAATGAGAAGTTAATATTAAATAGTACTATTACTAGTAAGTAATTGGGATCTTGAAAAGAAATCTCAGTCAAGTTAAATTTGTAACAGATAAGACAGATAAATGAATAATTATGCTTTAGTCTTTGGCCACATAAAATGGGCCTACATTACACTCCAGCCATAATTAAAATAACTTAGTAGTAGATGTAGGCCTATGTGAGTAGTAAGTAGCCATCATTATAAAACTAAAACTTATTAACTTTATAAGTTTTGTTCCAGAGAGTGGCCTCAGATTTCCAGTGTATTTGATGACATCTGATGGCAATGGTTCTGGAATGCCCACCCTTTAGTGGTTACGATTCTAACAGTTACCAAGAAAAGTATGCTTTTTCATTTATTAATATTGATTTATCTTATGAAAAAAAAATCTGAAACTGAAAGAAAGTTAACAAATTTTTCTTGTGAAAATTTATTGTAATGTAATTCTTTTGCCCCATCTTTGAAATTTTTATCGATTCAAAATTCAATCAATTCTCAAAATTTGCAGCATTATTTATATTCCAGGTATTTTAAATAAGAAGCAAATATAATTTTGACTTTGCCAGTCTTCAAATATTTTTTCAATCAAATTTGATCAGATTTTCATTTATCTTTTTTTAGTTTATTGTTATTTAAAATATTTCAGAATGTATTCAATGGAAATTGGTGGAGTTGAATCTGAGAGTAACAGTAATAAAAATAAGGCAGACAGCAGGAATTTGACTGGAACTGACTGTCGACCAACTAGTGCACTTGCCAGAGGTGTACAGATAACTGAGTTTGCTGAAAGTCGAGTTAATCCCACTCCCTGTTTCCTTGATGAGGCAGATATTTTGCTTGAGCAGTATTTAAGTCCTGGTAAACTTGTAAGTAAATTTTAAATCAATTAAGTTGTAATCTGCTTTCATAAATTTAGCAAATATAATTAACATTATTCACTACTTTTTTTAAAGCAACTTTTGACTGGAGCTGATAATTTGGATACAGTAGTGTCATTGGAACTCAAAGTTGACTCAAGGGAAACAAGTTTAGGTAACTTTGGGTCTCTCCTACCAAACTTGTTGGAACTCAAGCTTAGTGGCAGCTGTATATCTAGTGTAAGGTAAGTTTAAAGAGGAATGGTTTTAATTAAAGATTTTCAGTACAAGTAATCAAATACCGGTATCTAGAGCAGTCCATTAATTGGTAGAATAGATTTGAAGAATAAAGACTTGGGGCAATGCCTTTGCTCACAGGTTTTAATATTGATAGTTGAAAAAAATAGACTTTGTGATGTTTTTATTATCCATGAAAGTTCATGAAAATTTATGTTATGGTTTGTATGATGGAGCATTTCACCAACTCCTACTGGTTGACTATAGGTAAGAAGGCACACCCATTTGTTATGCTGCTTGTTGTTATCTTCTAATTAGTGTTAACTCTTTCTATGCCAGGGGGGTTTTCCACATTTGTGCCAAACCAGTTTTGGGCCAATGGAAATATTTTAGAGTGCTCTTATCAATTAAAGGAAATTAGAAAGAAAATAATAATATGTAAATGATAAAGCAATAAGACGATGATAGTTAAAATTTATTGGTAATATTATGAGATCAAAATTTTAATTTTAAAAAAACATGCACCAAATCTGAATTTATCAGACTACTATAGTAGTATATGATCTGTGTAGCTGGTATCTTATTTTGCTTAAATCTTAAGAAAGTATATTCATTTTTGAACAGAATGCATTTTACATTTTGAAAATATTCCATTCAGTGACAGAGTTACACACATTTTTGTAACGTTAATGTCAACAGAAGAAAACAGTTTCTTTGCATATGTATATATATACACTAATGTCAAACACTTTAACAAAATATTTTACTTGAGTACAAATTTATTTCTGTGTGATCCTTTCTGAAGCACTTCTTAACACACAGATGCAGCCTTTCTGTGCGTTTGATGCACACATAACAGCCGAGTTTGGTTATTTTGTGCACTGAACAGTATACACATGGACAATCATGCATGTCATAGTCAACCATGTGCTTATTTTCACTGAGATGCTCGTCTGCACTGTTGATGGGCTTTTTTCCCTGGCTTTGATAGGATGGGCTTTAGAAACTATTCTTCCTGCATCTTTTTTTCCCAATTTCCCACATCTCTTTGCAGGAACACAAGTAGTATCTGAATCCTCACTGGTGCCATATATTAAAAAAGTGGTTTTGAGGTCCTTACTAAACAATTCATAACTATTGAACCACTTGAGCTAGAAAGTTGAGCTTGGTGTTTTTGTAAACCATTCTCTAGGCTCTATACAGCTGTGGTATATTCAAATTTTTAAAAGTGTTTTTAAATTTTTACCTTACCAAAGTGCAAGCTGTCACCACTATTACTAAGATCTCATCTATTTCAATTTGTCATTTACTGACCCATCAGAAAGAGGAAAATCATCACTGGAATCAGATTCAAATGAATCATGGTTATTGTCCGATGTTTCAGCATCAATAATTCGCCATAAAAGCTCTATTGTTTGCAAACTTGACTACTTGCTTGGTCTTACAACTGCTGGCGTGGCCAGTGTTTTGTTAACATCAGTTTCAACACAAATCGAAAAAAAGGTTGCAATGGATAAACATTTGTAAACAAATCCTACTTCTAACAGAAAGGAAGTAGGAAGATTTATCGATCATTTGAGAACATAAAAAGTAGGATTGATAGCTGTAGGCAATGAAATAAACTGCAGAAATTTAATCGACTATATCATCAATTGGCACAAATGTGGCCAGTTAAATCGACACTATACGGTGGATTGGCACAGAAAGACGTAACTGACCAATGTAAAATAAATACCAGTAATTGTACCTTTAGTCAAAAATCTAATCAAGTTTTTTTTTGAAATTCATTGGAAATTTAAATTCTTTTTTTAGATAGCTGATGGGGCATCATATAGATGTAGTCGAAAAATATCACTAGCTGGGTGGATACATTTTTAATTTAATGTTTGTCTAATTCCAGAGACTTGGGATCGTCTTTAAGAAAATTGACTGTGTTGTGGTTGACACGATGTGGACTTGAGGAACTGGATGGCATCTCATCCATGCTGTCCTTACAGGAATTGTACCTGGAGTATAACGAGATTTCTGACCTGAGCCCATTGGCCATGCTTGAAGAACTGGAAACACTAGATTTAGAAGGGTGAATATTTGTACAGCAGCTTTGGTTTCTTTTAGAACTGCTAAGTGATGAATTTGTTTATTTTTATTAGTTGATATTGTTAAACAATAAAAAATCCTTTAGACAAATATTTTTCTAAAATAACAATCAATGTTATTACTGTCTGCATTTATTTCTTTTATTTCGTTCATATTCATTTTAGAAATAACATTGATGACATCACACAAGTGCAGTATTTGTCACTTTGCCCAAAGCTACGATGTCTGGCTCTTGATGGTAATCCAATATGTGCATATCCTTCTCCAAGTGGTGAAGAAGTGAGTAATTATTTTTTCAGATAACTTAAATCTCTATTTTGATCGTAGATAAGGCACCAAGTAAAGAATTGACATATTTAATGGCTTGTGATGCAATTAAAATCCATACTTTTCAATATTTTGTTTCTGTTTAAATAATGTTGTATTCTAAAAACTACTTTCAGCAGCCTGATTATGACTACAGAAATACAATCAGGCAGCTTTTGCCAGATTTACTGGTGCTTGATGATGAAAACCTGGATAGTTCATCTCCAATAAAACATAATGTGTTTGATGAAGACTGGGCTTATCTGGAGGAGCTACAGAAAGATGTTTTTCTGCAGGAAGAATTTACAGAGAAGGAAGAAATAGGAGCCATTGGTGGAGGTGACTTTTGATAAGTATTGGTCTTGAAATAGGTGCAACATATTTGCTTTTTTTTTCATCATGCAACAAATCAAACCAGAGGTTCCCTCCCTATCTATCTGCATTTTTTTACAAATAAATTTTATGAAAGTTTTTAATCAGGAAGTTGTCTTTTCATTAACAGGGCAAAAATTTAATGTTTATAAAACACTAACTTTTGAGAAGAACTTACAGCATTTTAATTGTTTCCATTGGAACCCAACTTATTTGATAAGTAGAAGATTTTTAACGACACAGAACATTAAAATATAATTTTATTTTACAAAACAATGTTTATCTTCTATTTGTCAGAGCGCCCTTCTTCAGCTGCCTTACGGCCAGCTACGGCATATCGGCCTGGTTCAGCTCTGAGGCCCTCTTCTGGATTTCGTCCCTTGTCTGCTTCAAAACAGCTGTCCAGCATGAGTGGACCCAACACACCACGTCCAGTATCATCAGCTGCACACCAGAGGCCAGTGTCTAGTGGTCAGTACTAAAGATTAGATCATCTCATCTGTTCCATCTCAACAATATAACCTTGTGTGGCAAAACTTTGTCTCAGTATTTTATTGCTACTTATTTTCATTTGTTTCAAATTTTATTTAAGACAAAATATTTTTTTAAATGCACCATCTCCTTAAAATGCAATTAAAATAACCATTCAAAGCCTTCCTGTTACACTTTAGCCTTCCTGTTACACTTTAGATAAAAAATTATTGTAAAAAAAACCTGCTCATTACAGGGCTTTTGAAGATGTTAGTTTAGGGATAAAAACTCATAACTGGCAACATATCACAAAAGTTTTAAACTGTATTTGTATGTACCAATTCAATTTCTAGTTTAAAAAATATCATTTCTAACTTCTTATTAATTGTATTTTATAAAATTGTAATTTAGCTATTTGTTCTTTAAAAAATCATGACATTAAAAAAAAATTAAAAAATTAAGAGTTAAAACATAAAGAGAACAATTGAGGTTGTTTCAAGAAATTTGTAAAAACTACTTTATCAGATGCAATAGAAGGTATTGAGTCAGCCAGCGAGCTTACAATGGGGGGTGTTATATGTGGCAACCCATCAAAAGCTCTGCGACAAAGGAGGAGTCATGATCAGAATTCCAAGGAAGATTTGAGAAAGGGACTTAATAAACTCATGCAGAAGGTTTGTAATGTGCTTTGTGAAAATATTCAACTTTTCTAAGAAAGTTGACTTTTATTACTAATGCACAAGTAAGATCATGGTAAGTCTAAGGTATAAGATTAAACGAAACAATATTTTTGGGAAGATCTAATTTAAATGTATCCATATAAACATAAATAGTTTAAATTAAATCTTAGTGAATGGCTTGGATAAATGAAAGACATCTTGAGACAATAAACTAAGTTACAATGATTTCACCAAATCTCTATGTCTTTATTAATCATAAACATAGACTATTTAACTATTTAACAGAATTACTTAAGCAGTGTGAATATAAATATTGGTCCCACAAATGTATAATTAACTTAGAATAACATTTTCATATTAAATTTTTTTTTTTCAAATAGTTGAGGAGTTACCTAATAGTTGAGGAGTGACCTAATCTACTGTTTCACCATTTATTATCTACTATCTGCATCTTTATGCAATTCACAGGGTGCCATCTTGAATAATAAAGCAGACACAGAGGAAGAGCCACTAAAGCCAGAAGATGAATTAAACAGTATCATAGAAGAGCTGCAGTCATGGAAGCTAGAGCATGAAAAGTGAGTGGTCTGTTCATTTGGTATGTGCCATTAGTTTGCTTGAAGGAGTTAACAGTTTTAAAAACTGCATACCTTTAGATTCTTTTTCCCTTTCAAATCTGAAAAATGGTCAAATCCCATTTTAAATAATTAAAGTTTTATATTAAATTGTTAAAGATTTGAAGTTTCTACTTAACACAATGTTTATGTTAAAACATTCTAAACACCAATTCTAAGGTCAAAAATCATTTTCGTCTCAAACATTCCAGGAGATACACCAACATATGAAGAGTCGATTTTCAAAAACCGTTTTCCGCCATTTTGAAAAAAAAATGAGATAACTGTACATTCTTGTAGAGCAAACCAGGTTCCTTTAGGACATGTTAAAGTTAATCTACAAAACACATTTTAATACTATATTATTCTATGTCTAAAAATGATTTTATTTTAAAAACGCTGTGTGTATTTTTTTTTTAATTATCAAAATGCTGTATATATTTTTGGACCAATCCGTGTGCTTGCAAAGCTATTCTGGGCATGCGCACTAAACATCATGACGCGAAACAACAAACCTTGCACATAACGAACGCCTGGATGAAAGAGTTGTTTGTACTATAAAATCTCGAAAAAGAAAAAAAAAAGCTCACCAAGAGAAAAAGAAAAATAATTTCTTCATTCAAGCGGAGGAAAGATCCCCTCGGTTACGTGTAATCACGATAAATGGTTCTGCAAGGTGAGTTACCGGTAACTTCATTAGAAAACCACTAAATTTCATTTTACATTATTATTATTATTGTTATGGTTACTACACATCAAAATTGTTAGGGAAATGTAAATAATAAGTTGCTTTACAGAGTGATCTGTGTTATTTATTACACATTCAATCTTTCACATGCAGAGCCAGCTATTATAGAAGAAAGGGTGCTCAAGGACAGAAATATTTTCCCTCTGATTTGAATGTAAATAAGAAGCATCGACATGCCCTGGAACAAAACCAAACTGCTATTGAAGATGCTGCTTAGTCTAAAGTAGACACTTCATTATGTTCTATTTTGTTGTTCTAAATTCAAATAAAATGATTTGTGAATTGAACATTATCTTGTTTACTTTTGTTTAGAATTCAGATTTATAAAAACAAATCATGCAGACTGATAGCACTCTAAACTTTACCCTATTACAGGGGACTTTCCAGCATTTATAATACTGTTCTGTTAAAATATATCAATAAAAAAGAATCATACACAAATATATAATGTATATGATACAATTTTATTTTAGGTTGTTATGTAAGTGGTTTTTAATCTATAAAGAAACTAAATTATTTGCTACTGGGAATAATGTTAAGCTATCAAAATGGATATACAGTATTTTGTCGCTAATTTATAGGTGGATACACAGCATTTTGAAACGAAATAAGAAATTCAACCAAGTAAATAAATACATTTTAATTAACCTACATTTCAATTTTCATCATAATCTAACTTATATTTTGAATATATACCTAAATTAACATTTAATTTTCCAAAAATTTGAGCCATCTTTGTGTAGCAGAAAAAGTCGATTATCTCAAAATGCCAAAAACGGAGATACAGCATTTTGAAAATAGACTCTTCATATAGTTTATTTCTATTATACAAATGTTTGTAAACAGTGAAACTTTTTAAAGATTTCTGTTCTTTTTTTCAGGAGAATGCAAGTCCTCCGTAAATCTAAAGAAGCCCAGGTTCTTGTTGTCGACCATGATGGGGCTGACTTAGTTGATTCCACTGATGAAGATGATGTTGGAGGTTTTGAACACACTCCTGACAGCCATTCAGCATCCACAAGACATCGTCACACAGCAGACCTGCGACTCAAAGCAATGACATCCTCAGCTGACACAAAGGAGGTGATACATTCCGGAGGTGATACACATCTCAAGTTCAAGAAAAAACAATCCAAATTTGTTCATGAAGATAATTACAAATCAGGTAGAACGCAACAGAACAACCACATTGGTGATGTTAGTTGTGGTGATGAGGTTGACTCTGATGGTTTTTATGCTGGCTACAATGTAGCCCAGTCTGTTGGTGCTGTGGGAGATTCCTCAACCGAACTTCAGGAAGATCACATTTCATTTGGAAATGATGAAGGTCATGCATCACCATTAAGAATATCCAGTCCAACATCAGCTCAAATAGTCAACAGCTTCAGGTCTAAACAAACGGAATCACAATCTACAAGGCCACGTAAATTAAGGTACATAAAATTTTTTTTTTATAGCCCCCCCCCCCCCCCACAGGGTAGGGAGATTAGTTGGGGGTCCATTCAATAATTTTGGAGTCCAGTAAAACTGGCAGTCTATTAAGTCAATTTTCTGGCCAGTCAGAAATTTATAAAATAAAAATAAAAAGATCCCATGAAAGCTTCTTCAAGTAAGTCCATAATATTATACACAATAATCTTAATAATATTGGTATACCTTGGTAGAGTTCTTTTAATTTTGATATTAATTTCACTATTTCAAACTTTTATTGTTTTTACAATTTGTTTGCATTGTGAAAGTCATGAATATCTGTTTTTTTCTTTTTGGGAAACCAAAAAAGGTTAGAAATTTGTTTTTTAAAGAAAGAAAAGAAAATTTTCATAGGGTACAGACCATGTTTTGATGTTTTTCTTCAAGTATATATTTTATTGTTTACAATTATTATTTTCAACTGCTGAATGGGCTTTTGTTTCTTACACATTACTTAAGTGTCCTGTAATGTTTGTAAAACAGCTTTTCAGTTGGTGTGCTTTAAAACAATGTCTTACCCTCCAAGAGTTCTTCTTAATTAATTTTTGTTGTTAGATATGTACATTGAAAATGAATATTACTGGTGACTAGGTGACTATTTTTATAAATTGAAAACAGTTAACACATTTTGAAAGGCTGGGATGGGACAATTCAACGTGCGAGATTACCACAAGCCGTGTCCTTGACAAAGATATAAAAATTGTTGAAATTTAAAAGTGATAATGTAAATTTAGAGGTGATTAAAACAATGTTGAATAGTCAGGAACTTAAATATATTAAGTTGAAATAGATTTACATAATCTCTCATATACAAGAGGGTCCACATAAAACCATATGTCTCAGTGTAATGGAAAGTGTGCTGCAGTTGTGATCGCCTGTTTACATGATGGTTGTGCAGAATATAGTGAATGTGTACTGTTTTTATGTGGTCCACCCTGTATAGTTGAGATTTGGATGACCCATGTTAGGTTAGTTCAGTAGGCCATGTGTTTGTGGATTATGAAGATAAGCGGTCAGGGGATCTGTGCTCAGGTCATTCCATTCATTGACAAAATATTTACATACCATATTTATCGGCGTATAACACGCACCTCATTTTAAGAAGGAAATTTCCGGAAAAAAAAACTTAAATTATATCGGCGTATAACACGCACACATCATTTGCCCCCTATTTTCAGGGAGAAAAAGTGCGTACGAAAAAATATGGTAATTACATTTTTCACTCAAATTTTGCTTTAATTTTAAAAGAAAAACATTTTTAAAAAAACAAATGTAACCTTACAAATTTTCATCCCAGTTATAGTAGGGGCCTCTTGCCTTCAGTGCCTTTGTCAAAGTTGCGCCTTTATGGAGGTCTTTTGTCGAGCAGCCATTTTAAACTGCTAAAACATACATTCAAAAATAATTATTTTTCCCATATCAATATATGCACTTAGGCGCTTATGTGAGATGAATATGTGATACAAACAAGTTTTGATGTTTACGTCGATATTTTTTCTTGAAACCTGAACATTTTTATAATCGGCTGTGCATTTAAGTTATCACTTTCTTCTTTAAATAATTTCTTTTTGAAATCGGCAAAATGTCCTGTGATGAAATGGTCTGGGGCGAAACAACTTGAGGCGAAAAAGCATTGACAAAGTGGCAGCGGGGAAATTGGAGCTGCAAATCACCTTAGATCCCTTATAGTTGTTGTAGATACATGACATGTTTTAAAAGGAACTTATAGTTGTAAATACAGGACATATTTAACATTGTAAATACATGACATATTTTAAAAGCAGTTGTTGTAGATACATGGCAAAATTTGAAAGACTTCCTTTTGGCTTAAATTGATGATTGCTATTTCCAGGGTTGGACCCACAGGACTGCCACTTTCATCACAGAACCAACAACCCGTCATCAGAAATAACATTGTCTCTCAAGGTTCAAGGTCCAACTTTGTGGCTAACTCACGACAACTCAGCTCTAAAGCCAGTGTAAATATTCTGCCGTCACAGCCAAGAATTCCAAGAGTGCTACCTGAACTCCAGGGACTTGTGCCACATCCTCCCAATAATTCTTAAATAATTGTTCTCAAAGTAAAGACTTACCCAGAGAAAAGGTTAATATAAGTAAAGTCTTATCCTGAGAAAAAGTTGTAAAAGTAGAGTCTGATGCTGAGTAAATTTATAAGTAAAGTCTTATCCTGATGTGAAAAGAAAAATTAAAAAACATTGTTTATTAAACTCTCCATGAAGATGTACAGAACACTTGCCCTCTGTTTATTAAACTCTCCATGAAGATGTACAGAACACTTGTCCCTGTTTATTAAAGCCATTGAGTACATTTTTTTTTGTTGTAATTGAAATGAAACAAATAACTTAGAATATAAATTTAATAAGAACATTAGTAGAAAAAAAAATAATTTCATTAAGTAAGATAAGACTTTTTATTTAGTTAAGGACTTTAGTCACTCATTGAAACTATTACTAAGCCATTTATTTTAGTAGAAAAAAATGATGGATCTTTATGTTTTGAGCTCTGAGGTTGGGAAGGTTTGATACACAAGTGGGTGAAAGTCATTTTCTTTATAAGGACTGCTAGATAAGATAAAATGACCATGATATTTTCAGATGTAATAAACACTTTTCATTGGTTGTAATCTAAAACAGCTCATTGGTTATTATTTTCAAGGTTTAGTTTTCATCTTCTTTGTTAGTAGTTAGGTTTTTACATTTAAATTTCTTTTCTGATTTTCTTACATTGAATTATTTTATTTTATTTGTCATGAAATTATGAATCAATGATTTAAAATATTGAATTCAATCCCCCAGTCTCATTTAAAAACCTAATCCTAGTTTGTTTAAGACATTTTCAGTGATTCATTGTAAACTTCAACCTTTATTTAAAAATTGTAGAAATCATGACAAGTATTCTGGATCTGAATGACAAGTTTGAAAAACTCACTTTTTAATTTTTTAGTAATAATAAAAAAGGAATAGGGTATTTTAACAATATAAAGTATTGTTGAAGAGTTTTCTCCGTATATAGAAAACAAGAATATATGTTTTGTTCAGTTTTTAGAATCTTTTATACATTAACATCTATAGTTTATAAACCAAAAGTATTCAGAGACAGATACATATTAGTATGTTATTTTATACTAATTAAAAGAAAATAATTTTTTGGTAAATTTACTTGGATTGTTTTTAGCTCTCTTCCTATTTCAAACAAAAATCTGGCTTCTTGACTTCTTTTTTTAAAAAGTCTTCTGTTATTGGGTTCAGGGGTAGCCACATCACTGACTGGTTTGGGTGGTAGCCACATCACTGACTGGTTTGAGTGGTAGCTACATCACTGACTGGTTTGGGGGCTGTTATTTTTCTTTTATATTAAAAAAAGTTTACCAAAATGAAAGTTATGAACATTGTAGTCTCCATTGAACATTCAGTCTTCGTGTATCAACTGGGGGTCAAGGTGAGGAATTCCACCTCTGTATATTGACTGCTTCTCTTGGCTACATTGAACATTCAATCTTTGTGTATCAACTGGGGGTCAAGGTGAGGAATTCCACCTCTGTATATTGACTGCTTCTCTTGGCTACATTGAACATTCAGTCTTTGTGTATCAACTGGGGGTCAAGGTGAGGAATTCCACCTCTGTATATTGACTGCTTCTCTTGGCTACATTGAACATTCAGTCTTTGTGTATCAACTGGGGGTCAAGGTGAGGAATTCCACCTCTGTATATTGACTGCTTCTCTTGGTCATGCTCTATTCCAAAAGATCGTTCTCTTCTATTGTTCATAAGATCTCTTTGGGTCTTTCTCAGTTTTGCTTTCCCTGCATTGTCCATCTTAGGGCTGACCTGGGAAGTTGAGTTTGCTGGCATTGCAGAAACATATGTTCTCCAGTGATGTGTCTGTACAATTTTTTGCAGTGGTTGCCACTCTCATGGTATTCCAAATATATATAAATGCATAAAAAGAAGTTATAGAATGAAATTAAACTATTATTAAAATGAAAACATTAGATAGTCTTTATATATTATTATGCTGGATTGCATTTTTCTAAATCTAAACATTTAAAATTATATTGCACAGTGATAAATGCTAATTATTTTAAAAACTGTATGGATACATTATGTGCCAAAAGTTCAGTACTGAAAATACTGCATCTTTAACATGTACTGCACTTGACAACTGGGCATAGTTGTATTAGGCAGTTGTTGGAAATGCCCTTCCTATAGGGGAACAAAGTTTCATAGATGAGGACTATTTTTGCTCGTATTGAAGTATTTAAGTGATTATGATGGCGGACCATGTTTGAAAAATGGTGGTAGAGCACAGAACAATTCAAAGACATGTTTACTAAGATGGCGCCAAGTAGCACACTGTCTGTTGTTACGAAATTTTGCAGTTATGGCAGTGTATTGTGTCAACTGTGTTTTGTGTCAACTGTGTTTTGTGTCAATGGTGTATTGTGTCAACTGTGTTTTGTGTCAACGGTGTATTGTGTCAACTGTGTTTTGTGTCAACGGTGTATTGTGTCAGCTGTGTTTTGTGTCAACAGTGTATTGTGTCAGCTGTGTTTTGTGTTAATGGAAGAGGAAGTCTGATCAACCAGTACGTGTTTGGCAATGAGAGCAATGTCTATGTTCTCCAGGAGGTTCAGCACATATCTCAGAAAATCTTTCTGCTTTTTTAAAATATTATTGGTTATTCATTTGAACATCCTTCAAAATGAACATCAGCAATACACCTGTTAGCAGATTGTTTAAGACATAGGTGCATTTCATACCAGATGGAGCCAGGATGATGTACAGTATTGTGGGTGTTGGAGGATCCGGTTTTGTTAAGAATGCGTGATTCTCTAAAGAAAGTCGCATCAAATTACCAGATGTTCAGATGTCCCCTTCTGTTGACAGAGTACCTTTCCAAAACAATGTTACTTGGTGTCATCCTCCACATTTTTCCTATCATGATCACCATTTATGTTCACTAATGTATGAGAAAAAATATTTCTCAACTATGAATACCTTTTCCTGCATGGAGAGATCTATTTCCAACAGCTGCCCAAAACATAATAGTTTTCACTTCTATTGTCTTGTCTTATTTCGAGCAATAAATCACCATTGACAAATGCAATTATGTGTTCAAGATGCAGGAGTTTCAGTAATGCTATATTTGGCGCATCCTATATTAATGATACATAAAAAAAAAAAAAAAAATTCTATGCATTTTGTTTAGCTCATGGTACTGCATATATTTACTGGTTGCTCTGTAGCATCCAGAATGACATAACTGTTTATGTCATGTGATAGTAATATACACCAAAAATATGATTTGTATATAAACTGTTGATTTTTAAGAACAGATTTCTATAGCAGGTGAATTTTTTCCGTCCAATTATTCTACCATTATTAATCATAATTTCTATGACACAACTCAGCAATTATCCTTCAACAAAATATTGCTTACATCAAAGCTTCTCAGAAACTCTTTCTTGTTTTTTTACAAATATTATTGTTTGCTCTTTTTTTTCAATGCATGACTAAATAGTTCTCTAAAACTAACCCATTTTGCCATATTCATCAACTTTCAAAAATATATTTTAATGCACTGGTGTGCATTGCTAACATTGTGTTCAGCTATCACAACATTATGGAGAGGAAATGTGTCTGTAAATCAAGGGGACCCATGAATGGTGATGATTGATAATGCACAAAGAGTAGTGTTAAAAATCTTAAGAAACAAAATTGATTTCAGTAATATATAGTTATGATTTAGAGAGCTAGCATATTGATATAAAATCAGTGAGGTAGATTATTTTTAGAACTAACTATCCTTTTCTGATCAATTTTATTTTTACTCATAAATATATAGCCTAACCAAAAATTTAATGAGAATTAAAAAAAAAAAATGCATTTCAATCAGTTTGCTATTGAAATTTTTTGAAATACATTTATTTAAGTTTTTAGTCCATTGGGATCACAGAAGCAAATTTTTAATTCACATTTTTAAAAACTAAAGCTTGATATTATGACCTTGTTCTAAACTGCTTTCTTTTACTACCACAGTAAGAAAAGAAGTGGGTGATGGGAGAGAAGCTGTTTTGCAACACAAGTATCATAAATGGCCATGACACACTTCTCTCTCTGGAATTTTAAATAGGGGGGGGGGGGGGGGGGGCGCTAGAACTCTGTAATTTATTTAAACAAGACTAGGGCATTTTAAAATCATCTTATTTCAATTAGTGCTTTTTGGTTTTAAACAAATTAGTTTAATTTTTTTACCGTCTAGTTATTTAGATGACAATTTCAATGAGTGTCTTTAAATTGTCAATGTCCTGTAGTCAGACAAAGTGTGCCTATCTTGTTACATTACAGCCATGGAATACACAAAAAGGATCAGTATAATTTTATTTTGGGTGTGGGAATATTCCGAATGCTTTAGTTAAAAATAATTCAGATCAAATTTAAGCTGTTTAGCTATAAAATGATTGTTTAAAAGTACTCAAAGATGATCCTACGGCGGCAATTTCAAATTTATTTTCCCATGTTAAATTATGATATAGTGGTTAACATTTAACCAACACACACTAACACATGACTTAAATTAATACTAATAGAAAATATTACTTCCTGATGTGAATATTTTAATAATAATAGAAATGTAAATGTAATTATATTTGTGAGGAACTATTTTCTAATCATTGTGATATGAAGCCATTTGTTTTGCATTTTAAATCTTTTTGGTGCCTGCAGCAATTTACTGAATGTTTTGTAAAATTATAATATATTATTATAGTAGGCAAATATGTTCCCCATGTGTATTGTTTGGTGCTTATGTATTAACTTAATGTCAATTTGTGAATTATTGTGGGTGGACTGCTGTAAAACACCTTGTTTTTCTTGACTGATTTGATCATGTATAAGTATAAACAGTTGTGATATTGTTTATTGAGTGTGGGTAGTGATAATTTAAATCAACATAATTTTATTAACATTAAATAATAATTTTCCAAATCTGGAATCTTTTAAACAAAGATTTCCTCTTGAAGAAATGAATTGACTTTGTGAAGCATTGTGGATGTAATAAAATTTTATTAATTAAATATTGCAGTTTGTTTATTGAATGTGGCATGTTTAAAAATACAATTTTGGTGATCTTACAGATTCTTTGCTATTTAATGAAGTAAAGATGAAAATAACTCGGAACATTTTGCTTTCTATCAGCTACATTTTTAAACGTTCAAATAGCCGACATTGGTGGACAGCTGTAAGACTTTTGAAATAAAAAGAAGAAAACCTAAAAATAACAATATCGATATTTCAATCAATGAAATTTAAGGATGTCTTATCAAAACAGGTCATCATTGTCTATTTCCATCTTCTTCCACTGATTCTGTGTGATTCAACCAGATGTTTTTTGTTTTCAAATAAAGTCTGTTGCATTTGATGACTTGTACATCCAGTAAATATAGTAATAATAATAAAGTAATACCCCAAAGCAATAAAGCTCGACGCACATGAGGAAAAAATAACATGATAACAAAACTTTCTTATAAATTAAAGAGTGATTTAAGTATTGTATTATAATGTGTTTAAGAAGTTCATAAACCATAACTTAAGCAATTTAATAAGTTGTAAGCCATATAGCTAATGATTATTTGCACTTTCACTAATTAGGGATATAAGGTTTTACACCAAAATAACATCAACAGTTTATTATTACACTACAAGACAGTATGTAATGGACAGTCAACTCAGTTACAATTTATGATTATTATATTAACTGTATGATATAAAATAATTGATGAAATATCCCTTTTTCTGTTGCTCAAACACTTTCAACTTTTTGGTCTGTTCTTGGCAAGTTTGTCCACAATGTCCTGCTGAGAGTAGATTCACCTATATACATAGGTTAAAATATGAGCAGACCTTAAAGGAACCTCCATTTTTCTTCTTTCCTCTAACCTAGGAACTTTGCTCCAATCAAAGGTGCTATATATGGTTAAAGATTTTTTTAGAAGTCGAGTATTTACTGCATCATCTGGACTCTCTGATGTTTGACTTTATGAAGAAAAAAAAAAGATAAAGTAATTTTAATCGCATGGTAAGCAATGCAAAATTGGTTGTACAGAGATAAAAACTTAAAACAAATCAAGCTATGACACACCTATTCACAATTATACAACGGCACTCTTAGGTAACTGTAACATATGCTTTTGTCCATGACACTCATGATATTATCTCACAGGACTGAGCGGAGGAATATCTGAGAAAAGCATGAAGTTAGAGACTTATTTGATTGGTGAGAATATTTTAATGACATAGAAGTAAGGTGATGAAAGTGGACATATTGAAGAAATAGGACATACATATTTTGTGTTAATCAATTCCTAATAAGTGAAATTGTATACATATTTTTTGGAGATGCTTAACCAGTGATGTTGTGGATATTATTATTATTATTGTTCCAAGGATAATTTATTGTGTTTCTTGGAAATAAAGTGAATAGTGTGTACAATTGAACTTTCATTCGTATGGAAGTGGCAGTGAGAGTTGACAGCTGATTTAGTATTTAGATAACTGTCATCACTGTGTGTCCCATACACACAAAATGACTATTTACAGTAGGCTTCTGGACATAGACACACAATCAAATTTTACAAATAAATTTAAAGTTGTGAGCTAGAGTAAAACTTGGAACTCATTCACTTGAATGATGACAATTATATTTTTAAAAGCCGACAACATCAATTGAGCCATTCAAAAGAAATCTTCAGTTCTCTCCTAACAACTTGAGCCATTCAGAAAGTTCTACAATTATGGCCCAGTTTTATTTCACCACCAAGACCTTTCATTGTATCCCATATTTTTCTAACCACTTAGAGCCACTGACAATTTATCATATTTCATTCCATTGCCTTTCTCTTCTCTCATTCTTTGAACCACTTAACATCAATTTTACACAGACATTACTTTAGGCCTGGGACAATGAAAGCTTAAAAATAATTGAAAAGACTTTCAAAGACAACGATTTACTTAGTCAGAGGCAAACGATGAACTCTTTGGCACAAAGTGAGGAGGTATTCAAAATAAACAATATTTCTGCAACAATTACTATTGAATAAGCTTTCCTTATTTCAGTCTTTTCTTTCTGACCTATCACAACACCTCCCATTAGAGCACATAATGGCTTTACAATATTTCTTTCTTTTCTTTCTTTTAAACAGAACCCGGCAGTGCAAAAGATTAACAATTGGTAAATAAAAAGTAATCTTACTTGCTTCTTAGATTGTTGGTACCGACAACTGCTGTGACTAAAATCAGCAAGCAAAAGAAAGATAATATATTAAAATTATTGTGAAAATTTTCTCATGCATATTACAGTACCTGTATGAAAAAACAACTACAGTATATACTCAGCAAAAGGTCGCATCCTTAGTTTATGGTAGTCAAAGTGGGTATTTGCTGTTGACCCACAAAAAATAGATTGTACCTTTATTTTAGGGAATTACTTGGACCTAAATACTTCAATTTCAGTAAAAATCACAAAAATGTTTCCGTAAAAAAAATGACAACTGAAAACCAATCGTCATAAACTACTTGATCTTTAATAATAATAAAAATGTTAAAAAGTATCTAAAAATGGCAGAAAACGATTCTCCAACTTTGGTATAAAAGACTTCTCCACACTTAATAAGCAAATGGATTTCAAGCGGATAGGTCACACCCTTGATTTTTATGAATTTTTTAGTAAAAAGTGCAACCTATATGCAAGGATATATGGTAATTTTAATAAATATTTTGTTAAATACCGGTATATGAAACCAAAATAAGATTTTTGAATTTTGTTAACTGAAATTGGTGATATAATGGCACATTACAAATGCTAAGTCTTAAATTTAAAAAATACCTGGCCTAAAAGAAGAAGATGATTGTTTTGGTCTCCAGCCATAGTAAAGAGATGGTGGCCCCTCTGATTTTCTACCAAAGGCAATTCTATCTTTAACTTGATTTTCAAACTGTTTGTAGATTTGAAAGGACATGACTTGTTCAGCCTTAGTAACCTCTGAAAGTTTTCGACAAAGACTATTTGATAGAGTTAACAAATATATTTAAAAAATTAAATGACCATTTGACATTAATTAAAATATTCTCATAGACCTAATTTTTAAAAAAACTATGAAAAAATATTCAAAGCCTAACCTGCTCTGTCCAAAAGAGTTAAAGAAGGACAGCAGTGAATTACAAACAGTCTATAACCAGGCTCTTGAGCTACAGGGTTATTGAAAAGGTCTGATGAGAGAAAAATAAAAATATGAATTGAAATATTAGAGGTAATTCTTAAATATAAAAGTTGTATTTATTGCATGATTTTTTCCAAATTAAAAAAAAATAAAAAGTTATGGATAGTTACAGAATGTCAAAATAAATTGATAGCTCACTGAGAACACTAAGTGATTTCATTCTGTCACATTCTTCGATAATATTGTCCAACTTTGTGAGCTGATTATTCTGTAAAGTTAGCACAGTCAAACAAGTCAGGTGTCGCAAACACCCATGTATGTCTCTCAGCTGGTTGTCATGGAGATAAAGTTCACTCAAGTGGAAGTTAGTGCTAAAACACTTTACTCGCTCCAACTGATAGAAAAAAAAAAAAAAAATTTTTTTCAGAACATAAAAAGAGATATTGCATACCGGGTACTATTAACTATTATAATTGAAGAAACAATGAAATATTTCTTTTAGAATAGCAAGGGCATAACATTGCCTGATAAATAGAGCAATAATTTTTCTAAAGCATTAAATCTATAACAGAGTTGCACATCACTGCTGTAGTGATTTAAGCAGATGCTATTTAAATGCTTTTAGGACATATTCAAACAGCAAATAATGCATTTTCAGTGTGTAGAATGGGCATCACAACTTTAGGCAGTACAGTAGATATTACCTTATTTCCATTTAACCACAGTCTTTTCAGATTCCTGAATCTGTTTAAGTTCACTATTTCCACAAGATTTCTGAAAAATAAATCGAGTATAATTATTTTTACCACTGGGGAATAAAACCCATCAAATCAATGTAACAGAATAAATATTATTGTTTGATAAGCTTCCTAAGTTTAGATCAAGGGCATCGGGGGGGGGGGGGTATATGGGGAAAGTAAATTAATGCTCCCCTTTGGATTATGCTGACATTTTGTCAAAATACTATTACTAACATTTTTAAGATTCTAAAATGTACATAACTACTCATCAGTTCTGCACCAGTTCAGATTGTATGGATACCAATAAACATGATATTTTTACACACTAATTAAGAAGGATATCCATTAACTGTGTAATTGTAAGCTGACCAACTAAAGGCTTTTTTTAATAGTGTTTATGAATATTTATACTTGAATAAATAAATAAACATAAACTGTATCCAATAAAACCGTAAGTTAGTTCAAGTTACATTCATGGATGCCTTCAGCATTCTTGATTAGTCATTGTACCATGTTCCAACAATTTAAAAAAAACAGTTTTTCCCGTACAAAAACTTCTGTGGATGCCCATGACTTAGTTAATTTATAAATTTCATCAGCAGTGTTATTACTAGAATTTGATGGATTGTATGATAGTCACAATTGATTTTTGTGCAAAAGAATACCTGTTTGATAAATATAACTCTTCCACATCTTTGTCCCGTTTGATTCCTCTGTCTATCAATGCAATTTCCAAGACCTTTATATGATGGATAATATTTGAAACTTTGGCTAGTGTTAAATCATTATATGATAGGTCTGCATATTCCTAAACATATTATTTTGTTTATTCTTTGAAAAAATTTAATAAGTAAATACTACTAATTAAATATAAATCAATACCATATTCCAAACAGAACAGATATCGGTAATTATATGTGTGACTTTCCCCCCCTATTCTTACTGTGTTTTTTTTAACTACTCCCCNGCAACAAAGATGGCTGCTATGTATAAAAAAAAAAAAAAAAAATAAAAAAATAAATTTTAAAAAAAAAAAAATTAAAAAAAAGTGCAAAAACAGGTCTACTAAAATGGGGAGGGGAAAGGAAAATATTTGTTGTTTCAATTACTTGCCAAGAGAAGCAAAAATTGGAACAAAACTTTAATATTTAAATTTAATGGTTACTCCCTTTCCTCGCGTAATTTCAGATGGTACATTAATTTCATGAGGAGCGTAGCAACTTTATTGTATCCCTCTAGATATACTGCAAGAACTGTCAACAAACTGCAGTCACTCCCTTCCTTCAACTAAAACACTTTAAAATAATTAAAACACAACTTACAGTTTTATAGAATACACTTTTACACACTTTTTGCATGCACTTAAACTTTATTAAAATTTTAAAGTCCCCGCACTCCTTTACCACACATTGCTTAAAATTTTCTCCATTTATTGAAAGATTATGGTTATTTATTTTAACATTAAAATCTATATCAAATTTCAAATCTGTAACATAATTGTGTTTTGAGGTATTGATATAAATATGAACCGATTGCAACTTCATTTGGTTTGTTCTTATTTGGATGAGTGATTAGTGAATGGTATTTGGCTATAAATTTTCATTGCACTTAATGGCTTTAACAGTATTATCTTATAAAAATATTTTTAAATGTTAAGTTTTTATTACCTAATGAATTTTATAAGACCAAGTTTTGGAATGGAAAAAATCAGTCAAATTTATTAAATGTTAAAAATACAAAGCCAAAATTTGGCAAGGTGTAATAACAATTTAAAAATCAATACATTTTAAATATATTTATTAAATCTATTTTTAAAAGGGTGAAAAATATCAGTTTTGTCACATGTGGTTATTAACTCAAAGAAATTTAAAGATTGTGATTTGCGAGTTTATATTAAGTTCTTAAAATATTATTTTAAATGTTCATTCTTTGACAGTGACCAAATAGAAAATTTTAATTTGATATTGTATAAATACATTTAAATTTAATTTCACAATATTAACAATGCATTAAAAAAAAAAGATGTTTGTAGTTTCCCGATAAATGTGATTATGAATTAATAATAGTAATAATAATGAGATGATAACTATTGATAGTCAAAAGAATATCTTAACTTTCAAGGTAAATTTTGGGTTGACGGTATGGGTTTTGCCAAGAGTTGTCTCACCCTAAGCGCAGTGACATCATTTTGGGGAATCCCAACACTGGACTTAGGGTAAATAGACATATTAATTGTAGGACTCGAACGAAGTGTGTGTTAACAAAACCTTGATCTTTATTGAGCATTACGTGTGTCATAAACGATGTGGTTAAAATGAAGTATATTTAAATTTTCCATTAATTTGTGTTAAAATTCAACTTACAAGTTACCTAAAAGAAAGGAAAAAAGAAACACATTCTTGCTGATACCACAAGACCCAACACCGGTGAAAAGAAGAGGCGCATCAAAATCAAAATACCTGTATGTTAAAACTTCGGTAAAAAAGGGAGACTAATGCTAAAATTGCATTTGGCAATTTGGGATTATTTTCTAGAGACTAGGGAATGGGAGATCCCCTCCCCAGAACCCCACCCCAATTTAACACAAATTATAAAATAAGAAAATAATAACTTGCATTATGTGAATACTACAAACATCGAAATCTTTTTAGTACGGCATTGTGGATGGCGCTGTAGATGGAAATGGACCTGAGGAAACCTCTGTGACCTATATACCTTGGAACACATAGCTGGCCTCACCTCTAACCCAAAATCAACCACTTTCAAATTTGGATATTAGAAAATCCTAATAGCCTCTAGACTCTAGAATCTTTTTAAAATTCCAAACGTATTTAAACTGGTTAGTTTTTTTAGGTTTACATGGATGCCTTAGTTCATTCTTATATATATAAGAATATAAATATAATAATAAGATAGTCTAGTAAGTGTCTAAATTTGCCAGCCAATAATAATAATAATAAGTAAGGCAGACAATTATAATTAATTTAATTAGATACTTCGGTAAATCAAGGGAGACTACTACTTTTTGTGTATGGGATTTCGCAATCGGCGCCAAAAAATCCGAGTTTTTAATTTTCCGATGTGTGTGTCTATTTATTATTAAATTAGTACTTTCGATATATATTTGAGTTCCGTTTTCGGCCTCATAATTAGGTAGACATCTTGGCCTACATTTTAATCAATTTCTTTTTCATTTACAATCAGTCAGCTTTGAGAAAATCCTTGGTAAATATAAGGCAACTTTCATCATTAAAATTAAGTCAAAGGCGATGCGTTGCCTTATATAAAGTATATAGTCATTGCGCATGACGCGATCAGCGGAATGAGGTCACAAGATGTGGAGGTTTCGTCCATAGTAAAAAATACCAAACGAACTCACACTTTAAAAATTCATAGCTCAAAAAGTACTTAAGCTAAAAAGTTGATTCTGGTTTCATTTTTTTATTTGAAATTAGCTCTAACTAACTGTGCTATTAAAAAAAATATTTGAATTTTTTTAAATTTTGTATTTAAGTGCCTAAATTTAATTAATTAATTATTAGGTAGGCCTAGGCCTAGGCAATTATTAAAAAAACAACAACTAACTTACTATAAAGCCTACATAATTAAACAAGTACAAAAACACTAACAAAGTACAAAGTTAGATATTAAAGTCATTCAAATAATCAAAGAATACCGTATTTCCTTTAAATAAATATATATGTATCAATAGCATCACTTAATTTCATGTACTTTTTAAAAATACCTCTGCACTAGACTCCATCTTTCTTGTTGCTACAATAACTTAAATAAAGCTAACCTTATGTTTTTTTTAGTTTCGCATTAAACATAAAAAAAAGATACTACATACATTTCGTACATAGTTTATTTATAAGCCTGCGGTTCCATATTTAAAAAAATTTATGATCACTTAGAACACATTTCAAATATTATTCGTTCTTATTTTTAATTTTCTTTTAAATTTTAGTTCGTGTATACATTATGGCGTCATCCATCATTTAAAAATCCACTAGATGGCGTAAGAAAATAAGAAATAGAAACCCACATTCCCGGCAGCATGGCGGCTGTGAGTACCAACTAAATTCCGTTGGCCTTGTTTTTATTTATTGAAGTGGATTAGATTGAACTAAGTTGAACATATTTGTTTAAATAGTTGCAACTAATCCATACTATTTGTATATTTAAATAGAGGAACTAAGTTGTTTAGTTTTATAATTTTACGATAGGCCTGATCTTATTTTTAGTCACTTAACTTAACAGAGACAGAGGCAAACGCCTAGCTAGGCTTATTTTATTTGCGCAATACTCTAACTCTAAACAGAAGTTTCGTTAATTAAACACTTGCAAATTGTATTTATCTATCACCTATTTTTTTAGCCAACAGTCGAGAAGGTTCAAGAAATCAGAGAAGTTACCAGAATAGAGCGTATAGGTACGTGAAGGTAGAGAACTGATTGTTTGGCTGTTGCCATGGAAATAAAAGCTGAAAAATATCTTTAATAATAATACTACTATCATGTCTTGTATGCAATTTAAAAAACGTATGTAAGTATTGTTAGTGAAGGAGTGATTTTACTATGCTTAAGTCTATGGTCTTTCTAAATTGGGAAATTTTTCTTTAACTAGGTCAACTTCAAATAAATTAAACTGTTTTTCAGGTGCTCACTCACACATCAGAGGATTGGGTCTTGATGATGCACTCGAAGCAAGACAAGTTTCTCAGGGGATGGTGGGGCAGGTTAAGGCCAGAAAGGCAGCTGGAGTAATCTTGGAAATAATAAAAGTTTGTTTACTTTCTCTTGACACTTCAAAATTGCTCCACCCAAACTTAATTTATTTAGGCCAATACAATTGTGTAAATATATGTCCTTAGACTTAGACAGAAATCTTAAATATGTTATATTGCTATAAATCATACATGATTATCAAGGGGTAACTATAAGATTTTTCTGTGACTTTTTTAAACACCCTGTTTAATCTTTGCATTTCATTGCCAAAACTTGAGCTGACTTTCCAATTTTATGAATTTTTTTTTACCACAACTTTTTTTATTTTAAAAGATAATGGTACTAATTCTTCAAAGCGTTACACAATACAATAAACGTCAAAGGATTTAAGTGGCTTGAAGATTGATTATTTTGCATAATTATACTTGTGGGAAACTTGATGAAATCCTGAAAATAAGAATGACTAAAACTATTAAAACTTATTTATAAAGACAATAGCCACACAAAAAACACATGAATCTTTATCTTGATAAATTTCACAAACTCTTCTTTATAATCATGTCTCCATAAAATAAGTTAACCATCTTTGTTTGGCAGACAATGAAAGTCCCTTTATTTTTGTTCTGCAAGACACTATTTTTAAATGCTGTACCAGGGAGAAGACTATAAAATAGAGACTGACAGAATTTGGCTTTCGGCACCGAAAGTTGCAAATTGATCACTTTTGACGTAGTTTCGGATGAAACAGATTAGTTAACTTAATGTTTATTATTTTAAGAGACATGGTTAGAAAAAATATTTCTCCCCTCCATTGGGGGGGGGTGGGGTAGTTGGACGCCGAACGAACTAAATACACAACCTTCACGGAAAGACTACAGCGGGTTGGGACTAGGCTAATCAGATTAGTTAACTTAATGTTTATTATTTTAAGAGACATGGTTAGAAAAAATATTTCTCCCCTCCATTGGGGGGGGGGGGGTAGTTGGACGCCGAACGAAATAAATACACAACCTTCACGGAAAGACTACAGCGGGTTGTGACTAGGCTAAATATTACTACAGCTGCTTATGAAATAACCGCGAAAAATTATGTTTGTTTGTTTTTTTTGGCTTCATATGCCTTATAAGAAATCATGGATTTAACAGATTTTTAGCTGAAATTTGGCACTGTTAGGATAATTATTGTAGAATTTATGCATAATTGTACACACATTCTGGAGGGCGGCCATAAGCATCCTCAGTTGGTATACATAATATATGGATTGCCCCTTATTTTGGGAGGGGGTGTGATAATATGTTATTTTTTGAGTACATTATATATAGATGTCCTACTATCTATTCACATTTGGCTACATTGACGGCTATGTACGTGTACATTGCATGGATGATTTAAATGTTAATGTTGGCGTTGAATCGGCTCTCTTTTTTCAAGGATTATGTCTGGGCATTTTTAAAGGCCCATACAATGAAAAAATTATAGGCTAAACTTTCCATCAATGCCAAATATGTCTAGGAAGCGTTGTAATTATATTATAAAAGCAATAGACACCCAAGGATCTATTTTGCATGAATGTAGCCGAAGGTAATTTTAACTTTTGGAATGGTTTCGGTTTCTGCAGAAATCAGAAAAATCACTTACAGTCAGAATCTATATTGACTCTGTATCATTTCAATTATTTCATTCTAATCTGTGCCTTTAGCCCTAATGCTAGTAGTGACTATACAATGATTACAAGTTTCTTTTAGCAAAATAAATTACTGTATTTATAATACTTAAATATTTTATTTAAATTTTTGTAAGTAATTCACAATAAAATAAACAAGAATCTAAGTAATATTTAATGCAGAATGTCTGACAAAGTAATTTAAAATGAATAAAATGAAATTAGCAACCTTTTAATTACCTGTAGATCTCAATTATATAACGGGATAAGTAATAGATTTACATTAAAAGTAATTATTTTTATTAATCTGCTTTGATACAATTAAATTGTTTTTAAATTGTAAATTAGATTGCAAATTAATTACAAATCTATTTCAAAACATTAATTAAAGCTATCGACTATCAAGAGCTGTTCCGTCAACACTGACTGAAAGGGGAAAATATCCGAAGGCGAAATAGGATTTTGGGAGTGGGGTCACCCTTTTTAGGGCTTGCATTTTGATTTCTTGAGTGAAGCCTCATTATCTATATTAAGTTCTAAAATTCAAGCAATGGATAAGGTTTTTGTAGATTAGGGTCATTTAGCTGTCAGATTTCTAAAAAAAACTATTAAATTTTAAGCTTTAACACATGGTCAGCTTATGGCAAACGGCTTGTGATTAGCTGCATCATTTGGTAATGAAATTTATAGTGCTGTGTGCAGAAACCATCAATATGACACAGATGACGAACAACACTGTTTATTTTTTCAAATTTTGTTGCCAGAGGCTATTTACCGATGTTAACGAATCCATTCTTTTAAAAGTGGGTCACAAGTTTTTGTGTTTTTTACAACATGCGCAGAACAATACATGAAAGAATATCGATATGTTTTATAAATAATTATAATAAAAGTGTTTTCAATTATTATTTCACTTACAAAAAAACTTTGTTACTGAAAGGAAATTCAGTGTGTCATTTGCATTCCCTTACTATGTCTATTTTTTCAGGAGGGTAAAATAGCTGGCAGAGGCATTCTTATTGCAGGCCAGCCTGGCACTGGAAAAACAGCCATTGCAATGGGTAAGTAGACAATAAAAAATTTAATTAATGTAGTAACTGTACTTTTAATTTATTGCTTTTTTAACCATTAGAATGAGGCATTTTTCAGCAGATAGTGAATTGTTTGATTTCAAGCTTTACCAGACTTTATATATTCAACCCAGCTATTCAGAGTTGAGGTACGAAAATGAGTTTTTAAATAACAGTGGTCCTTTTATTACCTAACTTTCAAGCATTTGTTTTCAAATTTCAATAATTTAATGGAAAAACTTCTGCTTTTGCAGCCTTTTTCTTAGTTTCCTTAATTAATCACAAGCTATTTTTGTAACTGGAACTGAATTAATTCCGACCTTAGAAAGTCTTATTTGAAATATGCTGTTTAAAATAAAGCTGTAAATGCTAATGTAATATTTCCAATGATTGATCAAAGTTTGCTGCAAAAGGCTTATAAAAAAACATGTTTTAAAGCAGTGCTGTATGCAGTTTCAAATCATTGACAGTAAAGCTGTCTTCATTGGCTCAATACTTTTACTAGTTTTACCATTTAAGATGGTATCATTTCCTCATTTTTGCTGCAACTTGTCACAAAAGTGCCTTTCATGTCTAAACAGCCTCGGTAGAATGGTGCTGTGTTAACAGTGCTCTTTAGTTGGACATTCGTGTTATTTATTTTAAATATTCTTCATTTTAACCTCCAGGAATGGCCCAAGCCTTAGGAACAGATACACCATTTACAAGTATTGCAGGAAGTGAAATATTTTCTCTGGAAATGAGCAAGACTGAAGCCCTGACACAATCATTCAGAAAATCAATAGGTGTTCGCATTAAGTAAGTTGGTCATGTCTCCGCACTAAGTGTATATTTAGACAATGAACACAATGGGGGTTGGATTTGATGTTTGAGATGTGGAATTATGCTATGGAAAAGACAACCAACCGATATTTTCTGATTTATTATTTTTTTTCCTTTAGGGAAGAAACTGAAATAATTGAAGGAGAAATTGTTGAAGTACAAATTGACAGACCTGCTACCGGAACTGTAAGTTAGACAATAATTAGTTTTAACATTGTGCTTTAGTTCGATTTTTGGGAGTGAAATATTCTTGTTTATACTTCATTCAAGTGGGCTGTTTTTCGAGTTTTTTACATAGCCTGTGGAAATTAATTCCATATCTGTATATAATGGAAAAAATAATGTTCTGGTCTGCAGTTAGATGTTTAACTATTGTTTCACTAGTCAGACAACCCATCCAACATATACTGTTTATTTTTAAAAAAATATATTTCAGGGAGCAAAAGTTGGAAAACTAACGTTAAAAACAACAGAGATGGAAACTATCTACCAACTAGGACAAAAGATGATTGAATCTCTCACTAAGGAGAAGGCTCAAGCAGGGTACCTTATTTTATTATTATTATTTTATTGCCTCTATAATTTGACTGGAATTTTTAAAAATATTTTTAATGAAATTTGATTCTTTTGTCAATGGGACCTTGTGTTTTGTCCCTTCTGATAAAATTCCCCATAAATCTCTAAAGATATTTGGTGTTAAACATATTAAAATTTAGTAGCTTTGACTATGAATTCCATTTTCAGAGACATTGTTACCATTGATAAAGCTACTGGGAAAATCACAAAGCTAGGTCGCTCTTTCACAAGGGCTAGAGACTATGATGCAATGGGAGCACAGGTATGCAAAAAATATTTTTTGAATGATTTCTTTTGTGGGAACACATGTTATTGAAATGTTTTTGTTTTAGATGTTACATTATAGGCCATAATTATAAATTTTTGTTATGTTAGTTTAGTAATAAAAAATTTGGTTAAAAAATCTTTCTCAGACCAAGTTTGTCCAGTGTCCAGAAGGGGAACTTCAAAAGAGGAAGGAAGTTGTACACACTGTGACTTTGCATGAGATTGATGTCATCAACAGCAGAACACAGGGATTTTTGGCTTTGTTTTCAGGTAACCTATCTCCAAGAAAATAGAATTAGTCATCAAATCATAACCTTAAGAAAATTGTTATGGTTAATTCTGGGAATAATCTAAAAAATGTTTTTTATATTTATATTTTAGGTGACACCGGGGAAATTAAATCTGAGGTCAGAGAGCAGATCAATTCCAAAGTTGCAGAATGGAGAGAGGAAGGCAAAGCAGAGATTGTGCCAGGTGTAAGTGTATTCATTGAGAGACATACATCTTCTGTGGCTTAACTGCCCTTCATCATCATCATCATGTCCCTTAGTTCTTGGACTGTTAGGGCGCCACCGATGACATGTGAACTATCCTCCTCCATTTGTCTCTGTCTTCTGCACTATGCACAGCATGGCCCAGTGTTAGTCCTGTCCACTCTTTGATGTTATCCTCCCATCTTTGTCTTCCTCTTCTTCTCCGTCCTCTTGTGGTGCCCTGCAATATTTCTTTGGCAAGCCCTTGTTTCCTTGTTACGTGGCCACACCATTGTAGTTTGCGTTTTTTCACAATCACCAGTAGGTCATCGTACTCCCCAATTGCTTGGCGAACCCTTTCTTTCACTGTATCATTGGAGATATGGTCCCTATACCAGATGCCAAAAATGCTTCTGAAGCATCTCATCTCCATCGCCTTTATTTTCCTTTCAAGATCTGCTGTTAATGTCCAGGATTCGCAGGCATACAGGAAAATGGAGAGGACTAATGAGCGCATCAGCCTGATTTTGGTGCTGGGGGCTATATTTTTGTCATTCCATATTTTCTTGAGCCTCTTTAGTGCTCTTGTAGTCTGTGCAATCCTGGACATAATAATAATAATAAAGATTATTTCAAAATCACGCCGAAAGGCTCAAAGCACGGTACAAAGTCAACCACATCTATAATTTAAAAACTAATCACAAGCATCAGTTCGGGCTTGGGGCCTTCTTCTGAGACTATTGCTCCTAGGTATTTGAAACCGCCTACAGTCTGCCCTTAAAGGAATTCAAAGATTATTGTGTTAACATTCTACTTTCATTACATTGTTAACGCTACATGTACTAATTTATAGATATTTTTAAAGATCGTGTCGTTTTAAATTTAATTTTCTCTATAATTTCAAGTTAATGGCTTCATTATAACTTGATCTTACCATGTTGGAAGAATAATGTTGAGAGATATCCTCTTTGTAACAGGTCCTGTTTATTGATGAAGTGCACATGTTAGATATTGAGTGTTTTTCTTTTCTCAACCGAGCTTTGGAGTCTGACATGGCACCCATTCTTATCATGGCAACAAACAGGGGAATAACAAGGTAGGAAATCATGGGAGATGCAGACCTTGTTACTCCTGGGCTTAACCACTTCGCTACCGATGACATCTACGTGACGTCACGGTCACCCACTTTCAATGACCAAGGATGTCACATTGTCGTCATAACAAAAAGTTAAAGAACCTATGTTTATTTCTTAATGATACGTCATAGTAATTGAGATGCTTAAGTACTATTCTGAAATGATATTTTTTGAGTTGCAGAGTAATGATGTCTGGAGATAGCCTTTTTCTTATTGTCTCTAAAATGAAATCCTAATGTTACATTATAATTATATGTGGGAATTCATTGTCTTTATTAATAAATTATAAGTTATAACAGTTTGTTCACAATTTATTTTGAAAGATTAAAATTGCCATTAAATTATATTTTTTTTAGAATAAGAGGCACGCATTACACAAGTCCTCATGGAATCCCCATTGACCTGCTTGACAGATTAGTCATTATCTCTACTAGTCCATATGAAGAGAAAGAAATAAAGCAAATCTTGAAAATAAGGTACGTTATTGATTATAATTAAAAAAAAAAAAAAATTTGTCATTTTATTCTTATGTTCATTACATGGCTACAGTTAAGAATGTTTTTTCCTCATTCTGCAGGTGTGAAGAAGAAGATGTCGAGATGAGTGATGATGCCCTGACAGTACTAACACGTATTGGTATGGAAACCAGTTTGAGGTACTCCATTCAGCTTATCACTGCTGCTAATTTGGTCTGCAGGAAACGAAAGGTGAGGATATACTATATTGTTTAAAATTGAATTGTTTATAACTATGCATAAAATTCCTTTGGTTTTTATCAAATTTATATGAATACTAATGTGATGCTATTTGTGCAGGGCACTGAAGTGGACGTCGATGATATTAAGAGAGTGTACACATTATTTTTGGATGAGTCTAGATCAACACAGTTCCTTAAAGAATACCAACAGGAGTTTATGTTTAATGAAAGTAAGTCCTTATAAATTAATTGTAACTTGTAGCCCTACAATTCTTATTCCCACAGCAAAGCAAGGGAGTATACCACAATCTCAGTTGAAATCAAAATGTTTAACTTTAAAATTTCATGACGTTCACTGGAGAAATTTTTTTAAACACCCATAGGACATCAGTCATACTTTGGGTGGTATTTTTTAAAAGGATTGATTAATATTAGAAGTCATTTCTGTATGTTAAAAATAAAATGTATGTATTTATAATTCATAATAATCTTTGTTGTCCAATATAACTAACTTAGTTAGGGTTATTTCCTCTTCATCAAATTTGAGGCGTTATTTGATTTCATGTATCTAAAAGGAATGTTTTTAAAAACAATTTTGTAATCTTTTTCAGATACAGATGAAATGGAAACAAGTTAGATAATGTATTATTTGTATCATTCACATTTTTTTCCTTGACCCACATTTTAACTGATCTGATGAGTTGTTTTTTAAATATCTATGAGTTAACCATATCTCATTCTCAATAATAATAAGGTTAACCATATCTCAATAATAATAAGGTTAACCATTTATTTGCTTAGAAAAGGTGTTTTCATTTTTCTCTCTTGAAATAAAATTCATTTATACTATTTTCATGTGCTTTTTTCTGTCCTCATTTTATAAAGATGTAAAACTGATTTCAATGCATCATATTGGTTTACAAAAAATATTTCGGTGGAAAAAGAACAAAAAAAGAAGGCATTAATGTAGTTTTGAGTATGGCACACACTTTTATTTTAAACAATTTCAGACTTGATTTCCATACTAAAAAATAAAGAATATTCAGATTGATCAAGAAAAGTCACTAACAACATACAATGACATAAACTAATATAATGGTACATTTAATTAATTGATAACTATGAATAGGTTTGGATACAATGCCTTAGAAATGATTTTTTTTTTTTTTAAATTTAGAGCATCTAGCCCACAAACATTTCAAAAACTTAATCACACTTATAACTTTGTATAGAAAAATAAAATATTTCAATGCCAGATTCAAATCCTTGCAACATCTGCTTCACTTTTCAATTATGGAAACTCTTGAACATGTAGCGTCACATACGTATCCATAAGGCTTATGTCTAAACTGAGTACAGCTATACATCAAGATGTTTGTTGATGGCGTCGATAAGGTCATTTTTTCTGGTGGCATTCGTGGGAATCTTTGCCTTTTTTATATACTCCTTTAACACAGCAACTGTCAGTTTTCCTAGCTGAAATATACAAAATACCATCACAACTTTCACAATTAGTCATTACACTATTGTTTTTTTTAATGTGACAGTAGTACTGATTTACTTGGTTACTTTCAAATGCTTTAAACTTTTCAAACATTAAGAATAATTTTTAGACAGTTGCATTATAAACATTGATTTTCAAGTCATGCATTTCAACGGTTATACTTAATTTGAAAAAAGAAATAAAAAAAGAAATACTAAATTTCCTGAGATCCCAATATTTTCAAGGTACATTACTTTGTAATTCTGCTCTGAAAGCGGTCCTTAAACCTCAATTCCATATAAAAAAAATTCAGATTTTTAATATATTTGATTTCATTTAATGCCCATATATATATTTCATTGCCAAAAAATTGAAAATAGCTCATAGGTACCGGTAGTTGATGTAAAGTTGAGCTAATATAATGAATGTGCTCAAGTGATGTAAACCAGGATTTCAATTAATGAAATGGAAGCTGTTATATTCTGACAATATTTCCATTAATTGGATCAATTAAACAATCCTATATTGAATCCTCTAAGTATAAATAATATTACATATTATGCATTAATTACAAACAATGTTTATTCAAATATCATTCAAGATTAATGTCCAACCTGACCTGCAGAAAATGTAAATTAACTCAAAATGAAAAAAAAAGGCCAATGCACTTATGTTAAAACGCATATGGTCAACTTACCCTTCCAGCCTCGGCTTCTGCTTTAATGTCCAGATCGACCTCCTCAGTCTTGACCTTCTTGGCTGTGGATGTACCAGTGGCCTAGAGAATGTTAAAAGAGAATTTAGTACATTCAGGTTACACAGACCATCCAACAATGGTTGGCTATTAAATAAGCAGGTCTGATGTTTTTATTTCCCCCTCCAGGTGCTGCACTTCAACATCTACACACCCCTGCTCAATAAGGCCAAAAGAGCAAGTCATATTTATCATTATGTGAATTTCGGTAGCCAAAGGAGCTGTGGAAAACATAAGATTTCCTTATCGTACTACTGTAACAATTTCTAAAAGCTTTTGTGAACAATTAGCTCACAGCAATGATGGCTGCCAAAGTGACAGATCAATCTCAATGCTCAAAAACCTGGTTTTATAAAGAATCTATGCTGATGCCATCCCATCTATTCAGAGTAAAAATAGAATTGCTCTTAGGGATTCAAAGTTATCAATATTCAAAGATACAAAAGTAAAAATAACTTAAAGCGGTCTTTCCTGTTTGGTTTAAGTAATGGTTTAGATCATTCATAGAAATGAAATTAATGCCAGGTTAATGCTTATGTTCGGGACAAATGGACAGAGTGATGAATGAGCTTTGGTTTTTTGAAGAGGGTTTTGACTTCAGGACGTTGACACGTATTTGTGACATACAGTCTTCCCTGTAAAACTCAGTATCCTATTTAAAAAAAGGTGATATCTGTCATGTTCAATTTAAGTAAAATATCAAACCTAACCTATGCAGAGGCCCCTCTCATATCTCTTCCATTGAATAAATCTCCTAGCAATCATGATTTTTAATTTAGTTAAATATCGCTCTCAAGGCGGTACCATAAAAAATGTGTTCAATGTAAATAGTGATTGAATAAAATTGTGAATGAGCAGTGACCTTTCTTTTCTGTCCTGCAGGTGTATAGTCTGCTGGGAAAACCATGTCCTTGAACTCATCCAAGACTTTTCCTGCTTTCTTTATCAACTCTTCTGTTGGCGGTACTACAATAAAAAATGAACAATAAAATTAAGAGTAAAAAAAAAGTGAACATATTTTTGTATATTCTGGAAATATTAAACTATCCCCATTCTTGAGAATACAACCCCTTCATTGACTTACTGGTGAGGTCTATGTTTATATAGTGAGGTTTATATACAAACTTACCAGTGAGGTCTATGTCTATATAGTCAGGTTTATATACAACTTACCGGTGAGGTCTATGTCTATATAGTGAGGTTTGTATAAAAACTTACTGGCGAGGTCTTTGTCTATATAGTGAGGTTTATATAAAAACTTACTGGTGAGGTATTTGTCTGTATAGTGAGGTTTATATACACACTTATTGGTGAGGTATATGTCTATATAGTGAGGTCTATATACAAACTTACTGGTGAGATCTACACACTAACTAGTGAGGTTGATATAGAAACTTACTAGTGAGATCTACACCCAACTAGTGAGGTTAATATACAAACTTACTGGTGACGTCTACATCTAACTAGTGAGGTTGATATACAAACTTACTGGTGAGGTCTACATCCAACTAGTGAGGTTGATATACAAACTTACTGGTGAGGTCTACATCAAACTAGTGAGGTTAATATACAAACTTACTAGTAAGGTATTTGTCTGTATAGTGAGGTTTATATACACACTTATTGGTGAGGTATATGTCTATATAGTGAGGTCTATATACAAACTTACTGGTGAGATCTACACACTAACTAGTGAGGTTGATATAGAAACTTACTAGTGAGATCTACACCCAACTAGTGAGGTTAATATACAAACTTACTGGTGACGTCTACATCTAACTAGTGAGGTTGATATACAAACTTACTGGTGAGGTCTACATCCAACTAGTGAGGTTGATATACAAACTTACTGGTGAGGTCTACATCAAACTAGTGAGGTTAATATACAAACTTACTAGTAAGGTATTTGTCTGTATAGTGAGGTTTATATACACACTTATTGGTGAGGTCTATGTCTATATAGTGAGGTCTATATACAAACTTACTGGTGAGGTATTTGTCTGTATAGTGAGGTTTATATACACACTTATTGGTAAGGTCTATGTCTATATAGTGAGGTCTATATACAAACTTACTGGTGAGATCTACACACTAACTAGTGAGGTTGATATAGAAACTTACTAGTGAGATCTACACCCAACTAGTGAGGTTAATATACAAACTTACTGGTGACGTCTACATCTAACTAGTGAGGTTGATATACAAACTTACTGGTGAGGTCTACATCCAACTAGTGAGGTTGATATACAAACTTACTGGTGAGGTCTACATCAAACTAGTGAGGTTAATATACAAACTTACTGGTGACGTCTACATCTAACTAGTGAGGTTGATATACAAACTTACTGGTGAGGTCTACATCCAACTAGTGAGGTTAATATACAAACTTACTGGTGAGATCTCGTTCCTACTAGTGAGTTTGATATACAAACTTACTGGTGAGATCTACATCTAACTAGTAAGGTGAATATACAAACTTACTGGTGAGATTTACATCTAACTAGTAAGGTGAATATACAAACTTACTGGTGAGATTTACATCTAACTAGTGAGGTTAATATACAAACTTACTGGTGAGGACTACATCCAACTAGTGAGGTTAATATACAAACTTACTGGTGAGATCAACTAGTTCCTCTGGCTCATCTCTCTGTAATGCCAGGGCTTCAATGTTTCTCCAGTGATTTTGTAGGACAGGGTTTTCAAAGTTTTCACTGTTGAACTTGAATGTCATTTTCTTGATGATTTCTTTAGCTTTGGCAATCTGCTCCTTTGTGGCTACATTAGTGTGTGAAAAATATTAGGGAATAACATTGTACATTTTGTTATCATTGCTAAATAATTTTAGAATGTTTCAGTGGTTCTGAAAAGTTTTAGAATGTTTCAGTGGTTCTGAAAAGTTTTAGAATGTTTCAGTGGTTCTGAAAATTTTTAGAATGTTTCAGTGGTTCTGAAAAGTTTTAGAATGTTTCAATGGTTCTGAAAAGTTTTAGAATGTTTCAATGGTTCTGGAAAGTTTTAGAATGTTTCAGTGGTTCTGAAAAGTTTTAGAATGTTTCAGTGGTTCTGAAAAGTTTTAGAATGTTTCAGTGGTTCTGAAAAGTTTTAGAATGTTTCAGTGGTTCTGAAAAGTTTTAGAATGTTTCAGTGGTTCTGAAAAGTTTTAGAATGTTTCAGTGGTTCTGAAAAGTTTTAGAATGTTTCAGTGGTTCTGAAAAGTTTTAGAATGTTTCAATGGTTCTGAAAAGTTTTAGAATGTTTCAATGGTTCTGGAAAGTTTGCAATCAATTAATGTCTTGAATGTCAAATCAATAAGCAACCTGTCATGGATGGCATTTAAATTTAGAAAAACTTGCACAAATGGGATCAAATGAGCAACACAAATCTCTTACATTTTATGAGAGTTACTTAACTTGTTGCTACAGGGAAATAAAGGCAAACTAACAAAATGTACAAAGTTTGTGCCCAGTCAACATTTTAATTTATAAGTTAAACAGTGTTAAGAAGATGTTTAATTGATGACAATCAAAGTAATCCCTTTGCTTACTTGAAAATCTATGGACAAAACATAAACTAAATACTTATTATTATTAGCCAATGTAAATTTTAGGTCTATAGACAAGCTCTTAATAAAAAATATATTATTGTAATTTGTAAAGATCAAATGTTTTCTAAGCTGTCAGGTAGGGCATAGTTATGAAGCCAGGTAAGACATAGGACACAAAGCCAGGTAGGACATAGGACACAAAGCCAGATAGGACATAGGACACAAAGCCAGGTAGGACATAGGACACAAAGCCAGGTAGGACATAGGACACAAAGCCAGGTAGGACATAGGGCACAAAAAAAAAACCCCATAAATTACTCTTATGGACCATCAATGTACTTTTGGATAGCAGTGGGCTTGCCACTTCTATCCTATCAAAACAATTCTTCAAGAAAACGCCCTAAGCTATGTAGTAAGGAGGAATGTTGCAATTAAAATAATGTCTTTCATTGTATCTTGCAACTAAAATCGAGATCTAAAAAAAAAAATTAAATGAAAACACAAAATAAATTTATATTCGTTACCTCGTGGTGTTTCATCATAGGTAAGTTTGCGAAAGTCATCAGCAAAGGGCAAAAATATCACATGGAATCCAGGTGGAGTTATCTGTACTTTGTGCTCATCTACTTCCTCGTCCTAAGAATATAAAATTTTTCATAATGTTCCTGAAGGTCAAATATTGCCATCACTGCTTCCGGGGATGTGCTACAGAAGTCACATAACGTATTATAATACAGGAAAAAACTAGACAAATTTTGTTTTTAAGTGACAGTGCTTCAAATCTGACTACACATAATTCTTTTGTTACTGCCCTGTAAACATTACCTGTGGCAACAGTGTAACAAATCTGGGTGGTAGGTTTCTACTTGGTATGTATTTAGCTATAGGGGTCACATCACGATCAAGACATTTCTTCAGCAAAGCTGTGAATAGTGTAGTGCTGCCAGCGAGTTTCTGTGGATTAAATTTTTTCTATTCTTTACAAAACGATGACCCTTTAAGATGATGTGGGGGGGGGGGGGGTTTCTTTGTTTTGGGGGGGAGGGGGTTGTCACAAAAGTATCTAAATCATCATTATCAAAGCAGAGTTTGAATTTTCAAAAAACAAAATATCTAAGTAACGTAAAAAAAAAACACCAAAAAAACAACAAAAAAACCCCAAAGATGTTTGCTTGCATTTTCATCAGGATAGATAAAATGAGATGTTGGCTTACATTTTCTTAAGGATAGATAAAATGAGATGTTAGCTTACATTTGCTTAAGGATAGATGAAATGAGATGTTAGCTTAAATTTTCATCAGGATAGATCAAATGAGATGTTGTCTTACATTTTCATAAGGATAGATAAAATGAGATGTTGTCTTACATTTTCATAAGGATAGATAAAATGAGATGTTAGCTTACATTTTCATCAGATAAAATGAGATGTTGGGTTACATTTTCTTAAGGATAGATAAAATGAGATGTTAGCTTACATTTTCATCAGGATAGATAAAATGAGATGTTGGCTTACATTTTCTTAAGGATAGATAAAATGAGATGTTAGCTTACATTTTCATCAGGATAGATAAAATGAGATGTTGGCTTACATTTGCTTAAGGATAGATGAAATGAGATGTTAGCTTAAATTTTCATCAGGATAGATCAAATGAGATGTTGTCTTACATTTTCATAAGGATAGATAAAATGAGATGTTGTCTTACATTTTCATAAGGATAGATAAAATGAGATGTTAGCTTACATTTTCATCAGATAAAATGAGATGTTGGGTTACATTTTCTTAAGGATAGATAAAATGAGATGTTAGCTTACATTTTCATCAGGATAGATAAAATGAGATGTTAGCTTACATTTTCATCAGGATAGATAAAATGAGATGTTAGCTTACATTTTCATCAGATAAAATGAGATGTTAGCTTACATTTTCATCAGGATAGTTTAACAGATGTTTGCTTACATTTTCATCAGGATAGATAAACTGAGCAGGCTTAACATGATAATATTTCTTAAGGCTGGCTCTTGGCTTGAACCCCATCAAGTAAATGCCTGAATGTGTAAACAAAGAATAAGGTGAAGAATGGTTCATCATCAAATGAATAACTAAATCAATAACAAAAATAATAAATCAACCAGTTTTCATAAAAGTTTACCAAGGAAAGTTTATTCCAATTTTATTATATCATGATCAAAAAAGTAAAACCCTGGCCAAATAACAGCTGTGATAAATAACATGACAGATGGACAACTACACAAACAGTTAATAATATGTTTAATACAAAGTACGTGATTCAGTTTTTGTAATGACACTGTGTACCCATGATGGCAGTAGTGGATTTCAGAATGCTAAATTTGTTGTTATAATCATATTGTTTTTTTGATTACCTGGTTCTTCAATTTTTTTCATTTCAGCCATTTCATCATTTTCAAAACATATTTTGATGACCTGGTTCTTCAATTTTTTTCATTTCAGCCACTTCATCATTTTCAAAACATATTTTGATTACCTGGTTCTTCAATTTTTTTCATTTCAGCCACTTCATCATTTTCAAAACATATTTGATTACCTGGTTCTTCAATTTTTTTCATTTCAGCCACTTCATCATTTTCAAAACATATTTTGCGTCCACAATAGGTTTGGGCTTTTTTCAGGTCTTGAGGCATTAACACTTCTCCAGTGTCCTGTAACAAGATGGGGATGACATACATTCAAGATGGGGACATTCAAGATGGGGATGACATACATTCAAGATGGGGACATTCAAGATGGGGATGACATACATTCAAGATGGGGATGACATCATTCAAGATGGGGATGACATACATTCAAGATGGGGATGACATACATTCAAGATGGGGATGACATACATTCAAAATTGATTTGAGAATCAAACTAGTTATAATTGTTTTTTTAAAGTCTCATTATTTAATTTTCTTTAATTGTTTTTAATAGGAATTTTAATTTAAAAAATGTTATTAAAGAAAAAAATTAATCTGCTTGAGAATTATTGATAACTTAAAAAAAACTTGCACAAGAATACGAAAAAAGTTGTTGTTTTTACTTCAAGGTAACTCTTTGTGTGACTCTTCAATTCTGCATTATCTCTCTTGGTAAGTCTAATGGCAGTGGGCTTAGGACAACTTCTTACAAGATTGTAACTGTAGCAACAAAAAAAATAGGGGCAAAGAAAAAGTTTTATAATAAAAATTTTAAATAATCAGAGTTAAATTAATAACTGAATTGATGATAATGAATAAATTAATTAATATACAAATTATTTTTTTGTAACTAAGATTTCTTACACCCCCACAGAGAGGTTGAGACCCTCTCCAAGATTAAAGTGAATCCTCCTCAATGCTCTCTTTTTATGATCCTTGGCACGAACTCTGCAGAAATTAATTTTAATTGTTACAATATAAAACATTTCATTTAGTCATTATAAGAAGTCAAGCTGTAAAGCTAAATCAGATTGAAAGACAGAAACTGTGTACACTACAAGCATAGACAGCAACTGTCTGTGTACATAGCAGGCATGGACAGAAACTGTGAAAATTTACCAAAGTTTAACAGAACAGATGAATTTGGCGATAGTCTCGTAGGACTGGAGAAACATTTTTTGCAGCACATTATTAAAAGTTTCATAAACAACTTGTTGAAACTAAGGGGGAACACACTGAACATAATAGCCAGTAACTGAGAAATTACAAAACAATTACCTCAATAAATGAACCATATATTATACAAACTTCTCACCTTTTTGGCCCACCCTGTAAACAAAATACATTTTTTTTCAAAACTTGAACTTATTTTGATGCAACCGTGAAAGCACTGAGAATGAGAAAGTTTTTCACATTATCAATTTTCCTTCCTTAACCATTTCATTTCTTCTTCTATCTATGATTCTAGCAAAGATGGCGATGAAAATTACCTTTGTAAAAGTTCCTCCATCCTCTCTGATGGGTCGGGCAGCTCAGTTATTTCATCATCATCAGAGTAAAGTAATTTCTAAAATGCAGCCCAAAGTAAATCATCACAAAATTAATGGAGAAAATAAATGATGAAGCAGCTTAGAAAAGATAAATGTTACAGAATAAACATCACTGTCAAATCAGCTTTTATATGTATATGATAAAAATATACATAAAATATAAATGTGTAACATAACATAAGATCTGGACCCCCCCACACACACAAGCTGTCACACTTTCTTAGACCCCCCTCCTGCCTCCCAAGCATGACATACTTTGATGCATTCTAAAGATCTGATTTCAGACAAACAGAGGAAGTCTTTTCAAAGACTGAATTTACATGAAAAAGTGTTACTATTTTAAACTAACTTCAAAAAGTAACAGGGCCCACCAGCAGACTTTTGCTTACTTTGTAAAATTTGTTGATATCAAATGTTTGACCAGGAAGTTGAAGGTGCATCAACTCAAGGTCAATGCCATTGTTGCTGAGGTCAAGGGCTTTAGTTTCAGCTAAGGTCTAAAAATAGAAGACAATTAGTTCTTTTTTACACATCATAATTAATTAATAAACAGTGATCATGATAAACTAATCTCAGAAGATTGTTGATTGTGGCAAGGAAGTCATTGGGGCTTCGCTTGAAATGAAGATTTTCCTGATCAAACTTTTAAATTAAATAATCAATCAAGGGTCAATTGTAATAAAAGCATTGAGAACCAGACAACAACTTACTTGCGTAATATTTTTACTATCCAAGAAATAACTCAACTACTACAGTCTAGGATCACACACAATGCAAGTGACATAGAAATAACTCATCAACTCCTAAGAGTCTAGAATCACACACAATGCAAGTGACATAGAAATAAAACAGGTAGAATTAATGAAATCACATGACACTCAACTTGCCTTCAGTTTTGTGTTTCCACTATGGGGCTCATCATTATTTGTAAACACTAGGATTCTTTTAGATCCCATGGTTTTTGTGCTGAAACGACAGTAAGAGAAATGTTGACAGATTTCTTTTGAAAAAGACGAGATTTTATTGGAGCATTTCTTGGCTTATTCAAAGGACACAAGATATTTATTGACATGCCATGTAATCCATAACATTTTTTAAAAGTGATCGAATTTTAGGGGGGGGGGGGGGGGGGGTGTTAGAGAGAGAGGTTCAATAACTATTATATGAAATAAGGCAGGAATAATATATAGACTTATTCAAACAAAAGATTTCCATGTCACTGTCACTTATTTTAATTTCCCTTGTTACCCAGCCAACTCATCACTTGATTTTAAACCCGTATAGACCTACCCATCAGCTTTGGAAAACATTTCGGAACAAGTCCACAGAGCATGACCAAGGGAATAGGTTGCACTGTGCCCATACTGCTCACCGAATGTCTTGCTACAATCTGTTAATTTCAAAAGTTTAAACACATTATTAGTTTATAATTATTGAGCTACAAGGTAGCCGCAAAAAAAATTTGAGTAAATTTACAAAATTTACGGCTTCATCTCACAATCCAGTGACTTAAAGAGATCGGGTGGACATAAGATTAGAGAACAGTTGGACATCAGATTAAAGCAGAAATATTAAATGGCAAGTTCATACGGTTAGTTTTTTTTTTTTTTTACAAATAGTTTAAAAATATGTCCTATTATTGTATAAAATCATGAGTAGGTACCTTTAAAAAAATAAGAAATAAAATAATGTAATTCCAACAAAGTGGCTATTAGCACCCAGGTATCAGAACAGAAGTGAGAGGTTGGGATTAAAATCTATTTAAAATATTATTGTTGGGTTTATAAGACAAAATGAGGAATCAAATAAAAGATAATTGAATGGACTATATGTTTGTAAACTTACTTCTTCAGTTTAACTAAAATAAACTACCACAAATGACATCCCAATAGCATTTGGTAAAATGGCCTCGGACACGCAGCGCCGCCATTCGCACCTGGGTACCATTAGACCAATGCTATTCGGATCTTTTATTTGATACCTCATTTTGTCTTATAAACCCAACAATAATATTTTAAATAGTTTTTTTAATCCCAACCTCTCACTTCTGGTACCCGGGTGCAAAAAGTGGCAGCCTAATTCCAAAACCTTATAAAAAAATGTAAAAGACTGTATATTGGAAAAAAGACTAGCCTAATGATTTAGATTAGCAATGACATTAACTACCCTTCCTAAGACTACTCACCCCTTTCCAGATCTTCCAAGTCCAAAATTCTTTGAGCTCCAGGTTGCTCTAATGTCTAGAAAATCAATTAAATTCAAACATTGTTTGTTAAGCACTGAACAGAACAGTAGCCACAGTGCTACAACCATTATCATGACATTCACAAAATCAATAAACTGAATTTTTAAATTTATTTTTACAAATACGGAGAGCAAAATAATTACTATTTCCATTTGATATAAATGTCAAGAAAACACAGTAAGGAATTTGATAATATAAACTGTTTGTTAACTGACTTGGATAGTCACATAATATTAACTGAGAATACATTGGAGGGGGGACACAAAAATAAACTAAATAATGTATAGCTATAAAGAAAATAATTATTGTCCTTTTGGAATACTCTTCTGATTTTATTACCAGAATTCTGAAGTTAAGCCGCTCTCTACTTTAAAATTATTTTTCAAAGTTATAGCCCTTGTAAATTAGTACACATTAAGAGTTAAAATTGGTTAGAAATGACTAATGTTTACAATAAAAAAATATAAATAAATACTTTTTTTTTTTTAAATGTGCTTTTCCAAAAAAATGTACAAAATATTATAAATTAATAAATGTCCCCCAAAACTTGCAAGTCATTCCAGTCATACAACTAAAAAATGACATGGTGCGCCCATGAAATACTACGATGTTGTGTTACTTTTTCTAAGGTTGCTTTCTCTGTTTATTAGGTTGCGAGTGGTCAAATCTTGCAGCTCAATTTTGACCTAGTTCCCGATTTCCAATCGAGCTGAAACAAAGAAGATTGAGTTTATGGGCATCCCACGCTTTATTTTTAGTCATATGACTGCAACAACTCTGAAGTTTTGTGGAACATTTATTTTATATTTCATAGTAATTTTTTTTAAAAAGCATGCTTTTTTTAGAAGTATATTTGATAATATTGTTTTATCTTATACTTTTCATAAAATTAAAAGTGTGAAAATTTTCAGCTCAATAGGAGAACCTACAGGTTCAGTGAAGGTCACTGTGACCTACTGATCATGAAGAGTTGTATTGTGATCGAGGATGGGTAAGTGTATAAAAGTTCAGCTCAGTTGGAAATCAGGAAGTAAGATGCAATATTTGACCCAGACAGACAAAATCGCGAGCTAAATAAAATTAACAAATTTACCTGATACACAAAGACATTGTTGAAATCATTTGTATTATCTTTTTTCACCTGAAAAAATTGTAAGATTAGTTAAGCTAGTAATTTCTATGTTTTTTTTATGTAGGATGTATACAGTAAACTGTGAGTTTAAATAGCAGTAACTATAGTTTTAAATTGAAACTTTAAGGAGTTGCCACCTTACGAAATAACTGTTAAACGAGTAACAGATCAATCACACATCAACTATTCTCACACAGATCAATCACACATCAACTATTCTCACACAGATCAATCACACATCAACTATTCTCACACAGATCAATCACACATCAACTATTCTCACACAGATCAATCACACATCAATTATTCTCACACAGATCAATCACACATCAACTATTCTCACACAGATCAATCACACATCAACTATTCTCACACAGATCAATCACACATCAACTATTCTCACACAGATCAATCACACATCAACTATTCTCACACAGATCAATCACACATCAACTATTCTCACACAGATCAATCAAACATCAGCTGTTCTAACATTAAATGTGCTCAGATTTAATTCTAACAGTAAGTGTTTTTTTTAATTTTTAAAGATTATTATCACACAAACAATATTATCCATGAACTGTAAAACCTACGAACACTCACAGTGCCATAGAAAACAGTACCAATTAAATCTTTCTCACTGCTGATAATCTTGTTTTGCATTGTTGATTTCACAACCTGTTACAAATGTATGGGAGGGAAGACATTGTATTTATCTCATAGAATTGCTGTAGTCATTTAAATTTAATATTTTCTAAAATTGTAAACAAATTATTTCAAGTTATTTCAAAATGTGAGTTTTCTTCTTCAGTATGTGTATACAATAAGTTGTTGGCAAGTATTCTTTATATAACAAAATCCACTTGTTAATAATACTTGCTAATTAAAGCAATTGCTTTTGATTGGATGGTTAAAAAAAACTTATGTTAAAACTTACTTTCTTTGATTTGATAATCAAAAAACCTCCATATCTTACCCCGTATAATAAAAGAAATTTAGGATAAAAATTCAACTTAGTGTTAGAGCATTGCAGTATACGAGCCTGGGATCGTAAGCAATGTTTTCATGGGAGGTGAGCAATGTTTCATGGGAGAAGGGGGGTGGGTGGGCGCTTTCATTATACATAGATTGCATTATACAGAACTAATCTAAAGTAATGTTAAGACTTACTTGCATTGACTGGACAGTCAAAAACGTATGTTAATTTAAACTTACTTTAAGACACTGTTGGAAGAGTCCATCCCCTTCAAACATTTCCTTTGAAGCATCAATTAAAAAAATCAAGCCATCTTTTTGATTGGAACTGAACTGAAAAAAAGGATAGGACGTTATTTGTAAAAAAAACTGTTCACACAACCAAGAACTTTAAAACCTCCTAGGAAATATGTTCAAAACTATTAGCCATTTGTTTGCTGATTAATGCAACATGTTTCTGCAAAATTTTGTCAAATCAGCATAAATTTCTTCCATAAGACTTTCATAAGAGCCTTTTCAAGTTCATTGTTTTTTTACAACTAGCTGTTCATTGGCTGTAACAATGATTGAAAACTGTGCATACAAATTTAAAGACTGATCTTTCATATTTACTATAAACTTTCATGTTATCTGTGACTATGACTTTTCAGAAAAACATACAGGTTTCATAACTGTTGATAATACCACCTGAAAAATGCATAGATAAACTGCATAACTATGTCAGACTTGTTTACCCTCGTACTCCTAAAATTGTAAGAGTTAAAAAAGGTCTGCTATGTGGATTAAATTTTTTCCTTAGATAAAAACCTCTGAAAGTTATATTTCCAACTGACACAATTCTCAAAATAATATTTAACAAAAGCAGTGGCTATCTGCAAAGTAATTTTAAACAAAAACTTACTTGATAACCAAATTCTCCATCTTCCTCTTCATTCTCTTCATCATCTCCAAAGTGAGCAAAGCCAAAGTCAGCCATGATTGTACTTCTAGGAATGAACAGACAACATAAATAAGGGACATGGGGATTTGAGCAGAGTTTTTAATTTTTGGACATTGGTGCTTTTTCATTAAATGAAAGGACTATTTTGTCATAAAATTTTGTTATTCTTCCACATGTTCACTAGAGGGGACATCCTGACCTACATGCCAATGCACTGTTTTCACTTTTTTTATCGCCTTTAATTTTGGAAATTCATAGGTATATATTAGCATATCCGGAAAATTGATCGAAAGAAATTTTATCAACGGTAATTTGATCGAACGGAAATATGGTTGAATCTTTTTTTCAGTTTTTACGTTAAAATTTTGCTTCGAATTTCTTTTTGAACGCATTGTTTTGTTTTACTATATAGTATAGTTCATTAAAAAAGAAATTTGAATAAAATTTTAACGTGTGAACTGAAAAAAAGATTCAACCAAATTTCCGTTCGATCAAATTTCCGTCTATCAATTTACCGTGGACGAAATTTCTTTCGATCAAATTTCCGGTAACCATATATTAGGCATCTTTCCCTCAAAAATTTTTGAAGAAATTAAAAGAACATGTCTTTCATATTAAATACGTGTTATATATTTATGTATTTGTATGCCCATCTTATTGATGTAGGTTGTGTCCGACGATCGTTATGCTCGTCCCAGTAACATGCATTATCATTAGGTCACTCAGGCCCAATTTTGACCACGCCCCCTTTTTAATGACGGAAGATGTCAATACTTAGGAAATATTTAACTATTACCACTATTTACATCAAAATATTTGATAACTTGTGTTTAAGTGTGAGCTTAGAAGTAATTTTAACAAGAATATTTCAATTTGAGGTTTAAAAACCTAGTAGAGTCCATATATTAAATGATCATAATTTGCAGTGTGCAAAACCTTGTCTTGCCATGGGCAACCATTCACAATTCACACTCACTTGCATGTGCTATAGTACTATGACATTATTCTCAGTTTCATTCATAAACAAATGAATGTGCCGTGTGAAATCACCATTAAATCATTGGTCAGGGAAAGTTTTAATTAATTAGGCTGTGTGCAAAAGTTGAAAGTTCAAAATAAGTAGTCCCAAACCAGCATTATTTTAAGGAAAGCCTTGCCTTACATTTACATACTCCATATGAAGGGCCAAGTAGAAAAAGTACTTAAGTGTATTTTTGCAGTTTTGAGAAAAATGAGTTTAAAGTTTTTAAATTCTTATTTAAATACATTAAAATTTGCTTGATGTAGCTCTGAATGAAACACTTATGTACATTTTTCATGAATGGTATTTACAGGAATGATTCAGGGGAAGTAATCAGATATAATGCCCGGCTTAACTCATTTGTGCAAAATTGTAACTTAAGTACTTTTTCAACTCGTTCCTTCATATGTAATATAATGGACATCTTAAACTTAGTGAACAGAACATCCACATCGTATTTGTTAAATTTAATGATAACATTACTTTTTTTTTTTACAAAGTTAGATAATTTAAAATGTATTTATAATTTGATTCTAATGTGTCAAAGATTAAAGTTAACATTATAACTTGTAATACCTAGCATTAATCCTGAAAATAAAAGAATTATCTTTTAAACAAGGGTTATAGGGTTTTGGGTCACAAAATGTGGAGCGCAGTCCAAAAATACCAAACAGATTCGCACTTTAAAAATTCATAGCTCAAAAAGTACAAATGCTAGAAAGTTGATTCTGGTTTCATTTTTTTATTTGAAGTGTGCTCTATTAAACTGCAATGATTTTTTACTTTAATGTCATAAATTGTACACTCTTTTTAGAATTATGTTTTTTTACTCAAGTCCTTACTTTTAATATTAGTATTATTCAAATTCTCCTTTATTTTTATTGTGAATACTTTGCAGATGTATTTGATTGAACTTTTACTATTATTCACTAATTCATGCAAACAAAAAGGTACTTATAATTAGAATAAAAATATTGTCTAATTTGGAGAGATAGTGGCCTGATGTCATTTGCGTGTCTTGTCCCTGGTTCCGATAGGGTCAAAACCCAGTAATCTTGCAGTTCAGGTGCGTATATTATTTCTTAACGTGTTTCGTATTTTCTCATGTAAACTTACGTGTATTCTTTATTAATTAAATACAGGCAGTTATAGTTAACTAGTACTGAATTATATAGCGCTTCTTTTCTTTTTATTTGATTTCTAAAGCGTCTTTTAACATCCCCCAACCAAAGTTACATAGCCCCATTTGTTTTTTTGGGTTTTTTTCACCCTCTGGCCAGATTTTTAATCACTTATAAGTTAATATGCTAAACGAAATTTTCAAACTGTAGGCATGTTCACAAAAAAGAATGAAATAGCCTAATGGATTTTTCATTACGCACGAGCGCAACCCCCCCCCCCCCTCTTTATTTTCCTCTCAGAGCGCTCAGAATATACGGGTTGTCCCTTGAAGTGTT